>JAPSES010000058.1:1220211-1237551 GCA_029822895.1 Maxillicosta whitleyi
ATGGGGTGTCAGTCACAATATGTGGGGGAACTGTGCTGCTTGGAGGAGGTTTGCGCTCTCTGAGTGTTTTTCTAGTTTGTTTTGTTATTGTTCCACCTGCAGTTTAACCAGACTTCCTCTTTGGCATTTATTCCATTGACCTCCATTCTTGTAGCACGTTCATGGATGAAGTGGCTTTTCTATGCAAGGGTTGATCACAAAACTACCTAATATCTTCAGTCCATCCATCCCCAGTCTGTTGCAGATAGTACATTTGGTGCCACCTCACATATTTGTCCACAGTTGTGTCCTCCTCTGTCTTCTGAAGCAACGCAGCAATAGTCCTTGTTGTGCTCTGTTTGGTTGAGGTTTAGTGACCCACCGGTGTGGACTTGAAGGCTTCAAGACATGGTGTCATCATCTTGTCAAGATGCAGATGCAAATGTCTGTTTTGTTACTGTTCTCATGCATACGGTTGATTTCTCCATTAGTATTTTTTTTTAAATAAAGTAAACAATTTAAATGATAAATGTTGCACATTTCTTCTCGCTTTTCACATTTATGTCACAACTAGAACTAAGTATTGTGAACCCAAATGCAGAGAAGGAGCAGGAATCAGTGACTTAAGGCAAAAAAAAAATGTTTATTTTTCAGACAGGCAAAGGTACAGGGGAGGGAGCAGGCTGAGGCAGAATCAAATCTTCAGAAATAATCAAAACAAGGATATACAGGAACTTACAGGAGCAGACGGGTCAGACAGACGGGAACAAACTGGGAACAAACAAAGACGAACTCACACAGGACACTGACAGGACATGGTTTACAGAGGGAATCAGGGAGACCAGAGACAGGTGTGCACATTAGGGAGGAGTTAAACAGGTGGAGAAAACAGGAACAGGAAGTAAAGACATATACATCACACAGGAGGGAAAACTACAAAATAAAACAGGAAAGACCAGACACGACTAAAGACTGGGGGCAGACGTAACAATTTAGTCATTATTAATATATCACAGCACAAAACACAAGCTGCTTTTTGTTCTCATTTAATGATAAAAGCTCAAAATGTTATTAAATTGTTTGTACTCGATGTAGTTCTACATTTTTCTGTCATTGTACTCTCAGGGTTAAGTGTAGTTATTAGTTATTTACTGTGACATTGTGTTTGGTTCAGGAAATGGAAAACAAAACATCACACCACACTGCGTTCCTTTATGAAACAGTGACCATTTTATCCATATATCACCTAAAGAATTGCAATAAAAGTACTGTTTTAATACACTAGAATAATTTCAGATAGCTCATTGGTTTTGGGATTTTTACCTCTTTACTGCAACATATGAAACAATATAAATACAATAAAGTTTGAGAATTGGTTTGGGTCTTATTTCCGAAAAATATTAACCTTATTTAACAGATGAAATATAACTTTGAAGAGCAGCTTTTGATCTATTAGCTTTGATACATCTTTTCTCCCCTCGTGCAGAATGACTTCCTGTCCAATAGTTGCAGCTCCTTTTTTATTATTATTGAAGAATAATAAAACATTTCCAATGACAAAATTACAATTTGCCTTCTCTCTTTGTTTCAATTATAAACACATTTGCATAGACACATATCTATATTCATATAAACATCTATATATATATATATATATATACATACACGTACCTATACATACAAAAACAAACGACAGAGCGTCTCAACTCCTTCAAGGATTTGGTGGATGATGAGTCCGAACATAGAGACATGAATATGAATGGCCCTAATGCTCTGTCGTAGGCTCAAGACCAGTGAGGACCAAACCACATGAACAGGGCTCCTGTGAGGTCTGCATTATGGACATTGGCTCTGAGGCTGACATGACACACGAAATGTAATACTAGACTAATTTTTTATGCTCTTATGAAAATTGCAAAGACATTGTCTCACCTGAGTGGACATGTCAGGAAAATCACACTGTGTTTTCAATTTGAGGATATTAACAAAACTGTTTATGCCATTTTATGTTGTTCTTTCTTTTATCTCTCATATTTACTGCTCACAAATGTGAGTCTTTATTATTTGTCTTTATACAAAGATGCAACACTTTGAGTGTCAGACTGAAAATGAGCCTTGTTATTACAGACAGGATGTGAAAGAAGTGATAGTTGCTGTTCAGTAATAAGCATCTCTCAACAAAGCAGTTTGGGTTTTTTTTAGGAACCAGTCAGAGATGAGCATACTGAGATGAAGGAAGTGAAAGGCCACACACTGGATAAGTTTAAGTGAAAAATGGAGCATGGTGTTGAATTATAGAAATGTCCAGTGTTACATTTCAGAAACCCATGTTACATTATGTTTGTATACTAAGCAAAAAAAATGCTTAAATGTACTATGACCTTTTCAATGAGCCTGCATCATGTCAGTTTTGTCTTTACAGATGTCACTGAAGAAACAAATTGTCAATCGGAGAGTATTTAAAATTACACTAACACTACACTAGGTGCAGTCAAGTTTCATTACTGATTCTTGAGTGCCTGTAAAGTTACGTTTTTCAGTTTCCTAACCTTTTCCTCTCTTTTCACACCCTCTTTTCTTCTGTCACATCCATCCATCCATTATCTGCAGGACTCTTTTAAGGAAAACACTACAATATCTCTCCAACCTTCTGCACCAATCCCAAAATAACTATCACCTGAGGTCCAACAACTTCATAAGTCCACTCTGTCTTCGGCCACAATTCCTTTCACTTTTCTGCAGCAAATGATCGGAACACACCTCAGAAGTCTTTCAAACTCTCACATCTTCCATCAATCAACATATTGAAGCAAAATTAAAACACTCCATAGTCGACTACTGCAAGTGTTGACTTCCTACAGTCTCCCATAAACTCCAGTTGTTTTTAACTCCATTCTTTCTTATAAATTTTAGATTCATCTGTACTGTTTCCTTTTATCTGTTATTCTGTCTTGCTTGTTGATCTTGTCTTTTGTCTGATGGAACTTGTAAATGAGAAGCTGTTCTCAATTGATTTTACCTGGTAAAATAAAGGTTAAATAAACAAATAAATGAGGTGTAACCATCCTGCAAACAGTGATTATTACGTGTCTATTCACGTGTTCTATTGTTCTAAATAAAGTGTGCCAACGCTTGAACCCTTTACAATATACAACCAAAATAAAGCAGATGAGTCAAAATCAGCGATCCCAGATCACTGACCAATCACATTGCAGCCCTCCGTGTGACAGATGACGTGGCGCATGCGCAGTGAGCTTTCCTCTTTGGCAGCAACAACAACATACTGAACCGATCCAGTCCAGTCAGTCTCGCCCCTCCGCTCCGAGCAGCAGCATTCTCGTCCTCACCGGGTCCGGTGGCGGTGAAGATGATCCAGCAGAAAAGCAGCCGGGGATGCGTATGACAGTAACAAAAATAATGGCCCTCGATTTAGGCAAGTTTCCGAAGGTGCGACTATTAACGAAGTGAAAGAACAGTGTAAGTAAAAACGCAGATTTGACGCTGTCCTGCTGTAGGGTAGGTAGGTAGCTTGTGTTATTTGCGAGTTTAGGCTAACATAACGCGCTAACGTTAACGTAAACCTGAATGAGGGGTTTTGCTAGCGTCGGAAGGTAGGCTGCTTTGGGTGTTAACGTTTTGCCACGGCGCTCTCATAGCCGTGGGTGAAGCGTTTTGTGGGCTACATTTCGGTCAGACCATTCCTAATATTCGCTTTTCCACTTTGGTCGGTAATTCCCACCGACTGTCAGTGTGTTGAAACAAAGGAGCTTTAACCGTGGGGCCGCATGGACACAAACATGCAACGAGAAGTCGGTTGGTATTTGTTTTGTGCTCCATTTCATGCTGACACACTTCTTCAGGGATAACCACACGAGGTCTGACCTGAATATTTAGCTGATACACAGTGACCCAGCTAATTTTGGTAAATGAAGTGGCATTGAAGTAAGTTCGACCATAGCCTGGCTCATAATAATGGAGCTGTTGCCGCACTTGGGCTCTCTCATCTAAGTTTTATGTGTCTTTTAACAAACTGACCTTGTCCTTTTTAGTTTTATACAGTAGCAACCATCCATCCACCCACACATGGAGATATTTGATTCACTCATGACTTGACAGCTGGACTTTGTGTGTGTGTGTGTTTTAGACTGGCAATGAATGAATATAACACTAGGCACAGAGTAGAATAGAAACGCTTTGTTGCTGATTTCTTTTGTGGGATTGATGTGGAATATAGAAGATCTTAAGATGATCAACTTTACTTTTTACAAATCCGCTCATATGTCAGTGTTTTTTTATGACATGACATACACTTCATCAGTTTTTATTATTATTATTATTATTTTTATTAGAATGCTACTACTGATACACACAAGTTATAAACTGGTTAATCATTGTATTAATGATAAACCAGACATAGCTTATATCGTCTTCAATAGGAAATGTGAAAGTATTAAGTATCTTGCATCTTAAGTATCTTGTTTAGAGTTTGAAAGAAAGCAGTGAATGTTGGGTTATTTTAGGGCTGGGCTCTCACAAAATTCAGTTTATTTCTTAAGAGAAAAAAAGAAGAAAAAATCAGTGCCACCTGATGTTTGCCACATCATATATGACTTGTGAATGTTTCTTTCTAGTCGTATATTGAATAAACTGTCAAAACATGCACATCTTGCTGGGTTCCTAATGAAAGTGTAAAAAATGTGTGATAAATGTAAAGCAGGAAAGAAAATCTGTGCACCAGTGTAGCTCCCATGTTAGGGTTGATTTCAGCTGTAACGTTTGGAGCAGTTTGAAATGTCACAGGTCTTATATGACATTGTTTCAGCAGTAAGGAAGAAAGATTATTTTTGACTCCGGTTTTGTCTGGAGTTCACACAGCCACATTTTATTTACCAAAACGTGAAACTGGAAGTTAGGCTTTTTGGCCATATCATTCAGCTGTATTTTACTGTTAAAAATTAACATTTCAATATGTTAATTTAGATTTTAGGAAATGGCAGATTCCTTTTTTTTTAATGAACAGTAATTCATGCTTGTATGTATTGATTTATTTTTTTGATAGTTTAATCTGTAACATGTATCTATGAGTGTCATATTCAGATGACTGTTTTGTTGCGGTTATTCAGTACAGTCCTATTAGTAATTGATTGATTGATTTAATAGTCTGCTTGTTACTTAAATGGACCAGCCATGTGTAAATGGTGTAAATGTTTTCCAAGGCAGTCACACATAAAATGCCATAAATTACTGTGTTGCCTAAATACCCCCCTTGTATTAACCATGTCTTTGGGTAAATATGTATACTCCTGGTAACTGCTGATGTTGGTTTTTATCATTCAGGATTTTCTGATGAGATATACGTGTTTTGGATGCTTGAGTTTATGAGTCATAAAGTCTTGCTAATAAAATCATATGCTAGTCTGTTCTGGTAAAACCTGTGGAGCGTTTCCAGAACTATTTTTAAGACGGCATGCCTATGTTTCTGCCGCGGATAAAGCCTAATTAAGGCTATAAGATGAGTATCAAGTGAGCAAGGAGCGAAACTCTTCTTCACCTTCGCTCCATCCGGCCACTGAATGACGTGAAGACTTCAAGGGTTTTTCGTAATAGTTGATAATTATGCTGTTGCTGCCAAATGCAATGACAGAGAGCAGGACTTGCTCTCTCTGGAATTCCCTCATGTCCAGACTTCCTGTCCTTATTTAGTATGAGAGACAGAGATACAGACTAGAGGAGATGCACAGAGGAGTGTAGTGAACTGGAAGTAAACCAGTGTGCACAAAACATAGAGCCAAGCAGACAGACTGACCTATTAACTATAGTAACCCCCCCCCCCCTTGCACACAGACCCCTCCAGATATTCCCCAACCCCTCACATGCATAAGTCCCAGTCTAATGCATGGATCAAGGGACCAGCCAGCACTTTGCTAAATGTTTGCTATTATTTGTTAGCGGCAGCCTCTGTTCGGCCGGTTCGCCTCCGTCTGTCAGTGTGTGTTTTCCCTGTCTGTGTCCCTGTCTGTCACTGCATAGAAATGTGAGGCAGAAGAGGGGAGGCAGGCAGCCACGTTATTCAAATGTTCCACAGCCTGGCCAGCCAGCGGCCAACTGTAGCAAAGCTAAAAGAGACTCTTTGTGAAGGCCAGACAGATGGCCATAGAATGAAGACTGTAATGATACCCTCAACAGCCCAATACACACAAATGCATGCTCTGACATACAGACTCCACTCATTATAGGATGTAATTGTGTGTGTGTGTGTGTGTGTGCACGCGCATGCTAAAGACCGTGAAAGAGGGAGAAGTGGGGAAAACAAAGGAAATGAAGCAGAACATATTGATAAAGATGGTGATTATGTGTACGATGTGTGTAGAGAGAGAAGTGTCGGGTGTTTATTTCTAATATCTGTTCCTTTTGGTCAGACTTTTCCAACTGCTGTTTGTTCTTGAATCTTTGGTAATGCTTAAAACAAACTTAGAATTAAAGTGGCTTTAGACTGAAAATGGGTGAAGGTGAAGGAACTTGCGGAGACATTTGAGTTTCCTAAGCAGGGGTTGACTGGGATGCGGAAACTCGTAACCATAGCTGTGATTCTTGTGTTTCTTTGGGCCTGGAAGAAAAAGTAAAACTGGTTTGGGCTCATGGTATTAGTAATGCATGGTTTAACCCCTGCTTACACACTCAGATCGTTTGCAGGCACACATACAGTATTCCTACACAGTATGGAAATAGTTTTTCTGGATATGGATGAAAAATAGAAAAATGGAAGAAAAAATAATATCAGGAATGTTTCAAGATGTTTGTAGAAGGCAAATTGCTTACGTCTGTATCAGACTGAGCAGCAAAAAGACGACGTTTGACTGAGTGTACATTCCTACACAGAACTGCCTCCACACCTGGGATGATGTCCAGGTCTTGGTGTTAATTGATCTTATTTGACAATATAATAGCATACATATTCAGAATGTAACATGCTCTAAAAGTTGGATTTGCATTATAAATCTCTAGCTCTATTTGTACACAAATATGGTCAGAAGAATCTTCCGGGAAATGTTTTGAAATGAAAAATATATAAGAACCCTGGTCATTTAAACGGTCTCAAGTATGCAAATTCCTCCCAAACGCCAGTTCACTCCATAGCCTGCTGTGGAGGTATTGACCATGCCTTTCATCAACTGACTGACCAATCAATGTCTGGGATATCATTAACCTTCCCCTCTCGCCTGCCCTCTTTATAATTATCTCTGTCTTTGGAGCTGGTTTCTTCAGGCTTGTTTTTTTTCTCTATTTCCTGTAAGACAACGTCTTGCTGCAGCACATGATCAATAGTTGGACTGATTGATCAAATGTCTGTCTGTGCTCTTTTGCCTACCTCTTTTTAAGATCTTATTTTTCTGTCTATTTTCTTAAGTTTTTGTCCAATTTCGTTGCATTGTTCTTATTCTTCTCATATTCTGGCTTTAACTAGTCTTGTTCTCTGTGTCTCTCTTATTTACAGGGCAAGAAAACACAGTGAACCATGTTGCCATGTTGCCCTAAGTTGTGACCTGTGTTGACAGGGGAGGAGGAAGAGGAAGGAGGAGGGCCGTGTGGGCAGGCAGGCATCTGCTGTAGCTCGCTTTAGGTGGCCCTTTGCAAGGTTGAGCCATGGGCAACACAGCTACAAAGTTTCGCAAGGCCCTGGTGAGCGGTGATGAGGCTTTGGCCTGGCAGCTGTATGAGGGCAACCCTCAGTTCAGGGACGGCCTTGATCCGAACGCATCGTACGGAGAGCAGTACCAGCACAACACACCCCTGCACTATGTCTGCCGCCACGCCATGACACGTCTACTCAGGTAAACTGCTGTGTTTTTTGGCTTTGATTTGGTTGAGAATGTCAGAGATGTTCAGCAGACCCAGGGAAGGCTGTGGCTGTAAAAGCAGTTAAAGACTACAGAAGCGGACGTGTGTGAGTCATAAATGAAATAACAATTGGCTATATTTCAGCTTTAATAGATTTCCAAATGTTAGCATTTCCAGAATTACACCAAGTTAGCTAGTCACTTTGTGACAAATTTGGTGACTTATTGTACAGATGCCCCAAAGAGGTCAGATGCATAGAAAGACACACTAGAAAAATGTGAGTCATGGAAAGTGCTTCAATCCCAAGGAACAATAGACGGGTCACAGTTGGTCTGTAAAAATGCATAATGCTCTGCTCAGAAATGAACTTGGCCTGGAATGAACAGAGATACAACCTCTAATGTTGTTCCGCACAAATATTTATAGACTACATAATTTATTAAAGGGGGCATTTTTTTCTAAAGCAGCTACATTCATGACACATTCAGAAATCAAGCACAAGATGTAAAAAACAGATGCTGTTTAAGTTACAGGGTTATATGCATAGAAATAGAACGTGCACTTTGTGCCTTTTTAAAATGCGTGTGTTTACACACACACACACACACACACACACAAATATAGTAGTGTTTCCCATACATAGACTTCGCTTGGGTAGGATGCCCAGGAATATTAATGGATACTAAAGTATATTTAGTTAGTAAGTAGAACAGGTTTACCTCTTCCACAGTGGTTATGCATAAGGCTGATCTCACAATTTTAGATTGTGATCAGTCCTAAACTTCCAGATGTCTTGCCGAACATACTTTCAGAGGGATCATACAGATCATGTTAAGAAGAATAAAAAAAAAAAAAGGCTTTCTTACTCAATTTTGAATTATCCATTTATCAGCATCATCATGGTATTTTACAGAGAACATTACACATTTGTACTAATCTATATATTTATAGCATTGATTTCTGAACTCCAGAGTTTGATTTACACAGATGCTTTAGAGTTGTTGGAGTCTTAAAAATGTTTTGGAATTCTTTATGAAACCTCTGTAGAACAAATTAGACCACAACACTTCATTTATGCTGCAGCATTAATGGTGTATTTATACTTTGGAAAATGTCAACTTCTGTTTAATTCATCTTGAAATGATGAAAATTATATAATAATGAAAAGGTGCAAAGATGCCAGTCAGACAGCGTATACAACAAAAAGCCATTACACATGGCTTAAGCCTCCAGAAACAAGAGAAAACTGTTTTGTTGTAACTGACCTACAGTTTATGAGATGTATATCGTTATTCTACCTCAGAAGATTGTTATATGATCTTTTGGCCAGATTACTCAGTCCTAGATATGTAGCACAGCCCACCATAGGCTAATCTGCCCCTCTATAGTCTTAAAATGAATTAAAAACATTCCAACTGGGATGAGTTACTTTTGAGAGAGACGGTGAATCAACTTGTCTTCATTCAGTCTTATTGCTTTGGTAACCCATTATAAATGTAACAGCACTTACTCTATCAAGGTCAACTAAACAGTAAAGATTATAAAATGAAACAATAAAATGTGCCTTATGGTTTTTGCAAAGTCCATAATCTGTTGATAATGCATAACCTGGGGTTTCTGAGTTCCCCACTTGGACCCAGACTTATCTCAATGTCAGACTGCTGAATGCATCCAATATCATGACTGTCATGAGTAGAAATTACACTTAGATAAACCCTGCAGGTTAAAATGGACACACATTTTAGTGGTGGCAGACCCTAGAGAATTAATATAAACAGATTTTAATGAACACTGTAGCCTAGCAACAGTTATGCTAACAACCCATGATGCAACACTCTATGCAGTGACCCTGCATCCTGTCACAGATAAAAATCTGTGTCTGTAGAAAACACTGTACACACACACACACACACACACACACATACTTCTTTAACATATACATACATGAGTGTTTTGTATTGTAAGGAGTTTGACTTATTCTATCAGCTCCATGTTCCCCACTGACTTGCACATGTGTTCTAAACAGGTGCACACTCACCCTAACATACACTGCACTAGAGAAAAGAAAGGCGGAGTCACCAACTTGAACTCAAACTAAATGAAAAGGTCAAAATAATAAAAATGTACAGTGTGTCTTTTTACCCCATGCAGGGATAATCAGGCTGCCGGCCCTAACCAAGACAGCTGAATCAGTGAATGAATAGCTTTCCTGACCCCCTCCTCCTTACACTTTTCCTCCCTCTTGCACTTTCTTTCCATGATTACAGGGGGTTTTAGTCGGGGGTTGGGGGATTGGTTGGGGGGGGTCAGAGGAAACTGTGTGAAAAGGCCAGTTACTTATCCATCCATCTGCATGTGTGTACGTGTGCCATGTATATGTGTGTGTGATGGAGGTGGGGGGGGGGGGCTTCACAACTGTTTATGAATATAACACACTGAATCAGTTGGTGTGCTATTCGTGTCCCTTCCTACCAACCTATAATGGTCCAGAGAGGCGTGCTGAATGCAGCGCTCTGCTCCTGATAAGTATCAGAGGAAATGCTTCTTTGTTCAAACAGCTCAATTGGACAGAGGCAACAGATAGACGGCCGAGAAATCTCAGACAAAATAAAGGCTCAGAAAGGACAAGCGTGGGAGCTTGATGCAGTCTGTTTTTCAGATTATTTTTAACATGTATCTTCTTCATACTTCTAGTCATCTCTGTGGGTTGGACTGGCTGGTAATCCCATGTGATACGCTAACTGGGAAATAACAAGTTTGACTTACTACTGTAAAATTAGTGTAGCACAGGAAATGTAACCCCCCCTCCATCTACACTGAAGACACAGTTTAAGACAGATGCAGCTAGTATGAATAAAAGACTGCAGTGCTGACTCTGTGACAGTCTTATTTTTCTTTTAACCCCTTAAATCTCACTTTACCTGGTTCTTTTCTGAATCCAAATTTGCTATATTTGTTGTTTTTGTTCCCAAAACTGCAACTGAAGACTTTTCAACATGACATATTTTAACCGCTGTTATTGCTGTATCTATGCCCACACATTTGGATAACCTAGGGCTCATAATAAATAAACAGCTCTGTCTTAATTGGCTGGTTTCATCCCTTTAAGAGGTTACCATACATTGTCACACTGCTTTGCTGTTCTCTCTAATTCATGGCATTCTGTTGCACTTTGACCTCTGTTGGTGAATGCTGTACTGAGAATAACCTGGCAAGGCATTTCTGATGTGTGGTTCTTTCTTGCGGCCAGCCTTAATTGCTGTGGGTCTGGTCCCACTGACAGAACTGTTGCATCAAGTCCGACACCCAGCATTGTAACTGGTGTACCAGCTATTGCAGTTGGCACGGTTGGACTAACTTAAACAGTAGAGGTTGATCAATTTTCTGCAGGACAACTGACTTTGAAAGAGAATGTTTGTGTAAGATGTTGTTTATGATGTGCAGGGACAAGGTTTGGAAACCATCCATGTGACACTGCTGGGCTCCTTCAGGATCCAAGATTCACATAAAATATAATCTTTATTTTATTTATTTTAGTTTTAGTAGTAGATTGTAGAATGTATCAATGCTAACTATGTTAAACTTAATAATAAATTGACCTTATTAAACAGCTTCGTTTCCATAGTTACCATTTTATTTTACTTCTCCCTTTATCATTACTCACAATTTTGGGACCCATGGATACAAGTCTGTACGTAACGCACACTAGATCTGAAGTGAGCGAGCGATAAATAAAGAGAGAGAGAGAGGCAGCATCTCTCTGGTGCATTGTGGGAGGGGTTTCGGCCAATGGCATATCAGCATCTTAGTGACGCCGACAGTCGTACGCGCGCGCACACACACCGACCGCCAAGATTGAATTTTTGGCCGCACGAGAGAAATTGTTGTTGATGTCGTAAGGCGGGGACGAAAAAACTGCGTATCTCACATCATAAGGTGAAAAAAAAACGTACATCATAATCCAGGGTACTACTGTACTTTATATTGGAAGATGCTAAGATCATAATTGTCCCAGACCTAGTGCTACTTTTGTGGCACTTGACAAGTTTTTTTCCTCTTTATTTAACCTTTCTTAAGTGATTTATCACTGTTTATTGTAATATTATCGTCTGTATTTTGCTTCTTTTCAATGAAAATCCAGTATTTTCTTATATTACTGATCATGTAGATGTTCATAAAAGCTCAGATTACAGTGAGGGTTATTATAACAAAAACAGAAAACTGAAAAAGAAGCGTCTCCATCCACTGTCATTTATCAAACCCCATGGGTTTTATTGGTGAATCAATATTGTAGAAGATGACAGTGATAACGAAAACGTCAAAGTGATCCAGAATCCAGGATTTCTTCCGGATCACCCCCAAAAGTTAATCATTTCTTCCTTGTACCATTGCCAACAAATCCTGAAAATTTCATCCAAATCCGTCCATACCTTTTTTGAGTTACGTTGCAGACAGTCAAACAAAGAAACAAACGCCGGCAAAAACAGAACCTCCTTGGTGGAAGCAAATATATTCTAATGAACGGATCGAATTTAATTGACACAAACATTCAATAACTGAGGCATCACTGTATCATTCCAAACTTTTCATTCACTCACAGCTTTTCTACCGGTGCGTGTTGGCGTATCAATATGTATTCGATAATTTTCCCATCCCTAGTGTGAGCACCTCTGGCAATAACTCCAGCATCAATACAAAGGAGACCAGTTTTCAGACCAGTTGATTTCTCCACCAGTCCCCAGTGACTCCAGCCTCCTTCAGTCCCTAAGCCAGCTGCGTTATGTAAACTATCTACCAGTTAGAATGTGACTGATATGGTAACGATCCACTGCTCAAACCCTTGTCTTTTAACTATAAACAGACAACTGACCATTTTGTTACTACTGTCACTAGCATGTTTTTCAAGTCTGTACTTGTGTGGAAAACCAGCTGAACAGAAATGCTACATTATTATACTTTTAATCAAGGAGGAAATTTAAAGATAATGTGATGTGTTTTTTTTTATGTTGTTCTGTACAGTGGTTGATTAATTTATTTGTTGACAAGTAATGGATGAATTGTTGCAGCTCTACATGTTTTTACTTGTTAATAGCGTCCTGTTTTGTCTGTGTTGCCTGGGTAATGAAATATGACGCTTGGAGCAAAATACACATGCTATACATCCACGGAACCAGAAGAACGTCAGCTAAAATGTCAACCAGCATTTAAATGGGCGAATAAATCATGGCAAAAAGTTAAAGTTTCGTAAAACAAAAGGCAGACGAGAAAAACTATGCACCGCTAAGCTAACAATAAGCAAAACCCAACAGTACAAGTAGTATTTCTCTACCTGAACAAGCCAAAGAGTAAAAATAAAGGTGACATTACAAAGCATTGACTCTGAATTTTATCTTACCTTTACTGTTTTCTGATAATTGGGTTTTAGTTGAGAGGGGAATAATTAGTGGTTATTGCTGTACGGGTCAGTTGCTATTACACTGTCCTTAAGAGGAGGATAAAAGCGCTGACAGGACAAGAAGGTTGGATGTGAAAGAGCAGGATGGCAGTGGAAGACCAGGCTAAAGGGCTGCAACAATAGAGGAAACATTCAAACACTAATTCAATCACAGTGGCTGCTGTGTCCAAATCACACAGGAAGCAGTGAGGGAGAGAGTTTACAACAGATTTTTTATTTTTTATTTTTTTTTTTGTATTGAGCCTGTGGAAATCCTGTGACATCCCATTATTTTCTTCTTTTTCTCTGCAATTTGCATTACAGTCATTTCAAATGCACCACCATTCAGGTTTTCCTCAATAGCTTTATGTGCAGTTGTCACCA
The DNA here is from genome assembly GCA_029822895.1 of Maxillicosta whitleyi. Taxonomy (NCBI): domain Eukaryota; kingdom Metazoa; phylum Chordata; class Actinopteri; order Perciformes; family Neosebastidae; genus Maxillicosta; species Maxillicosta whitleyi. Next base: position 1,233,848 of record JAPSES010000058.1, read on the forward strand.
AATTGTATAGTAAGGGACAGCAGAGAAAGGCAATGGAAAAGGATATTGTCCAGAATGAAGGGGGGGGGGGGGAGAGAGAAAAAGCATGTGTGTGAATAAAAAGTAGAGATGGAGGTTTTTGAAAGAATGGAAGAGCATAAAAAAAAGGATAGCCAGGGAAAAAAATTTAATAGGTGGAGCTGAATAAAAGAGTCAAGGGAAAGCTAATTAGCAAATGGAGGTTTTGACAAAGAGCAGAGAAAAACTATTTACTAAACAGGAGTGCAACCACAGCCTGGCTCTGAGGGCAGCTGGCACATCCATCAGCACAGGCGTGTGTGTGTGTTTGTGCACACAACACGCCAGCCTGCATGTCCATTATCTCAGAGATGTTAAGCAGAAATAGTCAATATTCCTCCATCTTTTCTGTCTCCTCCCTCTCTCCACCCTTTCCTTTAAGATGCTTACATTCATTCCTCGGCCCGTTCAGCTACTGGTACTCCACCTACTCCTCTGCTTAAGTGTGCACTTTTCTCCCTCCACCCTTCTTTTGACTCTGCTGTGCACTTCTGACTTTTTTTCTCAGTGCTAACTTTACTTTACATCCCACTTTAAAGGGCCCATATTGTGAAAAAATCATTTCTTGGGGTAATGTTGCTCCTGTTTGGGTCTGGTCTAGTCTTATAAACACTCCAAGTCTGGAAAAAAATGACCCGCTATTTTCTGTGAATTACTACAATGAATTTCAGAAGCTCTGGTTGAGCCGTTTAGATTTCACTGCCCATGTTTATGTTTATGTTTATTATGATCCCCATTAGCCTCAGCAGTAGTCTGCGTAGGCTACTCTTCCTGGGGTCATTTTACTTTACATCATTACATTTTAAAACAGTTGCACAATTATTCCAGCAGACAATTAAACACATACAAGTACAATAGTAATGCCAACGCTATCTCCTAGTATGACCTTTGAACAAAATAAATATTTAGTCATTTTAATCTGTAGAGAAGTATAATAATCATTTGGAATAAAACAATTTAAGCTGTTTCTTGGTTTTACATTTTGGCAGTGTAAAACTCTGTGCTTCAGCGTGCCTTGTTTGGTAGTGATGTGTATCTTTACTAAAAGGCAATTTTTTGAAGAACATAGATGGTGATCTTGTAATAATAATACCATGTGACGTAATATGGGGGAGAAATCCAATAAGGGGGTGTGTACTGGCTGCCCAGGGACAGCCAACTCCGCCCACAAATGACATCGTGATTGTCCAACATATTAGTTCGATTTGCCAACCAAGTGCCATAGCAGCTAGCAGCTAAAACTCAAAAGAAGAAGAAGAATGGTTTGTACATTTAGTTTATCCAAGCATGTGTAAAAGGTGTTGTGTCGTTGTCTGTACACAGACCATCTGGGGCGGTCCTCTAACTCTGCCTCTGGGTCCGATTCAGGATCAAATACGGTTCTGCGGGCAGCCATAGTGAATTAGGTAGCCTTTGGCTGCTGACTTGAGGGGGCGTGGTCAGACAGAACACTGCAGAGTTCTTTCAAACGTCAGACAAAACGGCATGATGAAAAAATGACTGGAGCTGAAGGAAAACAGAGCTGGATAAACTTTTTTGTTTAGATGATTTTGAGCAGGGAACCTCATGAACATGTTTTGTATAGTCCATAGAACAGTTCTAACTGGAGTATATGAAGGTATAATAGGGCAGCTTTAATGCTCCTCTCAACTGCTGTATTCAGGCAGGAGTGGCCAAACTCTGATCTTTTCCTTCATGTGCGACTCAATATTTATGTTTTCATGATGTGAACTGTATAAATCACACGGACTCATTCATGTGTAGTTCTGAATCAGATATATATCAATCTAGTCAGTCAACATTTGTATACTGACCGTTTTTTCTGGTTGACTGGGCAATGATACATTCACATGTTGATTTTTCGTCGGATGCCCTTCCTGACACAACCATGCTTGGGACCGGCACAATGATGCTTGCGCCCCCTTGTGGTGGGAAGTTTTAGCGTGAAGGACCTTTCCCATACATATCAATCTAGTGTCTGTTTTTTCATTAGATTTCTTTGTTGTCGAGTCCTTGAGTTTGTTTTTGATTCTCGTTGTAGTTGTATTCAGTTTGACCTGGAAGGCGGGGTTATATAATAATACCAGGAATTCAGTCCGTCCATCAAGGATTTTTGTTCAACTAGTTTCTTGAAGACTGTTCTCCCAATTCTTTTCAAATTTGACACACATTGTCTTTACCACTAAGAGAGGTCCAGTTTAATGGCTATATTGAAATTTTGGGATTTTTATTAATTTTTGAATATTTTAACTTAGAAAACTTGTCCAACCGAGTTCTTGAAGTCTATTTACCCCTTTCAGAAAACAAAGTGCAGTTTAAACATTAAGATTTGAGCAGAATCATGTTTGGGTTGGTTTGACTGAAATACCCAAAACGGACAGCAGTTTAATCTATAGCATACAATTATCTTTAATTTCAAATTCAAAATGAATCCCTGACTAGGCAGGATGTCAGTGAACAGTGTTATGGGGTGGGGCTATTGGGAAACTTTGCTTACTTTTTGACTTGTTTTTTTGTCTGTATATTTATGATTTATGTTACCTTGTACCTAAGTTTTAGTTCTCATAGTTTGTAAGCCAGTGTTTTTATTTAATTGTTGTTATTATTATTAATAACAATAATAATTATAATTATTATTATTGTTATTATTGTTCAGAAATATATTTTTTGCTAGACTATTTTATCACACCTCTGTTATCTGTTTAAGAAACTGTTGAGGTTCTCAAAAAATGCCTAAAAAGTCTTATCTACTCCTTTTTAAGGATTAAAATATTTTGCAAAAGAACTTTAGATTTGCTAGGATATATGAAGTTTTCCTTAAGGAACATATAGATTAATTTTGTAATAATCATTCTCTGTGGTGGTGGATTTACTTGCTGAGACCCTGACCTCTGCCTTAATTCTCCATTTCCTCCCCTGTGGTTCTGGTTCCATATATTTCTGGGTTCCACCACCCTGTGTTTTGTGTGCCGTGCATTCAGCCAATGACAGCATGGTCATCATGGTCAACACAGCATAAAAAAAAAGCTGCTCTTTTCATCCCACTACTGCGAGAAGAACTGCAGTTCTGTCTGAGAGATAAAACAACAGGCTAAGCACAAACATAAATACACATCCATCACAAATCATTCTGGTAGAGTTTTGCAATGGCCTGAGACTTGAAAATAAAGTTGTTACAGGACCAGAAAACAACATTTTATTTTTGTGTTTTATGGTTGGATGCTCCTGTCTATTCAGTCTTGTGCTCACTCAACCACCAAGTCTCTCTCCCACTGTTCACTGTGCAGAGAAGAGGCCAGAGGTACAAAAAAGAAGTAAAAAAATATTATATTCTTCACCTTGAACTAAATGGGAAATGTTTTAAACCAGAGCCATAATTTGGGAATTCCTAGAATTTCCTAGAAGTTACAACTCTTTGTGTGTATAGTCTCTATGATGTTATAAAGTCAGAATAAATGTGACCTTTGTATTACTCTATACCAGGAGGGTCAAACTCATTTTAGTTCAGGGGCCACATTCAGCTATATCTGATGTGCGGAGGGCTGAAACCAGTAAAATAATGACAGAATTATATATAAATAATGTCAACTCTAAACTTCTTCTTTATATTTTACAGTAAAAAATGTAAAATGACCTGATGAAAATGT
>JAPSES010000058.1:1271573-1288998 GCA_029822895.1 Maxillicosta whitleyi
CATCAATGAGCAGCCCCCCCCCCCCCCAATCATGTCTGATGTTAATGGGAAAATCTACAACTTGCTTTTACACAGGTGCAGACTATCATGATATAAGATTATTACCTTGTGCTCAAATTATTGCAATATATGCGATTCTATAAGAATCGTGACATGCTTATAAAACATCCAGATATATTTGTCATAAAACACCAAAAGGCAAATGATTGGAATTGCCCTTTAGTGCCACTCATGTCATATTAAAGTACTGATACTGCAATTCCAATTAATTCCAATTAACAGCCTTTAATTAAACGAACAGCACCAGCAACCTGTTATAGTTTCTATTATTTCTTTACATTACCAAGTCAGGAAAAATACTCAGCTAATTAGCAATTTTATGAAAATTTTTACAGCACAGATCTAAAATATCCACCACAGAACCCAAGGCTGTGAAAAAAAAAAAAACTATGGAAAACCCCAAGTTTGACATTTCTCATCAGTGGCTAAATCTGACGGGTTTAGGTCGTTTTGTTACTTTCATTATAAACAATATTCCAGGATGTAGACTCATCACGGCTGGAAAAAAAGTTTTAAAGATGTAAACCTGGCCCAGAAGTATGATTCCCCAAGGGGAAAGTACTTGAATTATCTGCTTTAATGTAGTTTTACAGTGATTTTTGATAGTAAATGATTCCACCAAAAGTTGAGGAGCTTATATCCATTGTTATAATGGTATTTCCTTGCTCAATTATAATTTCCCTAATGAAAACTCTCCTTTTCACACCAAGAAGCGGCTGCTCTATTTAAGATGATACAGACAGTCCACCAGTCAGACACATAGTTCATGAAACCTACCTTCAGATGTTTTTGGCAGTCCTCCAAGCCAATCTCACATAGGATGCTCTTCACAGCCCTACGTGCCTTGCGGATCGTCTCAACATTTCCAACAGGGGCCTGATACATATTCTTCACAAAGCCTGATGAATGTAAGACAATGATGACACATTGTTATATTACAGACAAGTATCACAAAAATTTAAAGTCTATGAAAATATCAATGATGCATTCAGTTTTAAGTACCCAGCATGGCCATAAAAGTAAACACCTAGATTTAACTCAGCAAACAGATCATGCCGTCGGTTCTATTCTACTAGCGTCACATTTCTGAAACAACAATCAGTTAGATAGAGAGCATAACGTTTGGACTGGTTTCAATGGCAAAAGGTCACGTTAGTCAAAATTGATCTGTTTCAGACTGATGGGAGCATCAGGGTACAGAAGAGAGGAGATGAAGTGATTACCCATCATGACTAATGTCTGGGGTTGCTTCAGTCAGTCAGGTTTAGGTTCAGAAACATGTGTCCATAAAAGTAGTTCATCTGACGACCTAAATATACTGAATGACCAGTGGATTTTTGTTCTTAAAGACAAATACATATTCCTAAACGCCAATACCAGGATCCATCAGATTCAAACTGTGTAAGTGTGGTTCAGAGAGCACGGAACATCATCAACACTTACACACATGGATTGGCCACCACAGAAACCAGACCTGAACCCCAGAGAGAATCTTTGGCACGTGTACATACACAGCAGCCTGACTCTACCATCATCAACATAAGATGTTGATGAAAAAGTTAAGTAAATCTAGATGGAAATAATTGCGGCATCATTTATTATGGCTTTACATTTGCTTTGTGTGGCATAAACAATATCACAGTGAATGTGTCCTTATATCAAAGACAATCCAGTTAAACATTTTGGTTTTCTTTTTTTTTTTTTCAGCTAGGCCAAGCCATAAACTAGTTCTTAGTTAAATCAATTATTGGTAAGTGTATAACATTTGACCAAAACAGTGGAATTTGGATGTGAATGATGGTAAAAATTAAGAAAAAATGTTTACCTTTGCAGAATTAAAATGGCAACAGTCAACACATGAAATTAAATGTTAGTTTGTGAAGCTTTGAAAATAGTTATTATTATATCATTTTAGGTAAATATGACCTGTGAAATCCCCTGGGGAGACAGAAATTTGCTAAACTACATATGAACTATTGACAAATTGTATTTCTTTTTTTTTTTTTTTTAAATACCAAAGCATCCTAATTTTCTCAAGAATAAATAGCCTAGAGCCTATATTATCGTCTGATCCTGTACTTGTTTTATAACTGTTTCGTCTACTTATTCTTACAATAAAATCCCAAAAGGTCCATAGGTTAAAAGCTGATTCTAGTGATGATAAATGAATGATGAAAGGTAAAAAATAAAAATATTCACTGTAATCATTTGATCTATGCAACGTTGATACCAACAAGTGTGCCTGTATTCAGTGTTATGCTGTCGTAAAAGACTAGTACTGCAGCATTATAGTCTAATATGCCTGCACCCATCATCACTTAGACAACTCAAAGCATTGCACTATTTGTTTAAAAAAAAAAAAAAAGCTAACTCCACATTAGCACAATGCTAATCAACATCAAAACATTAACAGCCTATGTGTAACAGCTTATTTCCGTTCATACATCTCGCACACTACCTGCAACAGACACAGCTATAACGAAGATTATTATTACTGGTGGATAAAGAAGCTATATACTTTCCAAAGGGGACACGATATGTACAAATAGTGTCTTATTCTATACAGTTTCAACAGCGGTGGACGCCAGCAGCTCTGTGGATGCTGTCCACGGTGGAGTCAGTAAGAACCCACTGCAGCTGAGAAGCAACACGCCGGTCAATGAGCTGGTCGCGTCGCTTCTTCTCCTCACAAGAGCATGCACAGCCTCCTCTCACATATTTACCTCGTCCAATTTCAGTGTCGGTCGACGTTAGTTGTCGCTGTGCCACCTTCGACGGGGTTAACGTTTTCCACTTCCACCCGCCCTCAAGTGTGTGTGACGGTAAACTGCGCCCGCTCAAACCGCTGCGCAGAGACACTCATCAGAGCAGCACACTCCGCGCGGATACACTACTCTATAAGTAATGTAGTCAAATATTAAAGGAAATGTTTGCGAACCCCCTCCGGAGATAAGTTATTTTTGGTGTAGCTTTTGTCCCTTTCTTTCTCTATGGAGGAAAAAAATGGCGCTCAAGTTCAGGATATGACGTCGCCGTCCTCATTTGCATACAGCACCCACTGACCAATGAGAGCTTCCCCAACCACAAAACTAAAAAAGCGTTTATTCTTTCATCTACACCGCCCATCACTATTTCAAGTAGTCCTGTTGATGTGTTACCACTTCAGTTTGTGAACTTCATGCACTCACTTAGTTGTTAAGTGGATTTTTGTTGTTCTGTAACACATAGCTAGGGCAGGGGGCGTGGCTTCAGGGCCCCCTCCACTTGGTCACATGGTATATGACTAAAGGGGACCAATGAGCTGTCGAGAAAATGAGCTAAATGGGCGGTCCCTCTGTTGTGACGTCAGATCATGCTACTTTTGTAACCAATCAGATCCATCCACCATTTTGATTTGAGGAGAAGTTAAATTACTAATAAGTTAACAATATTTTTGGCTTGAATAGTTTATATAAAATGTAATACATAAAAAAATATATATAGCTAGCTAAAACATGACAATATATAGGAAAACAGCTGCGAAATTTAGTTACAATTTTACTTTTTGTACTTTTTTACAATTTGAGTTGACATTTTCCCTAATCTTATGTTTGTCGTTCTTGGCTAACAACTTTCATATATTATGATAGCGGCAACTCGTTTCCTTGGTAACGTCTGGTGAATTATAAAAGTGCAATATGAAATGAACAAGTTTTGGCTTGTAAAAAATTTTCACTTGGAAGTCAGTGCTATTTTTTGTAACTCCACCAAAATGAACTGGAATTGTTGATTAGTTCCATCACATGACACTATAACTTGGATTAACGACTAATATTTGTATAGAAAGTTTTGGACATTAGACCAAAGTCATATCCTAAATATAAGTAAGGTAATGGCTAGCATATTACAATCAGCAGAAAGGTACAACGTCATCGCAGAAGAACAGATTAAATGGCAGCCTGTATGATGCCTGTACTGCAGCAGAATTTCTCGCCATAGCAGGGTCTCATCCCAGAGGTAACAACATGCACTGCACATTATCTCCAAACATAGTAATGATATAAACAAGCCTTCACTTTATTCCTTTTCCTTCCATCAGATGCTGTATTATATATCCAGACATGTTAGTATATTTGCTGCTCCTGGATGCCATGCTATGCACAAATTAATGTTTTGTTCCCATCTGATTAATTAATAAATACTATTCTGTCTTTATTATTTACAATCACTTTGCCCAATTCTCCTCTATACAGTAATGGATTCTGCACTCTCTTACATCTGAACCTCCTCTTTAAAGATTTGCATTAACTTGTTACTTGGACAACAGGGGCCACACACTGTAGCAAATACAGAAGGTGGGAATAATTTATGGCATGTTCATAGTTTGTTTTTTTTCACTTCTTAATCCATGCTTTCTGTTTGAAGGTGCTGTGAAGTCAAATTCTCCATCTTGCAGGACAATAACTAGTCATGCAGTTTTCACATTTCTAAAACCACTCTATTTGAGCTCGTCTGATACTTATAGTTACTGTTGCACTGTCTCAGTTATTACTAAAAACTGTTTTCTGATGCAGTGTGATGTGAAGTTTACCTGTAAACTGACAACCAATGTTGGGATTTCTCTTTTATCTTTGTGAAATCACATTAATGTCTGTATTCTTGTGTAATAGACCACTAACAAAATCACTCCTTGGTCTGACAGTCTATTTTTGAATTCTGGTCATGTTTTTTAACAGATACTGTAAGAAGCAGGTGAAAAGGTGAGAGGGCAACTATTATATCCTCAATGGCAAAAAATCACACATACACAGGACAAATGATTTCAGTCAGAAATGTATTAAATTAATCACTTTCATTACTTCAACAAGCACAATTTACAGTCAAAAAATGGGCTATGGTCCATTAGTGCCTTAGACAGCAAGTAATTAATACATCAGTAATTTGTAACACAAGGACAGGATTCTTTAAAAACTGCCGGTTAAGTCAGGGCATCTTTTATAATATTAGACATTTAGCTGTACAAGAGACTGTGCATTACGGCCCTCAACAATAGAAAGGCATGAGGAAATGTTTGAATTTTTGCACTGCCCCAGAGAGGTCATGTACAACTAATGTGTGTTTGACTTCAGATACTGATCACATATGCTTGAGAACTCTTCAGGATAGTGTCATTTGCTGGTTTTTCAGATTGTAGGAGGATGAGGAATAACCCCTAATCTGACAGATCTGAGAAACCAGGGCTGCATTGTGAAATGTCACAGTATTTGTTTAACCTACAAAAGATTTTGTGCATTGTAAACCTGATTCACCTCTCTCTATTAGAGGCCAGGAGTGCCATTCTAAATGTGAATGTAGCTTTCTATACAACAAAGTCACATCTCAGTGTTGAGAAATTATCCCATAGCAGATCCTTCATGCCTTACGAGTAAGGGAAAATGACTGAGGTCACAAATGGTAAATCACAGCACACTTAAATCCATGTAGCGTTAAAAAAACACATCAATATCTTGTCAGAAAAACACTGTTGATGGGTCACTGCATAATACCTGGGCAAAAATACACTTAAAGTTGGAGCTTTTAACATGCCCCAGTACTATCTGAATCCAATAAATAAAATGTAATGAGGTGAACTGCAATAATAGGTTACGCCATTGTCATAATTTCATTTAAATTATGTGGTGTTTGAAGTAGTCTACACAAGGCACTGACTCCTTCAAACGCCTCAAAAATCATATACAGACAAAACTGATGTGTTCAAGAGACACACGATTTACAAGACTGTTGACAGGTAATCAATAGAGAACATGATTTAAATTAATTGTGCATTTGTAAACTGGATTTTAGTTAGGAAACAACCACCCCAAAAAGGCTGGGGGTCCCATCTCCAAAGAGTCATCCATTTTGTTGCATAATGTCATTCGAGCTTGGGCTGGAGTTTTTTTTTTTTTTTTTTAGCCGACAGGTTTGGTTTTTCTTTAGATCAATTAGAGAGAAGAGCAAACATGAGAAGATTATCTTCCAGATACCTTTTTTTAAATTATTTGAGGTATGAATCATTAGCTATAAGCCAACAATTTTCTGTTTTCAGAGGTAAAAAAAAAAAGAAAAGTCAAATTCCTGGGAGAAACAATATGACACGACACTTTCCAAGGTGGTTGGAATGTTGACCACATGAAGCTGCTTGTCCCATAATACCACTCTGACCTCACTCCGGTTGAGGAGGGTCTGTGCAACGCCATCCTGGGCCAGGGAAAAGGGGAGCTTACGCATTGAACTGCACCATGTCGAAGTTCTTCATGGTACTGTCCAACATCACGCCGGCTTCCAACATTTCGTACCTGCGGACAATGCCAAGAACATACCATGACAACCTTCCTATCAGCTGTGCATGTATATCCTTGAAAAATCAGATTCAGTACTCACCAGTCAGAGGTGGAGACGGTGTAGTACACTGGCAGCTGGGATGAGCCTGACAGGCAGCTGCACTCCTCCAGGCCTGATGCTCCCATGTTGGAGAAGAGAAGCCAGTCTCCCACAGTGAGCTCTGGTAGCAGGCAGCGCTCCACCACCTGGTCAAGCTGGTCCAAAGATGGGCCCCAGAGGCTGCTGGGATACACTGCCTCTTCAGCACACAATGCATGCTGTAAAAACAAAATGGCTTCATTAAAATATGTAATGATTAAAAATTTTCAAACATCCCTTCTAATTCATATTCAAAAAGGTAGCCTTTTAAAAAATGAAACCTTATATTTCAGAAATAACCCCTAAGAATTCTAATACAGCTGAAACGCGTTACATGATGTGGAATTATGTATGAGGGGTGATAATGCCACTGGATACTGACATCAATAATATAAACACCTTTAATTCAGGATTCATATTGAATAAACAACTGGAATTCAGGGCTAAGCCAAGATCTGTTTTTTTTCTTTCTAGAAGGTATGAAAGGGATACAACAAATCACTGGTGTACAAATGCTGCTAAGGCCCAATCAGACAGGAAATTCACACAACTGGGTCATCGCAACCCTGAAGTTTGTAAACTAAAACAAGGTCAACAGTCCTTCTAAAAGTCTCAGCCTTTATGTTGCTTAAAACACTGACTTAATGTGCTAAAAGTTCTGATTTTTTTTAAAAAGTGTAAGTCACTACAACTATGAATAATTACAACAAAACATTTGTTTAAGTTACTTTTAAATGGCCTGCTACTTTTCAGTGATTGATTACTACATCAGTACATGATTCAGATCTAATTTTAGTGTCACTGGTTTATTAACGACTTGTGCACATAAATAGAACAGAATGAAATCCACTGAAGAGTACATTCTGATGAAGAGTGGGTGCCACCCTGCTATTTCTGGGTTGGATGATTATATAAGAATTATCCATGTACATTTCAATACCGCAGGGCTTTGTGTTGAAAAAGACAATACCAATGTAATAAAATCTGTAAACACGGCTGTATAGTTCATTATCTATCGCAATTGTAATCCCGCTTCCTCTAACAGTTATAATACATGACCTGACTCCATTACTCAGATAGACCTGCCATCAGATATGGACTTTAGTCTTGAATGGGCTGAACTCTCTTGGGTGGAGACCTACTAACCTTATGCACTGATGGGGCAGCGATGGAGTTTCCAAGTAGCTTGAGGTTGAATGGACCATAAACACCCTCATTCATGTAGTACAGGAACTCTGCATTCTCATTGTTCTCATCTGTGTAAATACAATGTCACATCAGAAATGAAGATAGTCTTGTATATATCTTGACAGAACAAATACAGTGATGCAATCCATTCTCTCTCTGGGAGGACTATAAATAAAAAATACAAAAACCAAGCCACTCTTAGAATTTTAAAGTGCCTTTATTAACTATGGCATGTCTTAATGGACCTCACTGAGCCCCAACACATTTGTCCCCCTAATAAAGGCCAGCAGTCTGAAACATGTTGGGGCTCAGTGAGGTCTAGTGAGACATGCCATAATTAATAAAGGAATTTTAAAAGTATAAGAGGGTGTCTTGGTTTTTGTATTTTTTGTGTATTGACAATCCTTTCACCAAAGAGCATCTCTTTTACCATTTGTCACGACCTCCTGGAGGTCCATGAAGCATTCCTCTTTACCATTCGTTCAGAACTGGAAAAGTTTTTGACTGAACTGAGAAACTCACCTTGAGCTAGGCTGTCCCAGTGGCAGGTCACCACCTTTTTGCCAATGACATTTACAGCCAGGTTGAACGCAGAAGCCACATAGAAGCTGCCAGGCTGGGCCAGCACTTGCACACCAGACAGTGGGGGGAAGTATGTATCCAGCAGAGGCCTGACTGCAGACTCAACCTGTAGTCACAAACAAGAAAATGAGATTTAAGAGGCTGTTAGTAGAGACAACACATGAGATGAGTTCAGTTTTGTTAACTACTTGTATAATGTAACATGAGTTTTTCAGCAAAGATTTGATTTCAAGTCAAACCTGCACAGTGTAATTGATCTCTGATGTAACTGTGTATATCACAAGACTAGGTTAAAAACTTTCCTTTTTGATGAATCCTATAGTTTTAGGGTGGCTCAGGCTGCTCTTCATTATGCTGATATAGGCTTGAGACTGCTGTGGGACCCATTATGATACACTGAGCTCTTGCAGATCATTCAATTATCAGGTAGGGGCAGTTGTTTGTTTAACTACTTTACTAGTTTCTGCTACTTCCTGTAGCGTTCGTCGAAAGCTATAGGAAGTAGCTGAAACAAACAACTGCTCCCATCTGATAGATGAAGGATCCGCAAAAATTGTAAGGGGAAGACATTATGAAACTTTACCTGATACATTAGATTCTTCTCTGACCTTCTTTCTCCTAAACTTCTCTTCTATTTACATCCCTGTGAATACATATTACTGACTCAACTTGTTCCCTGAAGTCTTTGTGCTTTTTTTCACCTCAGGTTTTCCCAGGATTATCACAGGTTTTCCATGGACCATCTCTGGATGTGCTGCTGTGGTCCTGAGCCTCTCTTGTCTTTATTGTCATCGCTCACTCATCCATATAGTTGTGATAGTGTTTATCATAGATGGTAGATGTTTGTATTATTTGTACCCACTGTTGTAGTAGTACATCCACTGTTTATACATGTGTAGTAGTAGTAATAACAGTCATGGACCTTTGTTCCAGTTTTTATTAATTATACCAACACCAGCTGATCTACTTTTGACAGTTCTAGTTTAGTTATCTGTGCATCAATTGCATCCATGTGTCTCCCCCTACTTCCCCCTTCTCTCCCTCTCCCCCAATCACCATCGCTCTCCTCCTTTACCCTCTCTCTTTTACCCCAACTGGTCAAGGCAGTTTTCCTTCCACTGTCACCAGTGTTTGCTCCTGGAGGATGATTCTGTAAATTGGCTTGGGAGTCTGGTTTCAACTGGCTCAATATGTAAAGTGTCATGAGGGGCTATATAAATAAAATTTGATTTAGTTTCAATTTGATGAAACCTGGGAGCAATGTGCACCACTTTCAGCTCCTCCGTTTGACTGAAGAAGCAATTGTTTACCACTTACCTGTTTGAGCTGAAACTCTGAGCCAGTGAATCCACCTCCAATGTCCAGAATGTTCATGTTGAATCCCAGCTCCACCTGAACAGAAGCAGCACAAGTCAGTTTATATCTTTACTGAAAAGAATCATATATTTGTAAGTGAGAGCTGGGACCAGTGTTTAATTTGCAGTATGTGTTGATATAGTCAGTATAATTTCAAAGTATCAATAATCCTAGCACAGATGAACGATAATACTCACCCCCATGTCGAACACACAGCGAGCATCGGACAGTGCATGGGTATAGGCCTGTGGCAGGTCTTGGCAGGAGCTAGGGATGTGAAATGTCACCCCCACCACCTGGATGCCCAGCTCCTTGGCTGCTTCCAGTAAGTGCCGACAGCTTTTCAGAGAAGAGCCGAAGGCCATACTGGTCTCAGCAGCATGGGCCTCAGTGGTCAACTGCAGCAGCAACCTAAACAAATTAAAAAAAAAAAAAAAAAAGGTTACATAGTGTTTGTAATGAGACAAGGTCCCCTCTAAACCAGGGGTCATCATCCCTGGTCCTTGAGATCCACCATCCTGCATGTTTTAGATGCATCCCTCGTCCTGATTCAAATGATAAACCTATCATTAAGCTCCGCAGAAGCCTCATAACAACTGTCAGGTGTGCTGGAAGAAGGAAACATTTAAAACAGGACGGATCTTAAAAACCATGGTTGTGACCCCTGCTCTAAGCAACAACAACAATAGAATAGCAATACAGTAAAGCTTAAAAAGATGTGCATTTCATGTTATCTTGTGGAATAGAATGGCACAAAATTTAAGAGGCATAAAAACCTTATTTTCCAGAGTTAAACTAACAATGAACAGGAGTGCAACAGCAATAGTTATTGATGGCAAGTTATTTGTTCTTTTTTTTTAAAATAATTAAATAATAATTATTATTATAATTAAATGGAATCTATAATTTAGCTGATTAGCAAAGTCCTGTAAAATTGGGGTAAGAAAATATAGGCTGAGGCTCTGCTTCTTCCTACTCTATTTTGGACATAAAATGTTGTTAAAGTGCCACAATGAAATAGCTGTAACCTGTGTGACATTTCTTTTTGGTTATTACCTTCAATATTTTCGGAGTGTTCTGTTTAAATTTGTAATTTTTTTTTTGCCTTTTGTTCACTTTTATATTTTATTCTTACTTCTGTTTGAAATAAAGTTTATCATTCTCAATTTTTTCCCCCAATTAACAAACATTTTTGTTACCTGTTATTGTTTCCCCTTTTTCAATAGAAATGTATTGGGTTAAAAACCAGCTGCTGAATTTCTTTACTTACTTTGCACCAGGATGCAGACGAGAAATCTTAGATAACTCTGCCTCATTTTCAAACACAAGTTGCTGGATGTTGTTCTTGGCTGCGTGCTTGATAAGTGCCAGCTGCTTGCAAACACCGGACAGAATGATGTTTTCTGGTGGAACGCCATGCTCCAGCACCAAACTCACTTCAGCCTGACGGAAAGGAACACACATTTTAGATAAATGACTGAAACAAGTAGAAAAGGCACTAAGTGTGTTACATAAGTCAAAAGGACTACACTCATCAGCTGATAAACAATCAGCTGATGATTGTAATGTAATTGCTTCAACATTTTAACCTCATCAGAGGATGATGTGTTGAACAGGTTGGACAATAATTAAAGACTACCTGACTTTAATTTTGTGAAGCTTACCTTGTTGGCACAGACAAAGCCAAGGCCCAGAGAGGCTAAAACTTCAATGACTACAGGGCTGCTGTTGCATTTGACTGGGTAGTATGGCTGTAGATGTGGCACCAAGCTCTGCCAGCACACATGTTGTCGCATGAGGGCACCTAGATCCCCCACCACAAATGCATTCTTCTCCACCTGGAAATACATTCAACACAGCACACTGACTACACAGACCTACAAGCCATATATGCCTTTTCCACAGAAATGACACTAAAAACATAAAAAAAAATTTTTTATATGAACTGACCAGAGTCTGCTCATAGATGTGACCATCGATGATATCTTCAAGGGTCACTCCTCCCTCCATAAGTTCAATGATGTAGCTAGGTTTGTCAGCAAGTCCTTTCATTTTGACCGTATTCCGCTAATCCAACAATCATAAAGAACAGATAACCAAGTCAAGGGGTCACGACTGAGCCAATGGGGTCCTGCCGGTATGCAACAAACTATAAAACAGAAGAGAGAAAGAAATATTGACATTAATATCAACACTTTTTTTTTTTCATTTGACAAATCAGCTCAATAACCATCCACACGCAGAGAGCTAAGGGGGTTCTTACCCACACACATTTCTAATACAGTTGGAAGGGTTAATTCTGAAATGCAACAGGTTACAGATGGCTGGTTTTGATAATAAAAATGGAATGGATAATGTAACAGATTTACAACAGAGGGTTTAAACTTGCCAATAAAACTGTAAACTCCTTACCAAAATGCTGATTTACATTGAAGAAAAACAGGATTGGGAATTACCCTTAAGACCCTTAGCTCTTCAACATGAACAATTTGGGTTTGTCATCGATTTAAATACACCCCAATTCATTATCAATTCAGTAAAACAACATTTCTTAGGTCTCGCTATAGATGTTTGTCTTGCATGTATTATCTTATTCAGGGTTTTCACCACATGAAAACCTTGAAGTCACATTTACAGCAGAAAAATGTCAACTTCTGACTACTTTATCACGGGACAACTACTATTTCCAAAGCTGTAAGCTTAACCCTTGTGTAGTCCTTGGGGTCAATACATTTATTTAGCAATTTTATCGCATCCTGCCATTACGTGTACCTATTACTCCCTAAAACTGAGTCTATTCATGTTCTATAAGTATGACAGACACACACTGTCATCCATGTTCAACTGTACTTGCTAGTCACCAGTCTCAGAAAAATTTGGAAACTTGAAAAATCTTAACTCCGGATATGTGTAATTTCCACACTGAGCATTGGTTTGCTGATTAACTATCAAGGATTGCTATTAATCTACCACAAACTACTGTAATCCACTAGAAATATGCTTGTTATCACACCCATGGTTTGAATGACGATATCTAACTAAAACACTTTGATGTTGAACTTTGCCACAGGCGTGCATATTAATGTGAATGAGCATGCGTCTTTGCTGCATATAATAGGAACTCAGTGACTCACATGGACAAGTCGGGAGATGGACCTGTCCCGCTATCAGCTAGGATCCCAAGGTGGCTCAGCGTTGAAGTCAAAGTGCTCCCGGTAAAGAGCCGCCCCTAGGCCCTCTGGGTAGCGATCATACACCTGTGCAGAGACGGGGGAGCCCTGGGGGGACAGACATGGGCAGTATTAGAACTCTGTACATATACCATAAGCTACAATTATTTGACAACATTTAGCTACAACACATATGTTTTTATCACTACTGTAAAATGATGACATATACAATACACGTGTTTAGCTTTACATTAACAGAAGTACATATATAGTACATATGTGTTTTATCACTGTGCAGAAATCCATTTATAGACTCAGGGAATCAGATGCACGGTGTCTGTGTTTACATCGACTAATTATGGACTTACATTAGAAGTTACTGCCTAAAATTTCAGCCTCCACTATTTATGAGTGGTAGGTGACTTCAGCATGGCTCAGAACACTTGCTGTAACTCCATGATTGATTTCTCGGTCTGTTTTCATTCATTATCAGTTCACCTTAACGTTAGCCTGCTTGGAAATGTCATGCGCATGCGTTGTGGTGACTGTCAAACTTGACAAATGTGATATTAACATTTAGTGTTAAAAACATCAGAAAACACTTATATTACACAAGAAAAACGCCCAGAACAATAACCACATAACACAACGACAGCTGTGTCAAAGGAAGGCGCGCCGCTGTGAGGTTCTTGGCAGCGGTATATCTGCTAACGTTGAGTTGGCTATCGACCGCACGGCGACAGAAGAAGCTTATGTTAGCACAACGGTTTCTAATAACAAACAACACCAACATTGAATAAATACACGGCAGTGATTGCATACAAGTCCTTGTCGTCATTTCGGAGATTTCGAATACCATCATATGTACCATTAATCCGTAAAAAATAACCACAAAATACAATGAATCGGTCTGTCATGTGTGGCAAGAAGACAGAAAGACTAGCCCGCCATGTTAACGTCCGCCTGCTGAATCCAAGGAACTCAACCCAAGCGTTCCGTTATACTTACGTGAGATAACGGCCAAAATGTTTTGGAAAATCGTCTTCTCTTTTTCGGCGGAATTTTTAAAGAGTAGTGGACACAATGATATAAGAAAGAAAGAAGGCTGTTTTTGCCATATGTTTGGATGAGGGACTGGCGGCTCTAAAACTGGTCTTCTCTGTCGGCGGGTGGGTGGAGAACTGGGGTTGAAGAGGAGGGGGCACGAGGAAAAAGTAATCAACGACTGGAGGGCGGGGCGTAAAGTCCAATTCAACCAATAACATCTCTGCATTTTTGAGCTTATACCAAATATGTATTTCCGAGTATGGCACAGGCCGCAGTAGACCTGTAATGTTTATTCAGGTTACATAACCGTAAACTTTTCCGTAGATGGACACTTTATCAGGCCAAGACCCAGAGTACTGCTGTTAAATAGGACAAATACACATTACACTCACCTGTTGTCTTATCATTTTATTTATGAGGAGATGTTGACCTACTCTTGCAAAACACGTTGTTAGCCCTACTTACAATAATCCTTACGGGTTATGTGATTAGTCAAAACAAACTAGTCCTGTGTGTGTGTGCCAATAGACTTGGAAGTGGATGGGAAAATCTAAAAAAGAAAACATGACCTGTAAATCGTTTGCAATCAGAACACGACTATCATGTTACTCTGTGTTCAACTTTCTTTTAAGTCTGTGTTAAAATGCATAAAAAGGATGGCAAATGATTCTGCACCAAATTATGTTATTTATTGGCAGGGAACAACAAAAACATTCTTCTGCTGCTACTGGAGTGATAGCATCTGATCTTGGCTCAATCATGCATGCTAATTCCAAATCTGGAATTTGGAATGATTTATGTGAATAATATGTAAAAAAAAAAAAAAAAAAGTTGTCAGTCTAATGCCAGTTCCTTTTATTCAAATTATATGAAAACAATATGTGCTAAATTGATCAAATGTACTATTCCATTGAGGAATAGATGTAAGACAGCCTATTAGCTTGACTGCCTCAGAGTGATTCCACAATGTTTCTTGTACATATGGGTTGTGACAGTGACTTTGTGTTGACATGGCCATGTAAACTGTCCACACTACAACACTGACAGGATGCTCATCTCAGCTTTACTTGTTCATGATCATACATCAAGAAAACTGAGAGAGGCTCCTGCAGGTGTACAATGCTCAGATATCTTGACTCTATTTGATGGGGTGTTTGTTTCTATGATAAAACTGGTGTCATGAGACATAATAATGGCCCCCACTAAGATATCTTTGTACAAAATGACGGTCTTGTCAACAAAATCAGGGCCCATAGTAGTTTCAGTAATTTAATCCTTTTTACATGGTTGATAAAAATGGAAAATCAATATACAATGCCAAAATGTGTCGATTTCAGCTATAAAAAATTATTAAACAATGAAGACCACCTCAACAAATTATACACATTTAAACATTAAATTCACATCAGTGCAGCTGGTTGTCCCCACAACTATTGTCTATGCGTCGACTTAGAATTTATAGAAATAAAATGCTAGCACAGATTTCAGATTTGAAATCAGAATACTTGATTTAGGCAAATTCAGGGACTTTTCTCTGTAGTCATGTTGAACAGAGTAGGCATGTTCACATTCAGTTCTTTTTGTTTTTTTTTTGTAATACCACCCTCATGAGTTATGAGGATGTGTGTGAGTGGAAAGTACATGCTTGTGTCTCAGACAGAAAGTGTTGACTTTGAGAGAGTGACTGGGTCAAAAGGCTTTTGTGATTGCGACACTCTCAGTCACTGACATGTTAGTATTGTTTTCATATCCTCTCTAGGTTTAATGAAGTACTGCCATTTCTTTGAATTTATTGGTAGAAAGCTTTAGTATAGCTGTAAATGTAAAGTGTTATGAGATAAGTTTTGTTATGATGTGTCACTATATAAATAAAACTTGATTTGGTTTGAAGTCTTAAAACAAAAACATTAAGACTTATATTACATTAAAATACCTGTTTAGGGTGAAGTATATTTTAACATTCATTGTGCTCCTGTGTGTGGAATGAAGGAGATTATTATTCATGAGCTTACTGAATATTTTGCAGATTAGTCCGTAAGCCTTTGTCACCTTAATTTCCAGCTTTATTCCAATAGCGATATTTCAATGTTTTATGGAGTTCCATGTGAAAAGGAAGGAATTAATTTTGTCAAATTTATGTAATGAAGCATGGCGGTTAGAAGTTCAGCACAACATAGAAAGACTGGCAAGATAGTATTTTTCCTCAGCAAGTCAGCCTCCGGCTACTTTAGTCGTATGACGGCATGGCTTCATCCACTTATTTGTGACTGTCTCACTTTCCGATAACTCTTATCTTGGTTTTATAACAGTTACTCCAGGGCTCTCGATGTTAACAAAATGCCAGTGTGTAGAAAACAATCAATTCAAAACAACAAGCAAAGTCCCAGCTGGATGGGAATATTGTGTATTTACAGTACTTGCAGGTGACGATAGAAACATATGTACCCTGTAATGTCAGGTCTTTAATAACAATTATGGCTGTAAATGGTCAAGGTTTATTTATGAAATTATTATGAGCAGTGTCATGTCACAACAGAGTCATAAAATAAGATAAAATAAGGTGTCTAAAAGGTCAAACAAGGAAAACACAAATAATGTACCATGACATCCAACTATAGAGATAATTCTATTACAAAATTACATTCTAATGTGGGCTTTGAAATAATTTAGTGCAAATGGGAGTTTTGGTTACTGAAAGATGTTCTGAGGGCAGAAACTGTTATAATTGGTCCAATCAAAATAGAGGAGAGGTGGGAGAAATAAGCGCTAAGTGGCTAACAGTGCTTGCTAGAATTGTCATCATTGTGGATTGAAGGCCCTGTGCTCTTCATCATGGGAACATAAGTTTATTACCTGTGAAATAATAATGCGCAATAAAATGTTGTGGAAGTGCTCAGTGAAGAAGAAAAGCTAAAGCAAACCTTTGCGTGTATTTCCATTTTCTTCACTCAGTAGTGCTGTTGTGGTCCCTAGTGGGTATACTCTAAATATTTACCTCTTTTTTTAAGTAGTCCAGAAAAAATGTTCTATTTTAGAAACAGTGATATATGAGACTACTCTATTTAGTTTACCCAAAAATCCATCAGTGGTATTTGCTCACTATTATAAAATTATCATGGCTTGATCAGGTGCAGTTTGTAGGTATTACTGGTCACACAAGCAGCTGCATGAATGCAAACGTATTCAACATAAGATAACATTAGCCTTCAATAACATTACTCTACTCACACAGTTTAACTACTGGCAACAAAATCTCTTCTCTAAATGTGTTGCCATATTGGGATGTTGGGATGACTTGCTCTACTCTGCCTCTGATTGGCTCATCAGTCCTTATTCCCAAAATTGACCAATCTAAACTGTGAAGGCAGTGAGTACTAGCCAATTAGAGACAAAATAGAGCATGTGATGGCTTCACCATCTCCTTCACCAGGAGAAGACCTTTCGGATTTTTCCCTTCAGGGTCTCCACAGCGAATCATTTGCCTCCATCTAACTCTGTCTTCTCCATCCTCTTCTCTCACACCCACTCCCTTCATGTCCTCTTTGACTCCACCCATACACCTCCTCTTTGACTCCACCCAT
>JAPSES010000058.1:1365399-1380488 GCA_029822895.1 Maxillicosta whitleyi
TGTGTGGGGGGGGGGGGGGGGGGGGGCTCCTGTCATCCCCAGGGGAGTTCTGATGTGTTAGGCAATCGTCGCTTTGGCAGCTTCCCAGCAGCTGAGACACTGCAGCTATACCCTGTTGATACTTAATCTGACTCCTGTGACACACACACACACACACACACACACACACACACACACACACACATGCAGGCAGGTATGTGCTTGAACACACACACACACACACACACACACACACACACACACACACAGTGGTTACGCAAGCCCCGGCCAGCCATGCCCTGGGTAGTCATAACACACAGAGGGCGGAGACATGCCAAGCTCTTATAGGTCAAACAATGATTCACAAGCTAAAGTTGATTGCATTAAAAACAAACTGTGTTTCTGAGTTGAAATTGTGCTCAGTGTTGATGAACTGACCAAAAGTTTCAGGAAGTGAGGGCTGAAAGTGAAGAGGAGCGGGCCAGCGGACACACTTCCCCTTGTGTAACTCCAGTTAAAGACCCTAACCAGCTATTGACATTTGTGTGTTTGAGGACTTAAATGATACGTTGCGTAAAAGGTCAGGGAGGAGTCAATGGTTAGAGGCAGAGATGGGGAGAGGGTGAGTTTGTTCTCTTCACACAAGAATGGAATTGAGGTGTTTGAGGAGAACACAGCTAATAAAAATGGTTTTTGCTCAGAGTGGTGAAAAGCTGCATGGGTGGAATTCCTGCAGAAGGACCTTGGAGGTATGTAGGGCAGCTGTGTAATGTGCAGGTGTTACCCAGGGTCTGGGACACTGTTCTGAAGGGAAGCCACACCAAAAAAGCCAACGTTAATAAGAAAAAATGTAATCTTTATTCGACAGCTTCACACATAATTCATATATACATATTTACATCTTTTATACAATGACTATATCTCTTGTGTGTAACCTGTTCAGACTATTAGCCTCTAGGTTGTGTCACAAATACATGATTCACAGTGCAATATGAAGTTTGTGCACCCGTGTCAGTTTACTCTACATGTCACATGAACGTATGACTCACTCTACATATATGAACCGGAAACAACTAAAAAAATAAAAAATAAAAATGCTTAAAAACCATTATATTTTAAATTACTTTTCAACAACGAGCATTTTAGATTGTCACTAGTCTGTTCCCCTCTGGCACCTAAAGCAGATGAGAAGGAAAAATTAATGTTCTGTAATAGACGTTTATTAGTCTACTGCGTGGCCCAAAAAACAAATGCAAAGCGTTTCTCAGATCGGCCAGATTTTGTCAAAAATAACAGTACCAGAACAAAACTGCAGCCTGTGAGGCTCAATGTCACCGAAACACTGCATCTGCTTGTCACAATCCACAATATACGAACACATCGCTCAGTACATGGTACGTCATTGTCACTATGTTGATGACTAGTCTCATGGATCAACAGCTTTCAACAGGAGAAACATTAAAAAAAAAAAAAAAAAAAGGAAGGAAAGAAAGTACCATTTAAAGGTGAAACAGTCAGAACAGATTCTTCCAGCCAAGGTCAGGACCATTCTCTACAGAACACGCTTAAGTGTTGAGTCATCACCCGACAACCGACATCAAATATCGCCTGACTGTGACTGATTCAGAGCCGTTCAGTTTATGAAACACAGTGATACGGGCGCTGAACTCAGTACGGCTCTGCTTTGTTAATGCAACACAGCTTGACATAATGTTCAGACAGAAATCAACATAAAAAAAAAAAAAACTCTGACTGTCATTACGCGTTTTTCTTTTTGGATTTTAAGGTTCGTTTAAAGTTAAATGATGCACTTACGGAAAAACAAAAGCAATGTGTGTTATATTGGGACATGATTCTCTTTGCAACTACTTGAAGTTTGTATGCTTTCTATTATTTTTGTTGTTCTTTGCAACAAAATTACCTGTAGATTTTAAAGCCCACAGTTGTTTGTTGCATGCATGTATGTAGGTAGTCCTCAGGTTACGACGTACCCGACTTAAGTTATTTCGACTTTACAACGTTGGAGTCTCGTCCATCATTACTATACAAACGTACTGTACATACAGTATCTTATTTTTTTTTAAATTTATTTTATTAATATGAAGTATAATACATGTATTTGGATAGTTATTTACAGATTTAGGGGGTATTTAGGGGTACTATAGGGTTAATTCCAACTTGCGTGGAAATTTGGGTTACGTCGACAGCGTAGGAACGGAACTTCGGAAAGTTCGTAACCCGAGGACTACCTGTATGTATGTATATATATGAATATGCATGTATGTAAGCCTTAGTGTTATTCCCACATGTGCAGCATTTTGATAAAGGATGTTTTTGCTTTTAAATATAAAAAAAAAAAAAATCAGCTGTGAGATATTTTCAGACGATGAATCTAGATTTGCCTTACCCTTACAGTACGACCATTTACAAGACTTGTGCTAATCCTGCTTATTGTTGAGTAATATGTGCGACTAACTCTTCCCACATATCGGCCGAGGCTTACACCAGTAACACCCTGCGATTCTCAACCTTCTGTGCATGGTGTGAGATTTGTAAAATGCCCTCGTTTGGCTGAGACGTTGCCAGATTGGCAGTGAGACACCCTCCCCAATGTCCCTCTGACTGTGACACATCAGTCCTCTGCTAACAATCTTTTCTCACTCTTGTCGCTGCCTGCTGGGAGACGCCGGGATTGTGCTAGGGCCTTTCGCTCGAGCTGCTCAGTGAGTCAGCCGGTAGCGCCTCCAGCCCGATCAGAGAGTGAGAGGAACAACATCCCAGTCTCCTCGTCTGCCGCCCTGAATCCATATAATGCTTTTAGAAGCCGTGTTAAGTCCAGGCTAAGAGCAAGCATTAGTGACTATTATACCATGGGTTAATTTTCTCATATACACTTGTAGTAGCCAGCAGAGATCGTTTTGTTAACAATATCTTGCAATTTCTCAATTGTGTTTTTTTTTTTTTTTTTTTTTTAGCACCAAATAATTTAAAAATGCACATTTAGAAACACACAATGAGTGATCATTGTGGAAAAAATGCCCTTAGCAAGTAACACATGTACGACAAAATACAGTACAGTAGGTTTTTTGTAGAAAGCTTGAGGGTGTATGTACACACAACAGTACACAAAATGGGGTTCTAAAAAGTGCCAGTGTAAAAAAACAACAACAACAACAATGAATCCCTCATAGCAATGTGTGTGTTGGTCCCTCAGTCAGACTCAGCGAATTCAAGTCCATCAGCAGAACAGATCATCATCCCCTTCCACGTCAAAGGACGGCACCATCTGTTCTGCCGAGCTCACTTCCTGTTCGCCGAGCGCTGTTTCTTGCAACGATGGCGGCTGGTGGAACCACGGGTGAGCGAGCAGCTCGGCCGCAGTCAGTCTCTCCCAGGGTTCTTTCCTCAGCAGGCTCTGAAGCAGACACTTGGCCTTAGGTGACAGGCCCTCGGGCAAGCAGCACTGGCCCCTGCGGATTTTGGAAAACAGAGTGGCCGGGTCTGGGTCGTGGAAGGGGTAGCGGCCGACCAGCATGGTGTAAAGCATGACGCCCAGGCTCCACATGTCAGCCATCTTGCCGGAGTATGGCGCGGAACCGCTGAGGATCTCCGGGCTGACGTAGGCGGGGCAGCCGTGAGTGTCGGACATGGAATCGTTGGTTGGGTCTTCCAAGACACGACAGTCCTCGAGGCTCTCTAGTCTCACCTGAGTCCTGTAAAGAAAACATTTACATTGATCAATTTATGTTGTTGTTGTTGTATCTCCACAGCTTCATTAGACCTGCACACTGACAATTAAAAGTACAGGTAGTCCTCGGGTTACGAACAAGTTCCGTTCCTACGCTGTCGATGTAACCCGAATTTCCATGTAAGTCGGAATTAAGCCTTTAGTACCCCTAAATACCCCCTAAATCTGTAAATAACTATCCAAATACATGTATTATACTTCATATTAATAAAATAAAGTACAAAATAAGTTACTGTACTTACTGTACGTACAGTATACAGTACATATGTACAGTATTGATGAGACTCTGGGGTTGTAAAGTCGAAGTAACGTAAATCGGGTACGTCATAACCCGAGGACTACCTGTATTCTATTCCATTCTGTCAGAGCTTATAAAAGTGAAGATTTTCTACTTCCTTATGTGGAAAATTCCTGTCTTTTAAAGAACGCTTGACTTTTATTACATGGGAGAATCCCCAACATTAGCACCTGCTGATGCTGTAAACCAGAGGTCAAACAACATAAAAAGCACAGTAATAAAAACCTAGATAAAACAAATAAATAAAACTAATACATAAAGATAGATAGATAGATAAAACTAATACATCTGCGTCACTAAATATCCTGCTAACTATTAAAAAAAATTGCAGATTTAACATTTTTGAGATCTAATTCCCCCCCAAAAGTCAGTGATTTCAGTTGAAAAGGCTAATGCTAACTTAGGCCCAGTTCTGATGATACTGATTAATCTGACCAATAAGTCTGTCTCTACTGTAAACGACTGATAAAGTGAATAATCAGCACTGATAGCACGTTTCATAAACCTCTCTCAACTGGATTACTGACCTTGAGGGAATATAATATCTACTAACTAGATTTTGTAACATTAGTCTGACATTGAGTTCCTGATTTAATAATCATTTTGAGTCGCACGTTCAGGCCAACAGCTCCTGCGTTTCTATTAAAGTCAACCAATGACAGATGAATTAGCTATGTGCTGCTTACTGTTATACCAACTATTGTTATATCAGCAATAGTTGGTATAACCATAAATGTATTATCAGTCGACCTCTACTGTAAACAATGACAACACTGCGAAATATGCCATTGACATCAGCTTCATATGCACGCAACATATTTTGGTACCTAATGTGATACTTATCGCACTATCCAGATGTGATAAGATTAACACTGAATGCATCATGGAAAAACAAATATCCTTGCTTTGGCCTTAAGTTGCATTGCAGGCGGACAAATGGACACACACACACACACACGGATACAACATAAACACCCACCAGACCCTCATGAACTCACTATGACCTAAATGCACAGGCGTGAGTTCAGTTAGAGACGCAGAGCTGCCTAAGCAAGTTTCCGATGACTTCCTGGCACACACACAGTCCCATAAACACACATATAAATATTCAACCCCTTAACCCCCCCCTCCACCCCTCTACTGCACCCCACCTCCCTTCCCTCCTCCGCTCACACACACATTGCTATATTTAGCCATGTTAATGACGGCAGGACGTACATTTTGTCCAGCTCTAAGAGTATCCTAGACTGTGAGAATGCGGGAGACATTTACCACTAAAAAGCTTAAAAAGCAATACAGTCCCAGTAGTGGACTGAATATAAAGCATATGTTGGGAAACGCTGATGTCTCAGAGGACAGACTGAGGGATGGTTTTCTATATGCAACTGACATGCCCATGCCCATGCCATTAACAGCCCAAATAAAGGCCCAAGAACAAATGCATCCACTGATCTAAAGTATTTAATGATTGTTCAACCGCTAATCCTATCAATATATGTAAATAATTGTGATAAAATGCGGTTTGTTATCTTTTCATGGACATTTGGACATTCAGAGGCTCTGTAGTGAACATGAAAGCATCTTCCCGCAACATTGATTCACCACTAAAACCCATGGAGTTGAATAAATGACTGGATTTTTATGTTTAATCAATGATATTTTGGTTTAAAAGTCAGTTCCTCTGTTTTGATGCAATAACCTTCGGATTTACTTGAAGCTTTTATGAATATCTACACGATCGATCAATTAAATTTCAAAAAACACCTTATTTAGACAAAAAAAAAAAAAAAATGCAGAGGATAACGTTACAGTGAACGGTCATAAATCACTTAAGAAAGATTAGAAACTAGTTCTGGGTCTTTAAGGGTTAATGAAAACACACAGACATAAGAAGTGGGTTGTTTTGTCACATTCAGAAGCTTCGACTCTGCAAATCATCACCAGGCAAGAGTGGCTGAAGAGGGAAATAGATGAAAAGAGCGACAGCCAGAAAGACTAAGATAGAAAGCGACTGATATTTAAACGGCGAGATAGTAGAGGAGATAAGTCATGAGAGGAGAAGAGAGATGGAGACAGAAAAGGAAACAGAAAAGAGAGAGTTGGAGGGGTGGAGAGAGTGACTCATCCCTCTGTTGAGAGTGCATATCTTCTCTCCTCCTCCCATCCCCTCTCAAGCCGAGGCTATCTGCACCTGGGTTCCACACTCGCGGCGCCAGCCATCCCATAATTACCCTCAAATGGCTGTTGCCACATCAGTGACGCACGCGGGAAGGCTGGCCCCAGCAGTGAAGCTCTGCATGCTTCACAGCACTAGTCACCTTCCCTAAACTGGCTCTCCAACGGCACCGCGGCTGTGAATGGAGACAGCATTTGTCAAATTGTTGTGACTTTCTCCGTCTCTGGCTCGGCCGCTGCATTGTTGCCGAGGACATTGCATCACAGCTCGATTGCCGGAGTTTGAAAGATGCCTGATTGTTAATTTAGAAGAATGCGTAGTGACGGAATATGAGCTCACACAGAATCCCAACATTTCAAGGAGACTTAATGTGTGATGCAATCTCGCAGTGCACAAAGCAGATATATATTTTTTGGCTCCTCTTTTTTTCTTTCTTTTTTTTTTTTTTATCAGCCCAATCTGCTGCTTTGTCCCGAAGCACAATCACAGGGGGATCATTTGTGCTGCAGCTACAATATGTTTACTTAAGTGACATCAGCCGCACAACCCTCATCCTGCAGCACCAGGGTCAAGTGGGTCTTGTGGGTAAGTCTACCGTAACACTGCACTGCCTATTGAATGACAAGGTGTGCATGTAAAAGAACATGCATACAGAGCAGTGCAGCAGGAGGGAAAAACAGTAGCATCGTTAAAAAAATGTCCATTAATGTCAACTCATTAGTTCTGCCCAGTTCTTTAAGGCCAATTTTCAGTCCTGGGTGAAAATTGATGAAACCAAATGATTGATTGTGGTTTTGAAGATGCAACAGCATTGAAAAGACAGAAACAACATAAGAGACGACATCACGGAAATGTTGTAATAAGACTAAAGGAACAGGAAAGATGGAAACACACCAACACAATATGACAACAGTGAAGACAAAGCAATGATTATGACAATGTTAAAATCATAACTAACATAACTGTAGTCACATGTTTCATGCTTCTGTGCTTATTAAATAAGATGCATAAAAAATGCAAATTGTGTTACAGCTGAGAATGCAAACAAATGAAGCCCTACAAAGGTATATCGGAATAATGACACCTACGATAGGTATCATTGTTTTATTGCTTGGTCCTGCATGTTAATATGCAAACACCTACATACACAGACATATAGAGAAAAAATGAGCATTGCAGCCCCTCTTCCTGTTCACATACACACTGTCATGATTTCAGCTTCTCTCACTGGCTGTCTGCTCTCATTCATTCAACATGACCCTACAAACCCAGAGGTTGCGACTGGAGAATGTTACAGCCCCAAGTCTCCACGAAAACAGGCATTTGGAAAGGAGGGAGGGGGGCGCTTACAGGAAAGAGAGTGACGCAAGGGCAAAGAGGCGACAAATAGTTTTGTAAGCAAAGGTTTTGTGTGTCTTCCTGAACAGAATGTCATACTCCAAGACATTAAAGCCTGTGTGTGTGTGTGTGTGTGTGTGTGTGTGTGTGGGTGGGTGAGTGTGTGGGAGATAGTTCAAAAGGACACAGATTTCAACAACTCCTTCATGGTTCAAAGTGTATTTGAATGAATCCTTGTTGCAAACATAAGTTATTCTGCAGCCCAGTTATGATGTAATTTATTCATAAATAATGACTAATAAATATATTCCAAGATATAGACTGCAGAAAGGAGATGATTGTCTCATTCACCAGCCTCGTCTAGCAGCTCTGCCAAAATAACACCCACCACATACACAAATACACAATGTGCAAGCAAAGACACACACTGAAAGTGAGAAAGGGAGACAGACAGAAAGGGCGAAAATCTGGGAAGCTATGCAGTCTGCCTCCACAAGTACAGAACCTCCTACTCTATCTGTGCCCACATCAAAATCTGCACACACACATGGCCTGTGTGTATCAGCTGTTGCAGCATTTTGGAACATCCCACTGCACTTTATGTATTTTAGTCAACTCAGTGAATAAAGTGGGCAAGCTGTGAGACCTCGTGTGAAGTTTTAAGATCATAAGGCAGGTCTTTAAAGAACAGATGAAACCACTTTCCCCTCTCAGCTCACCTTTTCTCGTCAGCGAAGACAAACTTGCGCAATTTGAGGTCACCCAGCACGATGCCTGCCTGGTGGCAGTGAGCCACTGCCTGCGCCACCTGACGGAACAACCTGCAGGCCTGCTCCTCATCCAGCCTCCGACAGCTCTTCACCAAGGTGTGCATGTCCCCAAAGTCCTTGTCCAGGAACACGTAGGCCTTGCGTTCTCCCAGGATGATATCCCGGATGCTGGCCACGTTCTTGTGTGCTGGTAAGATCCCATATGCTCGGATTTTTTCCTGATACATCCCCATCTCAAAGACCTGGGAGAGAGATAAGAGGATAAGAAAGAAAAAGAAGGGGGAAAAAAGGAGAGGGATGGAGGGTGAAAATTGGGAAAACAGAGATGGAGGCAGTGGGTCAGTGTGTTCTTAATGATCATATGAGGAAACAACCATGCAAATTTGGCAGGGAGATAAAAAGGCTTATGATATGCTTTGATTTCAGCTCAATTCAATGCTTTTGCAAGAGCATGACAAATGAATCACCCAAGCATGAAACGATTAACTTCATTAATCAACAAAGCCGATCGCCTGCAGGTCTGTTATGCAGTAATAAACATATGGATGTGGAACAGTTGGAACCTATACCTTTATCAGGACTGATCTGTACCAGGATCTTTCTCTCCCTCACGTTTCTGTGTCATGGTGTATTGCAGTGACGTGTATGTAAATGAATCGAGTTGACAGACAGTGTGAATCCACGGTGCCAATTATACGTGGACTTACATTGGTGGGTTTGATTTCCACAACACAACACACACAGGTTGCGGGGATGCGTAATCCTTTGTGTTCTTGTCGTCAGAGTAAAAATAACCCCAGACTTGCACGGCTGAGTGTTTTAAACGGTGAAGCAACACTTCTGCTATGGCGTAAAGTGTGACACATTTCGCGTGAGAGTGACAATCGGTGAAAAAGTCTGCTCATACTGATGATACATGTCAGACGGGCTATTGAGCAACGCGATGTCTCGAAACACCACTCATTCAAAGAAATTGCACAATGACGCGGTTGCGCATACCTTGCACAGTAGCTCATCGCCCGTGTCGGTGTTCATCGCGCTGTGCACGCTCTCCCGGTCCGCCAGAGGTAGAAGAAGGAACGGTCCTATCCTGGAAGGTCCCTGGTGGGTCCCGGGGACGGGGTTTGAGACGGGGCTCACGGGGGATCCGGGAGAGGAAGCCAGGAGCCCCTGTGTGGGGGTGTCCCCCCCAGCTTCGGCGCTCAGCCTGGCACATTTGGCCGGCGGCTGGTCGTCCGAGTCCAGCCGCTTGTGCGCCGCTGCTCTGCCGGTACGGATGCAGGTTACCGGGCTGCTCCACTGCAAGTTCATCCTGATGGACCGATTAGCCATGAAGGTGAAAAAAAAAAAAAAAAAAAAAAAAAGTCCGACGTGGTTAGGTCCTCCCGATGGTGAAAATCAGCTGAAAACTCTGAGCTCCATTCCTCTGTCAGACTCCGAATAGTTGGGATATAAATAAAACTTACGCGTATTCACCCGTTCTGTTACTTCTTTGGTAATAATCCAACCGTGGCTCTGAGGTATGTGTACTTTTTGGTGAGAAAATCCCGATCCTCAGAGGAGTCAAGCTCAAATAGACAGAGACAGAGAGAAAGAGACAGACAGACAGACAGACAGACAGACCGCCTCACACTCAGAGGCAGACTGAGTGTGTGCGCTCCGGTGATGTTGTTGCTCTGAGCTCCAACACTCCGCCCGACCAGTCCAACCTCCTGGTGACACAACCATTGAGCAATCCTGTAACGGCACCGACTCCAGCTCAGCTCTGATCACACTGTCCACTCGATTACCTTTCACTTCCAAACGCTGTGCGCTTCAAACATAACCTTTAGTATTTCCCCCTCAGTGTTGTAATGAATATCCAACTTCATACCCTGAGAGCTCTCAGATATTTTTGCTGATAATGCCAGAACCTAACCTCGTGAGTGGAATGAAGAAATCATCTGCTACTTATCATGGGTGTCTCATCAAGCATGCACATGCTTTAGACAATTATTAACTCTCCTTAAATCTCTTTTCTCTGACTCAGTGGTCTATTAATGTCCTGCTCTCTTTGCCATTTAATGCAACAATGGCTTCATAGACCTCTTGTATGGCAACTAAACTGTTTACTCACTAAATGTCAGGCCTAAAGCACGAACTGGCCCTTACAAAGCCTCTGTGTATGAACCTCAACGGCAGTTCGAGCATGGCCATGATATTTTCCCATGCTGGGCCTGTTTGTTATGACTCACCCCCATAAAGCTTTAGTGGTGCTGGGCTATAAGCATTCACATAAAATATGCCAGCGCAGTTCTGTATAAACAAGATCACAGCAGCTGGTTCTCACACACACTGATCCTAAGCTTTAAAATATTTGTATGCAGAAAAAAAACCCACAAACAAACAACCCAACACTGTGCAATCAGTGTGAAAATTGTGCAACAATTTTGAAAAAATGTATAATCACTGAACTATGGACTGTGACTGTAAGGCAGAGGCAGAAATTAAAGGGTATAGGTTGAAGAGCGGTGTAAGATCAGCTCCAAAACAGTCCTATGATGAGGAATGGTGAGATCAGCTTCTGACAGTGCAAGATAATTATAAATGTACATGATTGTGTGTATGTTAGGGTGTGTACACACGCATGACCATGTGTGAGTTGCGCAAGAGTTCTCTTTTTTCCACTGTTTTATGTTGAACAAGCACAGTGGCTGCAGTAGAGGCTTAGTGAGTGTTCACTAAAGCACAGAACACCAGCTGCTCTGTGTGTGAATGCACTATCACCTCTATTTTGCACAACCTCTCCTGCCGTTCCAAAACATTTCCTTTCACGTTTCCAACACATTACTTTCCAGAGCGGGTCAAACAGTTAACCAGGTCACAGCAGCTGAATTGAAAAGGGTCATATGAACCTGTCTCTGCAGGCCGTTCCAAACAAGAGCAAGTTGCAAATTCCGCAGGAAAAAAAACGACTGTTATTTTTAGGTCTCGCATTCTTTCTTTGTGCAGTGGTCGTCCTACGATAAGGTGACTCACCAACTGATTGATGCGTGTGTGTCTCGGTGAGCAAGTGTGTTTGTCATGCTGTTGAGCAGGCACAGGAACAGGTTTCCTCTCACACTGCGGTCGCTGTCTTTTTAAGAAGTTCAAAAAGCAGGATGAGCCGTCACCGTGGGAATAGACGCAGAGGTTCAGGAGCCCAAAACATTCTTTGTGATCCGACAATAGACTGAACCTAGTGTGTCATTACATGAAAGGACTGATGAGGGTTTGTAGCTGGTTTGTGTGACATACTGGGAAAAAAGTGGACTTATTTGTATTGGCTGTGATTAACAGAACGTTTGCATGAGTATGATACAACGGTTTGTCCAGATGTAGTTGGAATCATTACACAAGGTTACAGGATACTAAATGAGTAGGCTGCAGATAATACACTACTCTTATCCAAGATACATAGTTTATGTTGCCAGTGTGTACACTATAATGTCTGTGTGTTGTTCTGTAGTTTGTGTAGGAGTGTGGCTGCAGTTTCTTGCCAGTGAGCTACAAGAGAAAACAATATTCAGGGCATGCTCTCCCTTCTTATAATTAGCTGCCACCAGCAGCGGTAGAGGGAGTCTGGGAATTGATCTGCCCTGAGAATAGTTCAGTCTGATCTGGCTGACAGCCAGCCATCACTGTGAATTATTCTTCTGGTGAGCCGCCCTTGTGACTAGACCTTGTGACTTAACTGCCTAAAAGATGAGACAGTGAGGTGGTGATGTAGTCCAATCTCAGAGCAATGACTTGAAAGTGAATCTTAAAAAGAAACATAAATGTATCTAAACCCGTCTTTACCACAGGCATAGATGAGTTCATTTCTTTGCTCACTCACAGATGAGCTCCATCTCTCTTCTGTTGGCAGTGGGTAATACTTTGGGGAGGTGTCTTATGATAAACAGAAAATAAAAACCTCTGCGGTAACTACCAGCTCATCCAGCTGGCACTGACGGAAAAGCACCAAACAATTGTCTTTCATATGCTCGACCCTGCTTTTTGTTTCTGGCATAGTGGTTAGATGTCGAATATTGACAGTTATCGTGAATATCTTTAGACAAACATTCGGTTTACTCCGAGCCTCTATCCATATGAGTAAGAGTTGATGAAAACCTGTAGACAGAGCGGTACATTATACTATACAGTCATTAGATGTACCTGAAACCCACAACAGGACACTATAAAATGTGTAAGATAACAAAAAGACTTGCACTCTTTCGAAGGTTTATAGGATTTAAGAGGCTCTAATGGCAGATATGCAGGGCTTAATTTGAGCCGGAACAAGCCAGAACATGATCTGGAACCTCCGACGTCGGATCCGGCAGCTATTTAATTGGGATCCAGTGTTCCGGAAGCTATTTAATCGGATCTGCTGTCTCCCTATTCCAAACCACTCCCCACTCACTTCCACTTCACTGCAAACGGAGTATCCACTCGCAGCTTTGGCAGGCACTCCTGATTAAGGGGGAGGGGCATAAAAGTGACACCGAACGAGTGTGACGCCCTCGCTACCTTACCGGAAACAGGAAGGAACCGTTACCATGGAGATGGACAGACGCGTTGATTGTGCCGCAGCTGTCATGTGTTTAACAGGTTAAGCAATGTTCTAGTTAGTACAAAGTTAAAATTTTGCTTATTTTCAGTACAGTGTAGCAGCATTTTGACTGTAATTGTTTGCCCAGATCAAATGTGAAAAATGCACAGACTGGACTCTAAGAAAAGTCCCAAAGTCAGAGCCAGAATTATGTGGGCGGAGCCACTAACTGAAAGGTATAAACTTTATGCCTACATACAAAAATTCCCCTTCTGGTTCCATTAAAATGGACAAATTTTTGCTCAAATTTTGAAAAGCTCTGCACCACGCCATGCCACTTTTAAAGTAGGGGGCATCCAGCCTTACAGGTTAGTTAGTTTATTTTGGTCATGAAAGTACAGTCAGTACAGTAAAGGGTTCATTGATATAACACTTATGCAAAACAGAAGAAAAAAACAATATAAAAAAAATCCCCCGAAAAGAAACAAGAAAGAAAAAACACTGATCTTGATGTTTTGACCAAAAAAGGGACAGGCTGAAGCTAAAAGCTTATTTAGCCTACCCTTAGAATTATTACCAACATTTTTTACTATATGCAATCCTTTTTTAAATGGCAGTAGAGTAAAGGAAAAACATTATGGGTAGTCCTCGGGTTATGAACAAGTTCCGTTCCTACGCTGTCGACATAAGTCAAATTTCCACATAAGTCAGAATTAACCCTTTAGTACCACTAAATACCACTTAAATCTCTAAATAACTATCCAAATCTATGTATTATACTTCATATTAATAAAATAAAGTAAAAAATAAGATACTGTATATACTGTACGTACAGTATACAGTACGTATGTACAGTAATAGCGGACGAGATTTTCGGTGTCGGAAAGTCGAAATAACGTAAGTCGGGTACGTCGTAACCCGAGGACTACCTGTAGTAGGTTCTCTTGGAGATCAAAAAGGAAATACAAAATGAGAAAATGAATACAATATACATACATACTGTACGTGTATACACTATAGGCATAATAACACACGTACAGATCTTCTCTATACCTTTTTTCATCATCTTATCTTTAAACATTTTCTGAAAGCATGAATTAAACTACACATTCCTTCTTGCTATAATTCAAATGTACACCTTTCACACATTCACAGTGTGTCCAGTGTTTAGTGACATCTAGTTGAGCAGTTGCAGATTTTGCTGCACTTCCCACTTTCACTCAAACCATCAAAGTCCATTGTGTTTGTTTTGGCTGTTTCTGGCTTTTATATTTAGAAGAAAAAAAACCCTAACATAGTGGGAGATGCAATGTATTTCATCACTGGATGCTGCCCACTATAAAGTAAACATAACATGCCCACACTCCAAAACTCTTGGGACTTTAAACCACACCAGGGTTTCCTTATCAATCACTGCTTTTCCATTGACCCTCAAGTTACAGGAATATAATTTGTGCATGAAAATTTACCTACTGGAAAAAAAACAACAGTTTTCCCAAAAGTCTTGTTTTTTGATTAAAAGTTTTTGCGCTGGCAAGAGGTGTTTGGTTTTTTTTGGACAAAGTGCAATTGATATGTCACATGAAACTGCAATAGAAAAACCTTTTTCTGCAAGTAAAGTCATATGAATTAAAATAAACCAGATGTTTATGGATGTTACAGTAACAAAAAAGAAGAGTTTTAAAGGAAACAGAAGTTTTTTAAATTTAGGATGAAATGAGGCGTAATATATGATAATTTCTTTTGGCTTTTCCCTTTCTGGGTCACCACAGCGAATCATCTTCACATATTCATTTGGTGGTTTTTACGTCGGATGCCCTTCCTGACACAACCGGGCTTGGGACCGGCACAATGAAACTTGCGCCCCCTTGTGACTATTGGGATCACCTGGGCCTTGAACCGGCCATCTTCCACAACAAAGTCAGTGGCGTTAACCACTGAGCTACCCAGTCACTAATGCACTGTAATGTAATAATATAATATAATATAATAATGAATAATCAATATATATGTAAATCAACGTAATATTTCTGTTCATCACCAAGTTTATGGAATGACTTCTCTTATCGGGTCCGTCCCTATGTTCAGAAGGTTAGGGTTACTTTTACTTTTGCTTTTACAAACTCCCCTGTTAATGAAAAAGTCACAAATTGATTGATTTCGCAATCTTGATATCACTACAAAATTGATATATTACTGCACTTCTGAACATAGAACCTTCTGAACAT
>JAPSES010000058.1:1388602-1402064 GCA_029822895.1 Maxillicosta whitleyi
TTGGAAGGACGGATGTTTGGGCCTTGACCCGACCGGCTTTGGTAAAAGTATTATCTACCAGTTAGCTCCGCTGCTAGACGGCTCCTTCAAGACATTTTCGTTGCTTAACATACGTCAGAGGAAAGCGCTGTGTGATTGGTTTAAGCTTCGACAACGCCTTTTCTGGTTTCGACCTTTTGAAGGAGGTGAATACTTCAAATTTGAAACACGCCCTTTTTTTTTTAGAGAACCAGCTTTTTCATTATGCTTGGCCAGACCCAATGCCAGCATGGAATTGGAAATGTCGCGATAACCAGGCTACTTCCTGACACAACCGGGCTTGGAACCGGCTAAATGAGACCTTGTGGCCACTGGGATGTACAGTGTAAATAGCCTTTCCCAAGGGATCACCTGGGTCTTCTACCTCCCACACCAAAGTCAGTGGCGTTTACCACTGAGCTACCCAGGTGTAATATACAATAATAGTCTACATGTCAACTTAAAAAATCTGAAGTCGAGGGGAAGGAGGAAAGTGTGGACCTGGTCCTGAATCAAAAAAAGTTAACCTGGGAAACAAAATTTGACGTTGGTAGTTTTAGCTCCACGAAAACACCTGCTGCATTGATCAGTCCATCATTTCATACTGAGTTCACATTGGTTGTTCGGTAGGTGTAGGTTGTAGACCAGGGGTGTCCAACATGCAGCCCAGGGGCCAAAACCGTCCCGCCAAAGGGTCCAATTCGGCCCGTAGGATGAATGAGTGAAATACAAAAATTATACTGAAGATATTAACAAACAAAGATTTTAAAATAAATTTAGGTCAGTTCAATAAAACACTATCAAAATAAACTATAAATAATGAAAACCACAATGTTTTCTCTAAAAAAGACACTTTGCATTATGAGATGGTCTAAGAAAATATAAATTAATGTATTTTCCCAGCTTTAAATTGCTTCATTGTCTTCAGCCACTAATAATAAAATTTAATTTGAGTAAGTAAACAATCAAACAACATTCTCTGTCTTAATCCTGTATTTCTATTATTTAACTATAAATATGTAATGTTTACATTGTCAGCTCCTAACTGTTTGATAGTAGTTTAATTTTTGTCTGTATTCAGAAAACGTCCCTCGCTGTGTTTTTCTGTTTGCATACACATTAGGGATGCAAATTATTAATTAATTCGTTAATCATCAGTTGGTTGACCTTATCATCAATGATTAACTGAGAAGAAGCAATTTTCCTGAGAACGAGAAGAAATATAAGAACTATAAGAATAAAAGCTAAATATTGTTTATATACTTCATGATAAAAGCATGTTACATTCCTTAATGATTGATTTATTTTACCATTGGATATAGTAGAGGCAATGACATTTATGGAGTAGAACTAAATACATTCTGCAGAGAAATTCAATAAAATAAATGGATCTGAAGAGGGGCAGTTTAGAGGAAATGGGCGTTTCTGACTTGGCATCACTTACATGATACAGCGAGACTTCAGTAACCCCCGCATCAGGAGCCTGGAGGATGTTTTCTCCTTCTGTCTCACTGACCAGATAGTCCAGATGACCATGGACTATTTAGTATTTAGGTGGGGGTGCACCCACAAACAGGCAGACCAGTCTGTGTTTCACTCCATCATGACCCCAAAAGTGATCCCAACTCATCAACGCCATGATTTGGTGACGGGCTATCCCAACCGGCAGCCTTCGGACAGAAGCCTAGTTTGGGCAGTGGCGCCCCCTACAGTTGACAAATTCCGCCGTGGAAAAAGGCAATTAACCGACAATTAATAATTTAATCCAGCAAATTCTTATTGACAATTAATTGATAGTCGATTAATTGTTTACATCCCTAATACAAATTACATTGTCATGTCAAATGATGATGTTTTGTGTTATTTCTGGAGGAACATAGTCCATTTTTTTCAAACATGCCTTTGTATCCCCACTGGTTCTGTAGCAAATGAATGAATTCAGTGACTAATACTCTTTTAGATTCATTTCAGAACAAAAGGAAGTTAAGATTTTGTTGTTCTGCACCAGTTAAATCTCCGCTGGATTAACTTTTGGGACTTTAACCCTAGACTAATAACCTATAAATACTTGTCTGAGAAAATAAAGCCTTAATGAATGTTGGTATCTCAGCAAGGATAGGCTCCAGCCCCCCCGCGACCCCGAAAGGGACTAAGTGGTTGAAAATGGATGGATGGATGAATGTTGGTATATTCCACAGCCTAGTTTCTCCTTCTTTCTCTGCATCCCCAGATCACAGATAATCCTACTCTTTGGTTTGTTGGTTTCTTTGTAAGGCTGTGTGCATTTTGAGCAAAAATAAAATCCAGATTTTTTTCCTATAAAAACTAATTTTTTGATTTCAATATCTGGGTAGAATGACAAAAGTCAACAGAAGTCAGAATATCACTTTCCTGTGCAGCCTGCTCCCACTGTGGTGTGTGATGATGTTTGAGGAGCTGAAATACGTTGGTTGTGTCGCTGTGTTTGACAGATCCTGCCTTCAGGCAGAGTTTGCAGCAAGAACTGACATGATCTTCATTGTAAATATTAAAGCCGTACCAATACCACTCCACTGGCTTGCTCTTGCTGTGTTCCATTTGGGTACTGGTGTGTGGAGACCAAAGACTGTGGAGATCGCCCTCACAGTTTGGAGGAGGAGCTTACAGTAGCCCAGAGCGCCCAGGGCCTGGAAACACCAGAGAGATGAAATTCAATTTAATGATTACCCTTTTTTTAAACATTGTTCTTCAATAATCTGATTTCAAATTAAAATTGATTAATCATGCAGCCCTAGTCTCCAGTATTTATATTAGCTATATTGTAAATTATATTGCCCTATATCACAACAAAGTTGCCTCACAGGGTTTACAGGGTTAAACAACAGTTAAACAAAGACAGAAATGGATTAATTTGAGCCAAAGAGTGAAAAGTCCAGGTATTTTCCAAGAAGAAACTGACTCTGATAATGCTTTCATGCATTATCAGCTGCATTTAGGTGGTGACTCAGTCAGAAGTGTAACTGAAATGTGTTTACCACTGGATCAAGCTCAACCTTGTGAAATAGTTGGAAATTTAAAAATGGAAATTGTCCTATTTTTACATACTCATGTACTACCTCTGCCAAAGAGAAAATGGCATAGACTGTGTCTGTATGTCTGTCAACAGGACAAAAAAAAACAAACTACAGCACTGATTTACTGTTAAACTGTGGAGGGGTAAAGCGAGGATGAATTTCAGAACAGATGCGTCAAAGAAAGGGGGTGAGAAGCAGAAATGATCTATGATTACTTGGTGCATACAAGTAATTCAACACTAAACTACAAATCCCAGTCAGTCAACCGGCTTGTGGACGGTGCCAGCTGAGCTGAAGGGTGTGATGGTGCTTATGTACGGTGGAGCTGCTCCTGGGTCTAGTAGAGTGTTCTTACGTCTGGGTCAAAGGCCAGTGAAAACCTATAGCTGCTATATTCAGAGCCATAGTAGTAGGAGGGGCCAGTAGTAGTGTAGGAACAAAGGAACAACTATGTTAAAGCCATTCAGTGGAATTTTCTTGTTCCTTTAATACAA
Organism: Maxillicosta whitleyi; assembly: GCA_029822895.1. Taxonomy (NCBI): domain Eukaryota; kingdom Metazoa; phylum Chordata; class Actinopteri; order Perciformes; family Neosebastidae; genus Maxillicosta; species Maxillicosta whitleyi. The sequence goes on from JAPSES010000058.1 coordinate 1,392,168, forward strand.
GTAAGGCGAAGGTGACTTATTGGACATTTTTATATGGTGGTTTGTCACAATGTTTGTTCTTTGGCAGGCGTTCGTTTGTATGATCGGATGTGTCCAAAATATACATGTAGTGTACCATGTGTTCTTGTAGGGTCAACTTACTATTTGTCTCTGAATCTCAAAGCCAAACTCTCGCCCTTTGACCTTTCATTGATTCCATTATTACTTAGGCTACCATTACACAAAAACCATGTGAACCAAAAATGCAAAAGTGCCGTTTCATTCTCACTTTAAACTCCACATTTAGATGATTTCTGGGTCAAATCTTTGTTTAAATGTAAACGCAAAAGTGTGTGGTATTTCCTGCACATAGATGCAGTATAGATGCCAGATGGCTAGATGGCAACACTCCCAAGTGTGCCTGCGTAGAAGTATTCACTTTTCTTTTACTGTTCCACACATTCCGCCACTGAGCAGTCCTCCCAGGTCGGATCCACAGCTGTCTAGGTCGCCTCCTCTGTATTGGTGCATCAAGAATTTGTAGCACGTTGTTTATTCTTCTGTATTACTCCCAATCAAGAATCTTATTAACTGCTGAGATGACATAAATTGGACATAAATTATAGCGGCTAGGGCCAGCTGAACCTCCATCACTGGGCTCCACATGTTGTTTACTTGTTTTTTGGTCATGCCACATGCTCATCACGTCATTTGTATTTGACGAGAAATGCACTTTTTGTGTTTTTCACCCTTTACACGGTGACAGGGCGGTTTTTAAATATATCCACTCTGGAGCGTGTTTTCACTTTTTTGCGTTTTCAACCACCAAAAATACCGTCACCATCTAAACCAGGGGTGTCAAACCCATGTTAGTTCAGGGGCCACATACGGCCTAATATGATATAAAGTGGGCCGGACCAGTAAAATGATATAAATAATAGAATAATAACTTATAAATGATGTCAACTCCAAAGTTTTCTCACTGTTTTTGAGTGGAAAAAAAGTCAAATTCCGTAATGAAAATGTTTACATCTACAAACTGTACTTGAACATAAAATGAACAAATTTAAACAACCTGAAAAATGAATGAAATTTTAACAATATTACACCTTAGTTTATCATTTATACATACAAAATTTAGTAGTAATAGACAGAATATTGGTACAATTCCATATAATTGTAAAAGGCTAGTGTGTGAATGTAAACATTTCTGTGTAATTTTCCTTTTTTTTCTCTTTTTCATTATTTATAGGTTATTATGATAGTATTTTACAGGTCTAACCCTCTTCAGATTCATTTGACCTAAAATGATTTTAACATTCTTGATTGTTCATATCTTCAGTGCAACTTCTGCATTTCACATATTCATCCGAGGGGCCGGAGTGGACCCTTTGACGGGCCGGATTTGGCCCCCAGGCCGCATGTTTGACCCCTGTGATCTAAACGATATAAGACATCCGGTAAAATGTTTTGGTGTGAAGTGCCCCTCAGACAAGAAGGAAACTGCTCATTTTTACCAATGACAGTAGATCCTTTGTGGTTTTTGTTGAGCTTCAGGCCTAAACCCCCGAACGTCCACTGTCTTCAGGAGGACGGATGTAAAGTAGAGGAAATGCATGTGTGTAGATTCATGCCGTTAACAGCTGCCTGTGTGTGGTGTGCTCTCTTTTCTTCTTCTCAAAGCCGAACTACCTCCTCCCTACACAGCCATTGCTAGCCCTGATGCCGGCGGTGTTCCTGTCATCAACTGCCGTGTTTGCCAGTCACTCATCAACCTGGACGGGAAGCTGCATCAGCATGTGGTCAAGTGCACAGTCTGCAACGAAGCCACAGTGAGTGGACCAGCGTTAAAGACAGGACAGAGAGGAACGAGGAGCATCCTCTCCTCTGGGCTCTTCTGGTTTCCTCTCATCTCCTCTCATTTATTCTTGCTTCCTCTCCTGTTCCTCTTGTCACCTTTCACACTCTCTCATCTATGTCCTATCTTCTCATTTCCTCCACTCTCCCCTTACCCCCCCCCCTCTCTTCCCATTTCTTCATTTCTTTTTCTCTTTTCCTCTCATCTCCTCTTGCTTTTCTCTACGTTCCTCTGCCCTTTCTTCTCCTCATTTCTCCTCTCCTTGTCTCTCCTCAGCATGCACCATGTGTCCTGTGAACAAGCTCTTTGCATTGATAAATACATGTAGGCAGAATTAACAGCGTTCCTCTCATCGTAAACTAGGCTTTTACAGTAGATTCGTTTTTAAAATCATAGTCAGAACAGTTAAAGATTTCTGAAAATTCATTTATAGATCCAAATAAAGTCTTCTGTGTCTTCTATGATGCTATATTTAAATGGATGTCAGGGTTCTAACTAGCGCAATTTAGCATATCGGACCCCGACACTAAAATTCTGACCCGATACGCTAAATTTCAGTCCAGTATCTGCATTTTGACTGTAATTGTTTTCCCAGATCAAACGCAGGGTCCAACATTAACGTTTACCTGAAGCTCCTCCTCTGAATTCTCTGTATTTTCTCTGTGTGTCTCCTCGGAGGATGCATTTACAGCCTGAGTGAGTGAGTGAATGAGTGAGTGAGTGAGTGAGTGAGTGAGTGAGCTGCCATTGGCTCCTCTGTGCTGACGTCAGGACACAGACGTACGCTGACGTTCTTTTAAAACAACGGCGGCAGCTCAGGAGTGAACATCTGCCTGAAATGAGTTTGTGGAACTTCTGAGGAGTACAACTGAAAGGTACAAACTTCATACATACATATAAAAAAAAAAAATCCCGTCTGTTACCCTTAAAATGGACAATTTTTTGCTCAATTTGAAAAAAAAAAACAAACAAAAAAAACCTTCATATCTTACAGACATTGTATTACACATGTATAGGGTTACATGTATTAAGTATAGGTATTTGGTATACTTGTGGTTCTCACATGTTCATTGGTCATTTTTTGTAGGTGTAGGTGGAGAGCGCGTATTATTAGTGATGTTAAAACTAATCAACTCAAACCCTTTTGATTAATTAATAATACAGAGGTGAAGTGAGGCATCTGGATTGGACTTACTACAGTACAAACTAAAGTCATGCAGATATAACTACCATGTTGACAGCAAAAATCTTATTTTGAAATAAACATCATGCTTTTGACAATTTGATTTCTGCATTTTACATTTTCAGTAATTTTGTCATGATGTCATAATTTCATTTTTGAAAGTTTTAGTTATTGTCACTTGTTACAGTCCATCTGGAAAGTTTTCAATCCTTCACTTTTTCCACATTTTGATAAGTTAGCCTACAGCCTTATGTGGACATGGATTAAATTCATGTTTTTCTCATCAATCTATGAACAATATCCCATATGACAAAGTAAAAAAAGTTGTATTTTTTATATTTTATACATTTTTGCAAATGTATGAAATATAAACAAACTGAAGTATCACACGTACATAAGTATTCAACCCTTTATTCAGTACTTTGTTGAGGCCTCTTTGCCAGTGATTACAGCCTCCAGTCCTTTTGGTTATGATGTTATTTTTTCCTCCATTCTTCTTTGCAGATCCTCTTGAGCAGGGGTGTCGAACTCCGGTACTTGAGAGCTGGTATCCTGCATGTTCTCGATATTTCCCTCTTCCATCACACCTGAAAGCCATTATCATGCTTCTGCAGAGCTGATCATTAATTGAACCAGGTGTGCTGGAAGAGGGAAACATCTAAAACATGCAGGACACCGGCCCTGGAGGATCAGAGTTTGACACCTGTGCTCTCAAGCTCCGTCAGGTTACATGGGAGTGTCGCTACACAGATATTTTCAGCTCTTTCCAGATATATTCAATGGAGTCTGCGCTCTGGCTGGACCATTTAAGGACATTCACAGACTTGTTCCAAAGCCACACCCTCCTCATTTTGGCTGTGTGCTTCAGGTCATTGTCCTGTTGAAGAGCGCATGGAGCAGGTTTTCATTCAGGATGTCTCTGGACACTGCTGCATTCATCTTTTTCTTGATCCTGATTAGTCTCTCAGTTCCTGCCACTGAAAAACATCCCCACACCATGACACCACCACCACGCTTCACTGCAGGGACAGTATTTGCCAGGTGATGAGCAGTGCCTGGTTTCTTCCAGATGTGACACTTGGCATTCAGGCCAAATAGTTCAATCTTGGTTTCATCAGATCAGAGCATCTGGTTTCTCATGGTCTGAGAGTCTTTTAAGTGGCTTTTTGGCAAACTAAAAGCGACTGTCATGTGCCTTTTACTGAGGAGAGGCTTCTGTCAGGACACTCTACCATAAAGGCCTAATAAGTGGAGTGCTGCACAGATGGTTGTCCTTCTGGAAGGTTCTCCCATTCCCTCAGAGGAACGCTGGAACTGTGAGTGACCATTGGGTTCTTGGTCCCTGATCAAGGCCCTATTTCCTCAATTGCTCAGTTTGGGCGGGCTGCCAGGTCTAGGAAGTGTCCTGGTGGTTCCAAACGTGTTCCATGTAGGAATGATGGAGGCCACTGTGCTCTTCAGGACCTTTAATGCAGCTTTCTGTCCCTGAGGTGTACAGACAGTTCCTTTGACCTCCTGTCTTGGTTTCTGCTCTGACATGCACTGTGGGACCTTATAGACAGGTACGTGCCTTTCAAATCAGGTCCAATCAATTGAGTTTACCACAGGTGGACTCCAGTCGAGTTATACAAACATCTCAAGGATGATCAGAGGAAGCAGGATGCACCTGAGCTTAGTTTGGAGTGTCATAGCAAAGGGGGTGAATACTTGTACATGTGATATTTCATTTTTTAAAAATAGATTTGCATAACTTCCTAAAAAAAAAAACAAAAAAAAAAAAACAAAACTTGTGAACTTTGTCATTATGGAATACTGTGTGTAGATTGATGAAAAAAATGTTAATTATTTTGGAATAAGGCTGTAACGTAACAAAATGTAGAAAAACTGAACTGGATTGAATACTTTCTACATGCATTGTATCCTCTGTTTTTAGGGAAATGTAAAAACTTAGATCTTAATGGATTAAATTCCATTATGTCGTGGATATATCACTTTAATATGTCGATTTATAGCTCAGCTGCGGTACATAAGCTAATTTTAAAACCCTTTTGTCATTAAAAATATAACTGTATGCTTCCTTGTGCTAAAAATGTGCAAGAAATAAGATAAGATTTTGCCATCTCTAAAAATGGACAATTCATTTGTTATCAAATTAATGACAAAATCCATCTTATATCAAAGATCATGAGGGTGTAACTCTGACGTTAAAAAAAGACAGCAAGCTAGCGATGACAAAAACTTAACATTAGCATATTCTGTCTGCTTTTGTAAGCTTAAATTGTACAACTTTAAGGACAGTTGGTGACTGCACAAGCTAACAAAGAAGTGGTTGTGAGTTCGTATTTAGTTCTTACCGCGCTCTTGCATCAGGGGTACGGCTCATCGTAACAAGAAGGAATTAATTCAACCCTGTTTACACCGTTTACGGACTGTAACGCTAGCTAACCAGTGCTAGGCGCAGGTAGCAGGCACGCCAGTCTGCTGTTTCCATGGAGCCCCTTGCCATTTCCGCCTGAGCAATGCATACTGGGAAATGGAGTCATGGGTGTCCTCTACCGATTAGCCAAAAGAAAAGAAAAGAAAAGAAAAGAAAAGAAAAGAAAAATGACAATGTACATAATTTTGCATTCCAAGAAAAAAAAATAGATTATCTACTTCCCTTTATTTATATAAAGTCTTTTGTTATCACTTAAAACCACTTTTTATTTATTTATTTATTTATTATCATTGGGCATATTGCAAATATCCCATCTCTTTATTGAACAATAAAGTATGATGTTTGCAGGTTTTTGGGTCTACTTGACACTTGACCTGCCTATGCATACATCATCCCTTTTCACCAGTATTAGCCAATCTCAAGCAGACGTACACAGGTACAAGGAGCACAGGGGCCATGATAACTAGTCATAAATATCAATAGTTCTTATAGTTATTTGCATATAAAAATGTAACTTTTCAAACCAAAGTTTTCATTACAATTTGTTCTGTCATGCCAAATTGGTCGATATGTTAAGATTAAACTAGCAAAAGAAAATGTATCAAAATGCAAAAATAATAATATGTATTGATATTGATCCCATATCAAAACATATCAAACAAGTAATTCTGCAATTTAGTGCTGTCTTGTAGTCAATGTAGTCAATAAACATCCCTGCAGGAAAAATCAAACATTTGACTTCTTTCTGTGGTTTCTATTATTCCCCAAATAGATCAAGGTACATTGCCTACACTGCAACAAAGAGGGCTACAAATAGTCCTTTTCAACAACAGCTTGACTCTTTCTGAACTGTTGCCAGGAGCAGACTTTGTGATCACTGAAATGAATGGAGGCCTCATTGTAATTCCCTCCTCTGTGTTTGGGAATGCATGAATGTCACCAGCTGCCACGTCTGCTCCTCTGTGGAAAATGTCCAAAAACCTTAATTATCATGCTTAATCATCCATGGGATTGAAGCTGGGGAGATCCCACTGTAACAGATTGGCGATGTAAAACACGGTCATTGCAGTGAAGCTGTGTGCCTGGAATCCCAAGAGGATCCTGTTTATACTCTCTGGTACGGCTGATGCTGGTAGATTCATTTTTTCATGTTAAATGCCTCTGATATGATCTTCCTCTGCCCGCAGTGAATGATCATTACACTGAGAATTTTTTTTTTTTTTTTTCATTTAATTTAAGTAAGTCATTAAATCCAGATTCATGGTGGTATCCTACAGGCCACCGTGTCCTCTGTACAGTCATGTGATGACATATGCTGCAAACATACTGGTAACACACTGTTGACTTAGGGGATAAATGTTTTCACCTTTAATCTTGTTGTTTATCCATTTTATGCTGTTTATGAGTTAAATTTCATATTACACACACACACACACACACACACACACACACACACATACATTTCATTCAAATTCATAACTTTTTCTTAACAAACCCTGGCAAAAACAGAGCCTCTTTGGCAGAGGTAATAGGATTTCACCCTCTTCATAAATGACTGCACCGTTGTCCACTCCACTAACATGGTTTTGAAGTTTGCAGATGACACCACCGTAGTGGGTCTCATAACGGACAACGATGAGACTCACTAGAGAAGAGATCCAACACCTGACAGGATGGTGTACGGACAACAACCTTGTCCTGAACACCATCAAGACCAAGCAGGTCACTGTAGACTTCAGGAGAGCCAGAAGGATGGAACACACCCTTCTCCTCATTCATGGGGAGGAGGTAGAGCAGGTGGACGACATCAGGTTCCTGGGCATCCACATTAATTACATCTGACCTCACTTGGTCCGTACAGACATCACACCTGCTGAAGAAGGTCCAGAAAAGACTGTTCTTCCTCAGGAGGCTCCAAAGGTCTGGACTTTCCCCTCAGCTCATGACAAACTTCTACAGAAGCACAATAGAGAGCATCCTCTGTCTGAGTGCAACAGTGTGTGCGTGCGTGTGTGTGTGTGTGTGTGTGTGGGAGGGGGGGGGTCCAAAGGAGGGCTTGTCGTATAGCTGCAGACCCCACCCACCTGGGTCACTAGCTGTTTGTGCCCCTCCCCTCCTTTGAAGAGGTAGAGGAACATCCAAACCCACACCAACAGACTGAGAAACAGCTTCTTCCCCAGAGCTGCGAAAGCCATCACCCCCCCCCCCCACCTGAAGACTGAAACTCCTGCAGATGCTACACCACTGACACAGCACTGCACCTTGGACTTTAAATGCTGCTAAAATATGTGCAATATTATCAACACTGGTCACTTTTAAAGCTTAATTTGCGCTGATAATCTAACTTTTCCTGCTTTTCAAATGTCTATCTACAGATATATCTTAGATGTGCCGAGAGCTACCAAACAAGATTTTGTTTTGCCTTGCATAATGACAATAAAGATTCTTGATTTCTTGATAAGATAAGATAAGCATGGTGAAATTCCAAATTTATAGCAGCAGGAAAGCACATGAGAGCAAGAGGAGCATTCATTCAGCAGAACGACCAGATACACAATAGGAACTATAGAAATGTAACCTACAAATTTAAAAAAAAAGATATAAATAGTATTGGCAGTTATTATGTACATGTTGAATATGTTACAGGTTGGATAGAGGTGAAACTTATATGCACACCTACAGAATATACACATATCTACACACATAAGCTAATGAGTATTAACACACACATCTTTGAACAAAACGTTCTTTATGAAAGATCATGTTTTAATAAAATAAAAATGGGTTCATTTTATTGTATAAATCCTTTGTATCATTAATGAATAACAAAGCATACAGCTCTTCAACTCAATGTCTGTGTCACGTCTGCCCCCAGTCTTTAGTCTTTGTCTTGTCTTTCCTGTTTTATTTTGTAGTTTTCCCCTCATGTGTTTTCTCAGGTGTCTTTATTTCCTGTTCCTTGATTCTTCCACCTGTGTGATGTGAGGCACCTGTGTCTTGTTGTCTCCCTCTCCTCGCTTGTACATAAACACTGTCATGTCTTTATCTCCTTGTTGGTTCGTTCCGTCTTTTCATGTAAGTTCTTGTCTGTTCGTATGATTCTTTAGTCTTTAGTCCGATTACGCTAGCTCGTCTTGTGTTTCCTGTGTATGACCTTGTTTGGATGTCGGGCCCAATCCCAATCTGCTCACTTCCACTTCACTATAGTGTCCCTCTAAACGGAGTATCCACTCACAGCTTTGGAGGGCACTCCTGATTAAGGGGGAGGGGCATAAAAGTGACACTGAACGAGTGTGATGCCCTCACTACCTTACCGGAAACAGGAAGGAACCATTACTATGGAGATGGACAGATGCGTTGGCTGTGCCACAGCTGTCATGTGTTCAACAGGTTAAGCAGTGTTGTAGTTAGTACAAAGTGGCATAGCAACCTGATACGCTAACATTTTGACACGATACGCTTATTTTCAGTTCAGTGTAGCAACATTTTGAGTGTAATTGTTTGTCCAGATCAAATGTGAAAAATTATGTTTCACACACGTGCAGGCTGGACTCTAAGCAAATCGACCCCAAAGGCGGAGCTAGAATTATGTGGGTGGAGCTAACTGAAAGGTATAAACTTTATACCTACATACAAAAATGCACCTTCTGGTACCATTAAAATGGACATATTTTTCCCCTCAAATTTTAAAAATCTGCGCCAAAACTTCAGTCTGCTCCCTACCTGTACCTCTGCCCTATGACCTTTTTGGATTTCTGACCCTGTTTTGGATTTGCACCTCCATCTCTACCTGCCTTAGTCTGTACCTTTGCCTGTTTGTAAATAAACAGTTTTTGCTTAAGTCCACTGTTTCCTGTTCTCTCTACCAGGTTGTGACAGTCTGAACATGACTGTGCACAAAACAAAATGACAAACAAAGCTACAAACCTTGATTTGTTCAACATTTTGTAACCCAATACCTCTTCCTTGTTCCATATCCTACACAGTGAATGTCATGTTTGTCTGTAGAATCTGTCTGGGAAATGGATGCACAGTTCATATAACCGGTCATACACAACAGTTCCCAGAGCAGCCTACTTCTGTTTTCAACATGACTTTTACATCTTAAAGCCTATTGCTCCCTCCTGTGTACTTTCTGAATAACAAATATGCATGCTACATCAAAATACAAGTGTTATTTATTTGGAAATGAAACAAAAAACATTTCAACCATTAGATTTGAGATTATTTTGTACCTTGTTTACCTTTAGATCAGATTGAGCTCCACAGTTATTTAACATTATATTTTTACACTAATTTTAATATATTATGCTTTTGCTTACAACAAAATGGCAAAGTATGTGTCGATTAATTGTCATAAATATTGTCCTGATTATTTCATTACATTATTGCAGTGTTTTTGAACCTTGGGATCTCCTGAAATTTCTAGTAACTGACCCC
>JAPSES010000058.1:1554644-1567881 GCA_029822895.1 Maxillicosta whitleyi
CTCTGTCCTTCTGTCCCTCTGTCCTTCTCTCCCCTGTCCTTCTGTCCCTCTGTCCTTCTGTCCCTCTGTCCTTCTGTCCCTCTGTCCCCCTGTCCTTCTGTCCCTCTGTCCTTCTCTCCCCTGTCCTTCTGTCCCTCTGTCCTTCTGTCCCTCTGTCCCCTGTCCTTCTGTCCCTCTGTCCCCGTCACAGTGTCTGTGTTTGCCATTAGCAACCTTATAATGAAATGGACCAGCATGGAGCCGGGTCATGCTCTACCTAGCCCCCCACCTCCAGGCTGCTGCAGTCCCAGAAACCCCCCTGAAAGTGGAGGCGGTACTCACCAGGACGGACATGGCGGTCATGGGCGGATGTCCACCAACTCCAGAGGATGACTGGAAGGCAGAGAGGGACAGACTTCAAACCCAGATGGGCTTTGATACGGACTCTGAACCAGTTCCTTGTCATGTAATAGATGGCGGCAGGAGGGGGTCGAGGTGGGGGTGAAGATATGAGGGAGAGGCCTGAATGTGTTTGTAAATGATCAAAGAAAACCTCCAACCCTTTTAATACAAGTGTGGCTTTTATTTGTTTTATCTTCTGTTTTTTTTAGATGCTATTTATCCTATGACTGTTTTTATCACTTTTACTAGATCTTGTATTTATTCTTCTTTTAATAGTTTTAGAATATCTTGTGTTTGTATCTACACCTTAGTACAGCACGTTGGGCACTTTACATTGTTATAAATATTCTATAGAAATAAACTGGACCTCAGACTTTTTAATGAAAACTACAGCTGAAGTTATAAGTCGAGAAACCTTTTAGAAAATACAATATACAGGTATTCCTCAGGTTATGACGTACCCGACTTATGTTATTTCGATTTTACAACGCCGGAGTCCCATCCGCCATTACTGTACATACGTACTGTATACTGTACGTACAGTAAGTACAGTATCTTATGTTTTTTACTTTATTTTATTAATATGAAGTATAATACATGTATTTGGATACTTATTTAGAGGGTATTTAGGGGTACTAAAGGGTTAATTATGACTTTTGTGGAAATTCGGGTTACGTCGATAGCGTACTAGTTTGTAACCCGAGGACTACCTGTATATTCTATAGAAATAAACTGGACCTCAGACTTTTTAAAACAGCTGAAGTTCTAAGTCTGAGTCGAGAAAACCTTTAGAAAATGCAAATATAGACATATAAATGAGCAGACTTTAACGGCTTATATGTACGCCTAATTAACTGAGTAATCATACGATGCAACGAAAACGTCCCGTATTTGATTTTATTTGTGTGTTTTGTGTTTGCGTGTGTAAAACAGAGCAGTGCGTCCAAAGCTACAGTATCTCCTGTTGCCATGAGGTCGAGCTGTGTGCGCTCAGAGCGTTCACGGCCCCTGTTCTGACATCTGTTTTGGGTGAGGGGGCTAAACGGGCCTTGGACCAGCTCTGTGACCAACTGTCTGTCCCAGAGCGAGTCCAGCTTGACTCTTTGACCACGAAACCTGCCCGGCTGAAAGGCTGCCATAGACGCTGGACTGTGTGTGTGTGTCTATTGTGTCGTTTGGACAAAAACCTGTTCATTTTCCATCCAATCAGGGCCAGGGGTGTGGGACTCATTTTAGTTCAGGAGCCACATACAGCCAAGTGGGTCTGAACAGATAAATAATAGCATAATAAGCTATAAATAATAGGATTTTTACTCAATAATGACCAAAAACGTTGACTCTTTACAAAATCTGATGAAATTCCCAAATATCACTGAGCCTGTTTATATGACCATAAAAGTCTGATAACTGACAGTCATTGGATAATACATGCACGCATATTTATCTGAACCCACTTTTCTTAGTCTGTGGTTCTTTTATTCGTGTATTTGGACCCTAATAGTTAAAAAAAAAAAAAAAAGGTTGAATTTGAACCCTCCAGATGCTGCGAAAATCTCTTTATATGTATTAATGTTGGTTAAAAAACATTGAGTGGATTTCTACAACCTGATTTAATTCCTGCTTGATTTGTGACATCTCTAATTAGTTACATCACAACATTTGCACATATAAGGTCCAAACTTCTGCCGAACGTTTCTCTGAGTTCGACGTAATTGTTTCTCAGCATCAGCGGTTTTAATAAAAACTGAAAATATGTCCAAACTTTGAGTCTAAAATATTCATTTGTTGGTTTTATGAACGAACACAAGTGGCTGGACAAGACCGAGCAGCACAGTCAACAACTGGAGGGGGCGGGGCCTGATGTGGCTCATTTGCATTTAAAGGGCCGGCGCTCCAAACCACTTTTCTGGCGTCATTATTCAGAAATATTGTTGAAGATGGACCTGTGGAGTTGAATTAATGAAGAATTCACACCCAAGTGGATTATTAATTAAAATTATAATTCCACTTTTTTTCAAATTTAATTGAATTGAATTCAGTTTATGGTCATTACACATAAAACATAAACATATTTCAAGGCAACGAAAGCACATTCCAGTTACAACTGATCAAGATAAACACAGACAAATACAGATTAAGAAATAAAGCAAAAATACTCCCTTAAATATCACTCCTTCCTCTAAAAACTCCGTCCATTATCAGATTTCTTTGGGAGTATGAATGTACGTACATAGTGATGGTTGACTTAAATATCGTGTTATTGTTTACTGCTCACATTTGACGATGTAACTTCTGTTTTTTTTACCCATGTGCAAAAGTAAAAACAAAATAAATCACATTAACCTGTATACATGCAGTAAAACATTGAAGAACTGGCGAGAAATCCAGGTGTGTTAATCTAATTTCTTAGAATCAGATTACTGCTGTTATCTGATCAAATATACCAGATACTGTTTCCATGGTTACTTGAATAATCTCCATAAACATGTACATGTAAAAACAGGAGCAGTGTGTGACTGTTGTTTCATGAATCAGTGTGAGTTTGTTCAAAGATAATGAAATGAAGGGTTGAAAAACTTTACAATAGTTCAGTTATTTCTAATATTTAGGGGGAAAAAATCCTTCTGTTTCCATTGCACAAAAAACTAAAATAACAAACAAATAAAAATAAGACATTAGCATTCAAATTGAGTTTGTTTCATTCAGTTAATGCCCAAAACACAATAAATTCATACTATAAGAGGCAGTAGAACATGAACTGTGTGTTTTCTGTCGTATGTGAGCATTTATACCTTTTGTCTGCCCTCAGTTTAAAAGATAAAACTGAAAAAACAAACTATGCACCCTAAATATTTGTACTTCTCACCCTCATAAATAGATTTTGTAAAACTTTCTTTGAAAAAATAAACCTGAATTGCACTTTTTTAACTCTACACAGTCACAATTTAATGCAAACTATACAATTATGTTAATGAAAAATACATTTTTGCATAATTTTGTGATAAAATGAATAATTAAAATTAACAATATAGGCTTTTTTTTTTTAATGTATCAGTAACATAATTGCATCCAGCCTCATTAATAATACATATAACTTGTTTTTGCAGTGAAACTACTGAAGTTGTTGTTATTTTAAAGGTTGAGCCTCTTTATTCCTCACAGTAAGTCTTACAGCGCAGAATTCATGAACCGTAAAATATATACAAGGAATTAAAAATTTAACATCTTCAATAAATTTGTAAATATCATTTGGCTTAGAATTTCACAAAATATACACCTTTAAAGTCTGGGATATTCAAGAGTAAATCATTGTGTGAGGGTTTAGGTAAAAGTTGGAGTGAAGGAGAATTGAACTGGAAACATTTAACAAAAATAAATAAATATCTACATTAATGAATGTTTATGAAGACGATACGAGAGAAAGGTTTTACTGACTGGAACTAAATATTCTACTGTACATTGTATTATTAACCCAGTCAAATATGCGGCCGGCGGACCAAATCCGGCCCGCCAAAGGGTCCAATCCGGCCCGTTGAATGAATGTGTCAAATGTAAAAATTACACTGAAGATATTAACAATCAAAGATGTTAAAATATTTTAGGTCAATTCAATCTAAAATGGAAGAGACCAGTAAAATACAATCATAATAAAGTGTAAATAATGAAAACTACACATTTTTCTCTTTCTTTTAGTTTTGAAAAAGTAAAATTCAATCAATCAATCAATCAATCAAACTTTATTTATGTAGCGCTTTTCATGCAAAGTGCACAAAATTACAGAAAATGTTTCCATTTACAGACAAAAAATGTGAATAACCTGAACAAATATGAACACCCGGATATGTCTTAAGAGAAGTATGTTTAATTGTAACAATATTTTTTGCCTTTTACTGAATGTTTTGTGTATTTGTAAATCCACTGTAAGTCATCCACAAGTTATAATACACATGTATAAATAATAAACCCAGTGGAATATTGTTAAAAGTTCACTTACTTTTTAAATGAATTGTCAGGTTGTTCGTCACTGATTCTTGAAACTTTGGCAAAAACATTAAACACCCACTGAAGTGCTCATTCTGTTAGAAACCAACAACTTAAACACAAATAAAAACACTTATAGTTATATTATAAGTTATAATCAAGGGCTTTTATGCACATATGTAAGTTTGTTTGAAAGGTTTATACCTATTTTTATTTATTTAATCACTCATTGTTTGCCCTCCGCCTATAAAACCAGCTGTCCTCAGTGATGATAAACTTGATTAAAAAACTAAAAAAATGATAATGGAACTGAATAATGTATACATCACAAGAAAGAACATAGTGAAATATATATGAAAAACAGCAAACAGTGAAGTTTGAAGAGCATTTATTATTATTTTGTGGTTGCTTAAAATGTGTCCCACATATTCGTCACTACTATTAAAATCAGGCAGATATAAGGACAACTGCATGCAGCACCATCTGTATCTGTTCATGCTATGTTCAAGTACAGTACGAAATTTGAGTTTTTTCACTCAAAGACGTAGAGAAAACTATAGAGTTGACAATATCTATAAGTTTGTATTCTATTATTTCTATTATTTTTCTGGTTCGGCCCACTTTAGATCATATTAGGCATGTGGCCCCTGAACTAACATGAGTTTGACCCCCCCCTGCTTTAGCCTCTGACGTGTCTGTGATGAGCGTTATGATTTATGATTGATTTTAAATATTCATAAAAAGTTCAATCATTTGCTCAATAAGAACATTTGTAAATGTGCTGATAAAATAGACCTTGTTCTTTCCATAGATATTTTTTTAATACACAGTTCTCCATGTCATTTTTGTTTTTATTATTGTTTTCAGTGGGTTTTTTTTTTTTTTTTTTTTTTCTGCTGTGTTTTAATCATGCAACTGATTTTTGGAGTTCAACCAGGTGCCAAAAAGCATCTGGACTGATTTAGAAAAAAAAAAAAAAGAGCCCTAAAAACAAAAACTACTGAGCCCAAAGTCAAATCCTTGTTCCAGTTCAGGTTCTACATCCCAAATCTTACATGTTCAGTGTCTTTTTTAGTAAAAACCTGTCAAACTTCTCTTCCTCTTTTTGTCTTTTTCTCTTATTCCACCTGTTTTGAGCCTAAAACACACAGTAAAACAAAACCACAGAAGAAAAGGAAGATGAACAGACACTTTTATGACACTGAAACTGACACAGATTCACAGCAGAACATTTATAAAGTCTGGGGTTAAACAACAAAAGCATTACATTTGTCTTATACTTGAACTTTTACTGTTGGCTGCAGTGGACTTCTCTGCAGATACAAGGTTTCAAGTGTTAATGAAAACCTCCTCATGAGGGTTTCCGTGCTCATATGTTGGATTTAATGCTACAGTGTATATAATGCATGAACACTCTGCTCAGGCCTTGGTTTTCTCTCTTGTTCCTGTGTCTTACTGTCTCTTGTGTACCAGCAGCGGCGGCGGCGAGGTAAAATGTGAGCTCCAGATGTCGAGCCTTCGCTGCAGATGTGCTCACTTGTAGGCCAAGAAACTCTAATCTGCCTCACTGTGCGCACACACAGACACACAGAAGCATGAGAATGAGCACACACGTTTACATAAGCACATACTTTCAGAAAGAAAATCAAAAAATGCAGAGCAAGAGAGGGAGGACAATTTATTAAAATAAGACTAAGAATATACGAAGAAGAAAAACAGCATCATCTATCTATCTATCTATCTATCTATCTATCTATCTATCTATCTATCTATCTATGCAGGGAGTTTATACATATATATATTTTTTACATATAACATATATATATATATATAAATGCCCTTTAAATGCCCTTTATTTACTTAACAGTCACTAACCTCTCCCTACTTACTGGATAGAATAAAAACACACTCAGACAGGCGCACACACACACACACACACGCACGCACACACACACACACACACGCACACACACACACACACACACACGCACACACACACACACACACACACACACAGCCTAATGGTTTTCAAAATGGTTTCAAATATTAATGTTTCCTCTGTTCACTACTTACATGCCTCATAGCCCATTATTGTAGAAACAAGCTGCATTGGAGAGACCTCCGTAAGCCTTGTCCAAGGACTTGATGCTAATGAAATGAGTGGGGAACGGCAGCATTGAACCACTTGCATTAAGGCCATTACGGAGAAATAAAATACGGGGACAACCAGGCACAATTCAATTCCCTCTCATGTTCAGTGAAACGCTGTCACTGTAATAAACAGAGGATACGTTCTGGGCACGATAACAGTTTGAATACAGGCAGAAACTAATGTTGCAGAGAAAAAGGCAGATTTTATTCTTGTATACGTACTTAAAATGTTTAAATAATGTACCAATGAGACTCTCATCAGTACCAAAACTCATTTTGCTGTTAGATCATTTCTCTGGATGTGGCAGATATGATTTTACCCCATAATGTCCAGAGCTAAATGTGATCGCAGCATCTCACAGAGAGACATAATGTAATGTGATGATATACTATTGAATCAGTTACGTGTAACAGCAGTACAGTAGCCAGTACCCAGGCAGTAGCTACTTTTGGTTTTATGACTGTGTCGCAGAATTGGTTGTGTCCTAAATTTCAAGCTTCAAATAAAAAAGTCAAACCCATTATCTTAGAATCTACGAAAACAACAAAGGTGCCATTCACACCTGGGGTGTAATAGCACGTGTGCGTCACAGTTAAATGGTTGTTGGTCATAACAGATGCTTTTTGCACCCATGTGTCATTAGCTAACACAGTGTTTTACACCAAAGTGTTGTATAAGTTAATATTGTATGATATTTGCACAATGTACAAACCATTTGAGTGGAAAGGTGAAAGTGAAAGATTTTTTAACACAAGTTTTATCCCAAAATACAGGTAGTCCTGGGGTTACGACACACCCAACTTATGTTATTTTGACTTTACAACACCGAAATATCGTGTGCTATTACTGTACGACGCTGAAATCTCGTCCGCCTTTACTGTACATATGTACTGTATACTGTACGTACAGTGAGTACAGTATCTTATTTTATTAATATGAAGTATAATACATGTATTTGGATAGGTATTTAGAGATTTAGGGGGTATTTAGGGGTACTAAAGGGTTAATTCCGACTTACGCGGAAATTTGGGTTACGTTGGCGGCGTAGGAACGGAACTCGTTTGTAACCCGAGGACTACCTGTAATATATATTTTATCGCTAATCATACCAGACTGTTTTTATGCATAAATATAATGCATAAATAATACAATATAATATAAATGTAACTCAACTGACCCATTTACCCAGAGTCAATAGGGGCTTTTTATGTAAAGCAGCAAAGTTCCACCCCATGGAATGTAACTTTAAAAAAAAAATTAAATGAAAAGAAGTTTATGGCACAAGATGTAATTTTGATTCCAGTTAAGGTGGATTGACATATGATATGTTTGTCCTTTTAAAATATAATTTTACAAGTTAAGAAAATTATTACTTATGTGATAAAATGTCATTTAGTGTGAAATGTTTCAGTGGACTGCATCTCCTATCTTTCATATACATCATCAACAGTAAAATGTCTGTTTCCTTGACATGTTTCACCTCATTCTTTAAGAGCCACATGAAAAAGTGTTAAAAAAAAAAAAAAAAAAAAGGTGAAAAATCACTACTGAAACTGCACAGACACCTTTAACAGCTCTTTGGAGACTGCGGCGAGAAAGTTACAGTGACATTACTTTTACTATTAATGACAGTTCTGTCCCCATGACTGAAATACTTTTTATGTATTTGTTGTCAGATGTTAAGTGAAATGGGTTTCACTATAACAATGATAATTAGATTAGGTGAAACTGTATCGATCAGTGGGGAAAACAGGAAAAAGTGCAAGAAAAATGCACATGTAGAAAGAAGACAAAGACAAAACAAATGATGCAACTCTATAGGCTATGTACACATTACGAAGAATTAATTAGATAATTACTAATAAATTATTTATTTATTTATTACTTAGAACATTAGATATTAAAGACTATTGTGCCTCTGGGTCTTTGGCGACAATATTACTTGTTTTCTGTAATTGAAAAAGAGCAAATACATAAAAATGCTAAATGAAAAATAACAGCAGAAACCAGTCAGATGTATACTGGTTTGGATGTGTGATGTTTAATGCCCCAGTTACATAAAGAATATGGGGTCAGTTTAGTAAGAACTGAATCAGATAAAACAGTATACAAAGAGTTGTCAGATCAGCATAGTGAACTGATGTTTTTTTTGTTTTTGTTTTTTTTTTTTTTTAATACAGTTAAGTCCCTCTGCCTCTCTCTAAAGGCGTTCAGTGAAGGGGTCATAAATATACGCATACACATCAATGTGAATGAGGTGTTGAATGGGAAAGGCCAGAGAGCAGCTTTGAAATATTCAGGAGAGAACAACACGTCAACATCAAGGAGAAAAAACTGATCCCTGTGCATATGTGTGTGTGTGTGTGGGGGGGGTCCCCGGGGCCTGTTGGTCATTATTCACTCTCGTGTCCTCCCGGCCAATGATTATTGATCGGGCCATGTTAAGTATGGAGAGGGCACCTTATGGTGACAGCTTGACTGGTGCTGCAGAGCCTTGATCTTTTCTGAAAGGAGATGATCTGGTGTGTGAAGCTGTGTGTTAATGTGGTAACATATGTGGGGGCCAGGGGTAAAGCAGATTCTGGTCTGCTAAAGCACTGCATATGGTGAGAAAACACTATGTGACTGTGTGTGTGTGTGTGTGTTTGTAAAACTATGCTGTGTGGGGACATATGAATACACAGTCTCATCCTGGGGACCCAAAAATTTATGGGGACAAAAAAATGCGTCCCCACAAAAACTTAACACTGAAACGTGTCTAAAACGACTAGAACTAACTAGTGATGTTCATAAAATTTTTTTAAATTTTAATTTTTTTAATTCCAACCTGTGTGTAACTCATCCTACTTAAAAGGTTATATTTTCATATTTTGTTAAACCCACTTTTATTAGTTTTGATTTTGAACCCTCCATGTTCTGCAAAGTTATCTTTATATTCATTTTGACAAAAACCCAGTGGTTTTCTACAACTTGTTTCATTTCCTGCTTCATTTGTTACGTCTATAGTTATGTCACGACATTTGCACAAATAAGGACCAGATTTCCGAGGAACATTTCTCTGAGTACAACGTAATTGTTGATTGTTACCTAAAATGTTCAGTTGTTGGTTGAACAGAGAGAGAGAGAGAGAGAGAGAGAGAGAGGTCAGAAGGAGGATTTGAAATGTAATTGTAGACTGGACTGGAGCCAGTGAAGGGTTTGTAGAACCGGGGTGATCTGCTCTCTTCTACTAGTTCCTGTTAATATTCTTGCCGCTGTGTTTTGAACTAGTTGAAAGCTTTTTAGTAAATTTTTAGGACGCGCTGCAAGTATGGACTTACAGTAGTCTAATCTAGATGTGACATCATTTCTAGACATGATATTCCTAATTTTGGCTACGTTACGTACTGTAGGTCGAAGGAAGCTTCTCTATGGGTTTGGTTCATATGAGCTTTAAATGACAGATCTGGGTCAAATAGAACTTTTTAACTGTGGTGCTGAAGGCTACACTTATGTTGTCCAGTGTGACCATCTGGTCAGTTAGCGACTCTCACACTTTCGGGGTCAGTTTTCTTAGGGTTCAGTAACAGATAGTTAGCAGCTGTCCAGGTCTTTATGCCTCAGATGCAGGCACTTAGTTTGTCCACTTATCTTTTCTGATCAGGTTTGAATGATAAATACAGTTACAAATCATCTGCGTAACAGTGGAAATTTATGCCATGTTTTCTAATGACATTACCTAAGGGCAGCATATAGAGGGTAAATAGAATGGGCCCGAGGACCGACCCTTATGGCACACCATAAATAACTCTGGAGTGTAGTGATGATTGTTGGTTAACATCTTAACAGTTGAGTGTTTAATATCCAGTGACATCTCAATTGCAATCAACTTGACTACACTTTGCCTCACCTTAGCTGATGTTGGCTGTTAGAAATACAAAAATAAAAGGCTCTCTATACAGTCTGTTGTTGTTTTGCCAATTCTGGGATTTGTAGTTGAGGGGATAATAACTCTGGCCCACACTCACACAGCTGATATTAATGCACGTATGCACTGTATGTTCTCACCATAAAAACATAAAGGAGTTTGTTCTGAGTTACTGCAGAAATAAGTTGTCCATGCAACATCATCTCCACACAGGAAACCTGTTGCCTCTGTTAATACAAATGGATAGTTTTAATGTAAAACCTGATTCATATTTTCAGGTGATCATACACTAGTGAAAACATTATTACGTTCCATTTCTTTGATTAGATTCTTAGATTCCAACACGCAGAACTAGGGCAGCAATGATTAGTCGACAACATCGATATGAAATTTCATTGTCGACTAATAGTATTATTTGAGTATGGTGACAGTGGTGGAGGAGTTTAGGAAGCAGAATTTCACTTTTTTCAAAGAAGAGCTTTTACTTTGACACTTCCGGACAAGCCAGGAAACAGATTACAAACATGACACACATTTCTGGAGCCGTGTGATCGCGGTACACAGCCGTCTAAGCCACGGTTCCACTATAACACAACCATAAAATACAAAATTTCAGTATAAAAACACAGGATTTCGCTATAAAACATTAAAACAAGAATAGAAATAAACATTTTCATTAACAACATGTCCTAAGTCTAACAATATACCCCCCGAACAATCCCCCGAACACAGAACCCAGCATGCCTTGCAGCATGCTGCCACTTCCTGGTACACACACAGCAACCCTGGGTTGCTACAGTATCACGGAATAATCGTTACTGGATCTGTAGATTAGTCGACTACTAACATAATCGTTAGCTGCAGCCCTACACAGAACCTCTAAACACCGCCAATAGTGGCTTTCTTGCTTTACCGAGGGGGTGTTCATGATTCCATATACATCATGAATAATTATACACTGAAAGAAAGGATCATGCTGGTATTTGTGGAATTATGTATTTTGTGAAACAGGTTCACACAATGAAAAGTGGCTTCAGACCGCGTAAGAACATAAGTAGATTCAGTCAATTCGACTATTATATACCTCAAATCAAAACGGTTCCTGCAACAAAGGCAGGTTTTTTTTTTTTTTTTAATTCAAAGCGCTTTCCCCTCTGCAGAGTCTTTTCTTAAGTTAATCACTGCTGCATGAAAATCTGAGTCAGATCTCTAATGAATTGTTTATGTCTAAGAAAAACCTGAATCTATTTATTACATCTATTGAATCCAATATTTCTTCATTGTGGTTGGATTGCCACAGATAACAGGCCGCTATTCATTCTGTTGGTTCTGGATTTGGAGTGCTGCCCGCTGGCTCGCATCAGTGCCCTCCTGTTTGTTTTCTCCACAAGAGTAGATGAGTCAACTGATTGGCAGTCAGACGCACGCTAAGATGATAGTGCTAAACCTTGGCCCGGGCTAGCTGTTCAATTATTCAGAGAAATGAGCAAGGAAAAGAAAGATGGGAGGCGGGTGTGTGTGTGTGTGTGTCTGAGAGAGAGTTAAAGTGAACGAGAGTGCCAGGGAAAGAGAAATAAAGAAAGATGAAAGGAGCAGAAGAAGGCGATTCACATGCTGAACATCACCTAATAACACCAATTGAAAAAGATCTGCTTGTTATTATCACCCACCTTCACTGGCGCAAGTGCTGGCTAATGCCTTAATCTAGCTGTTAGCCACTGCCACCCACCACAGTGTGAGACGCACAAACACAATGAAGTAGCACTACCTCTGCCAATACAACACACAGACACACACACACTAAGCACACCAAGCATATGGGTCAGATGTAATCGCAATAATTTCATTTCCCCGCTCATCAGCTCCAAGCCAGATAGACTAAGTCCCATTTGTAACCACTGCAGCGCTACTGGAAGGAAATATGACAGATAAGAGGACTCTTGTAATAAGCTGGCTGTGTGGATCTGATAAATGAAGAGAGCTTTTGCCAGTTAGCTGAAGAAATACATTGTGGAGCAGCGGAAACCCAAGTGTGGTAGCTAGAGGATTCATAAAAATAAATGGGGAAACAAATTAACTTTGTTGATTAGCTGCAAGACGGAGGAAGCTGCTTGGAAATGACTCGCCGACACTTGGGAAATCTTGAGAGTGCGAGGCGGCATTTTCGATATCAAAGAGGAAGCGGGTGGGGGGGGGAGGGGGGTGTAGGACACAGATGTGTAAGATACAGTAAGTCCTCATAGGCAACTTTCCAACAACAGTCACTTCTCTCTCTTTCTAGAATGAATCTCTTTATCTCCCTCTCACGTGCACTTCTTGTTAAAAACACCCACCCTTTTCAGCTGTTCCTTGTTAAATGACAGATGTGCCGTCAGTGCTGCTCAACACTGAAACTGGAATATCTGCTCTGAACGTGGGCCTGCTTCTTTTCCCATATGGTAGGAAGAAGGTGGAGTTGCTAAAGCAGAATTTATAATGTAAATAGAAGAAAACCATTGTTGGAGGTGGTTCAGTTCAGCTTTTTCCAAGGCAGGTAAGCTTTGCATATCTCCACACAGGCTTTACAACGCCTCTTTGTAATTGTCTGTCAATTAACCAGTTTTATGTGCAATAATAACCTGTGCAAATATAGACCGTGTTTGTTAACAAACTCATGGGTAGCTCCCACGTGGGTATTAATTAATTGTTTAGTACAGAACAAGTTTTATGTAAACATAGGTGCGATCCAATTAGGCAAACACTGTAATATTACTGTATTTGACCTTGAAAAAATAGGTCAAGGTCAAATACAAGGTCACCAATGCAAAGCCCACATA
>JAPSES010000058.1:1728887-1741417 GCA_029822895.1 Maxillicosta whitleyi
TGTCTGACCAATCAGTGTCTGCAGTGTCCTGACGTCACGTTTTGGTGTCGGTCCCAACATTTTGGAACCTCGACTGAACTAGTATCAGGTCCCAGATTCCAGGTCCTTTTTTGTAAATGGAAAAGAGAAAGAGTCGAGTAGAGTCGAGCCGGTACCATGGAGTGGAAAAGCACCATTAGTGATTCTCATTCCCAGCTCCAGTGGACGCTGTGGTGTTGCAGGTTTATTACTGACAGTCTGAGAACAGCCAAAAATAGAAAGTCCTGGTTCAGGCTGAAGAGGCCTTATATAGGCCCTGGAGAACCCGTCAAATATTTGAGACCAGAAACCTGTCAATGAGGAACAGAACCACAAGGAATGAGACAAGATGCCTTCTAACGCTTTACACTTGTCACACACTGGGGAAACTGAGGGATAAATGTAGTTCAGCCTGACTTTGGACCAGAGGAGATGGTCTGAAACGGAGTCAGCTGATGCCTACTGTTTAGAGAACAGGAGTGAATCTTACACAAACACACATGGATGCAGTTAATTCTATGCCCATGTCTTCTGTCCAAGTGTCTCTTATTTTCACACTATCTGCTTCAGGTTTATTATATCAGAAACAGAGAAAACTGAAGAAATAAATGACTTTTTCAGCAAAGTTATCATTAATGAACATAAACCCAGTGCCTCCATCCACTGTCATTTATCAAACTCCACTGGTTTTACTGGTGAATCAGTGTTGTAGAAGATGACGTTGTTTCCAAATGGGTCATATCTGATGACCATGAAAAGATGACAAATGTATATATAATATGTATATTATGTATGTATGTATATATAATGTATTTTACACCAGTTATTTACATGTATTAATAGGATCAGTGGATGAACAGGTATTAAACAGTTTAGATCAGTAGATGGTTTTGTTTGACTGAATATTTGGGTTTTTATGGGTTAAATTCTCTTGGATGGAAAAGTAATAAAGGTAGTCCTCAGGTTACGACATACCTGACTTATTGTATATATTGTATTTTATTTTTATTTCTATTTCTATTGTACCCTACTGCTGCTGTTACGTGACAATTTGGGATCAATAAAGTACTTTCTATTCTATTCTACTTAAATTATTTCGACTTTACGACGCCAGAGTCTCGTCGACCATTACTGTACATACATACAGTATCTTATTTTTTACTTTATTTTACTTATATAAAGTATAATACATGTATTTGGATAGTTATTTAGAGATTTGGGGTGTATTTAGGGGTACTAAAGGGTTAATTCAGACTTACGTGGAAATTCGGGTTACGTCAACATTGCAGGAACGGAACTCGTTCATAACCAGAGGACTACCTGTATTTTCATTATACAGGGAAACCTGTTTTTTTTTTTTTTTTTTTACTGCACACATGACAATAAAACACTTTGAAACTTGAATCTCTTTGAATCTATTGACCCTTCATCCTGTTTTGAGTTGTTCCCAAAAACGTATGAATACTAAAGCAGTGTTTCCAACCTTTTGACATTAGAAAAGTCAAAAAATGTCACAAAAACTATTTATTGGATTGGAACATTAAAGCTCAGAGGGGTGCACCAGCGACCCCTCAGACTGAGCCTCCACATTAAAGTCTGTTGATGTATATTATAGGATGCATTTCCCTCCTGCCCCAACCTGATACCTGGGGTTTGTGCATCAGTACTGAGGGGGTTTTATCAACAGAACCACCACATCAGAACCAGTTCACTGTTATTTTTATTATCAAACAGAAGCAGCAGACTGTTGTTACAGACTGGATCATTGGTGTGTGCAGTTTATGGATCTGGATCATGTGGGCTTACAGAACCAATCAGGTCGAACTGGATCATTTTCCACGGCACACTGGTCGGAAACACTGTCCTAAAGTGTGACAGACAGTTCCAAACACTGAATTAACGATATCTTTTTCCTTCCGTAGACCTTAAGACCATGAGTGAGCGTCTAAAGAGCAGGTACTACACCACACGCAAGCTGTTCATGGCTGACATGCAGCGCATCTTCACCAACTGCCGCGAGTACAACCCCCCCGAGAGCGAGTACTATAAGTGTGCCAACTTACTGGAGAAGTTCTTCTACACTAAGATCAAAGAAGCAGGCCTCATAGAGAAGTAGAAGAAGAAAGAAGAGTCTGGATGAGGTGATCTTCAGACAAAGAAAGGAAAGGACAGTGTCTGAACGCACAAACAAGCAGAGGAAAAGGACTCCTGGGTTCTAGAGTAGCTACAAAAGTATCTTTACGTAAAGGTGAGACCAGATCTCAGATCAGCGCTCTTTAATATTTAACGAACGCCGGCCCAAATCCAGAATCAGTAGCTTTGACTGATATTTACACTGAAAGAGTGGCAGCGGCGAGGGAACGGCCTCTTTGAAGACTGTTACTGAAGTGAAACAAAGGAAGAACGTTGTCTTCTGGTTTCATCACGTGTCCCAGGGTTCCACAGAAGGACAGTAGAAGGTGTATGTGATAGTAACATATTCAACGGGGCAGAATCAGGCGTCCTATGTTTTTACTGTAGGAACCATGACGACTAATTAGATTCACACTCACCTGCTCTTCGCTCTCATCTTACTATTTCATCATCTGCCTTTTTTATTAAACCCCGCCCCCTCTCAGTTGACTCAGGTACAGATGTCATGAGCACATCTACACTATATGGAGTCATAAATTTCCACATTTTCTCTGTCTGTGAGGAAAAGCGTCTAATCGTGACGTTAAAGTTTGTTCAGATGTGATGAGTTCATCCTGCCAAAAGACGAATACATACTTTAAAATTTGTACAGATTTGCATTACGTCAAAGCACTTATATTCCCTGTATATTTCAAATGTATATATATAATATATATTTTCTGTTTCAGAACTAAAAAAAAAAGATCTTTTTGTTGTCAGTAAACCGCATAGGGCAGTTTGTCTATTGAAATGCACTTTTATTTTTCCAAGTATTGGTTAACATAAATGAGAGCATCTTCTTTTCTTCAGAATTTGTTTTACATATAAATTACCTGCTATTGACTAAGGACTAATTTAATTACCTAGAGTTTATTCTTATTTATGTGCTGTAATTTAAATGAACTATGCTTAAGACAAGGTCTTAATTTATTCTTTCTTATTTTTGTCCTGCAGATGGAGATTGATAACTTTATACTTTGGAGATACATGAAAAAGATTGTGCAATACTATGTAGTTTTGCTGTTTTGTAAAAAAAAAAAAAAAAAAATCAAAAACAAAAAAAAAGAAGAAAGTGTTTGTACTTTTCAAACCTTCTGACATTTTTTCATGTCTGAGGGAAAAATATTTCATGCTCTTTGTACAATTGGTTTTAATGACATAGTATTAGCCTATTTTGTAGACTGAATAAAACAGAACTGAAGCTCAAACTGAATCTCTGCTTTTTTTTCTCCCACTGTACACAAAAAGATTTTCCAATTTTCTTAAATAAAAGTTCATTTTTAACAAGAGGACAGAAAAAAGATCAGGATTAAAGTCATAATATTTCAAGACCTGTGTGAAATTTCTTAAGAGCAATAAAGAAATAATGAAATCACTTTGTAGTGAATATCAAACCCATAGTCTGTTATTAAGTTAAATCTTTTATTAAACAAAGCTGAGTTTGGGTCAGCTAGTTATTTTGATGGTTAGCTTTTTAGTCAAATTAGGAATAATTATGTTTTTTTTCTTATTACTCTGCCAACTCCATAATCACAACTTTTCTTCAAACGTTAAACCTTCAATATTTGGACTTTTAACCAGACTTTTTTTCCCTCAATATTCTGGAAATATCAAATGTTTTTATCCTCCTGTGGCCTTAAAACTCCCACAACCAGTTAAAAAAAGAACATGACAGACCTTTTAATTGATACCAGGATTTTTATTTTGTTGGATTTGATCAGTCTGACTGAAGCACAATTCATTTTAAAAGATGTTACTTCCAGAAACAAGACATGTAAGATATGTGAAGATCTTCAAGATGAGGAAAAGCTGTACAGAATGCCCTAAAGTCTATTTATATTACCAATTTGTGTTTTCCTCTATTTATCAGCAACACTTTTGTGTATATGCATTTTATATTTCAATGTTTTATTTTACTCTAAATGCATTTTACATTGCAAATATGTACATATGCAAATTTTTGTAAAGTTTGTGATACTTCTGTGCTTCGTTTTCAGTTTAACTATCTTTACAAATAAGGGTTATCCCAGTCATTTTTCCAGTGTAAATAAAAGTTGGAACATTTCCACTCTATATCAATGCAGAAAAGAGTGGAGAAAGAAAAATGGAGCTAAGGGCAAATCATTTATCGACATGGGTACTGACACAGTACTGTGGCACAAAACAGGTGTGTCTATTACCACTGAGCCAATCAGTGCCCTCGTTAGGTCAACTGGTAATCTGTTATGTTATGCCCCCCCCCCGCAGATTTTTGAACAGGGGGGTCAGGAGTGGTCACAGTGTCCAGTTGTGTTGTGTTGTGTTGTCCAGTTATAAATCAACCACTTTGACAATGTTCAGAGTAAAGAATTTGGAGCATTGGAACCGAAGTCACACTGCTGTATAATTTGTCATTACTTCAAACTATTGCCACAGTACTGTGGTAGCAAAATGCACAAAAAAATATACTGAAGTATACGCCATATATCACCGCAGTACTGTGGCAACAAGCAAATGAATTCATGTAACAGTATCCATAATTGGCTCTAGAACAAATGCTAACATTTGATTGGCTCTGGGGCAAAAACAAAGCAATATTTCCTGCCACATTACTGAAGGAGGCAGTAGCCATTGCCATAATTTATTGCCATTTTGCCACAGGAAATGGGTAAAACATGTTTGTGATGCTTCAGATTTTATTACATGACATATATACCCAAAACTTGGAGCTTATAATGAGATCACTCAGAATTAAGTGATATACTGGTGACGTATTCAGCTAGAGATGAAGAGGAAGCAACTAAAATCTAACATATGCAATGAACAAGCGTTTACCTCACAATAATTATCTTATGAACTCTTTATATAAAAAAATAAAACCAGAAAAAAAAAAAAATCAGTCAAATTTCAATAAAATCACAATAAAACTGACCAGGTAGAACAAGACAAAGTAGCTGCTCTCAGAGACACCCGACAAATGACTCGTTGTATTTCTCAAACGGCTGTTGTCTGTTCACTGAGTTCCTCGACCTCCGACCGGACTTCTGCTTGAAAATGGGAGAACGAAGGAACTGCAAATCTGTGAACTTATCTCCCCGTCGAAGTTTCCTGTTGTGACGAGAATAGAGTTGGTATCCAAAAGAACTGTTTTGGTACAAAAATAACTGGAAAAACAATAATCAGAACATACGCAATCAGCGATGGCTCCTTGTAGTCCACAACCATGGTGCACCGTCTTTTTCGGGACGGAACCGGTGTGGAGCACCGGGCATCAGAGGGCCGGGACCCACCACAGGAGAACTTTCGATAGGCTGCAGGAGACAGATTGGTCACATCACACAAACTCATGCCACGCCCCGCTGTCCTCACACCAAGAGCACCTATAGAAAGGTGAAGAATAATGTGATCCAAAGCAAGAAACAGTGACAAATATAACAAAGTGTAGTGAAAACACCACAAAAACAATGAGGTTCAAAAGCCTCCTGAGTGCAGAAGAAGAACTGTGGCATCACAGTCAGTACTGAAGGTGGTTTCATAACATGACAAACACTTACGTTTCTTGCATGGCTTTGCCCTCTGGGGCGTTTGGTTGAGCAGAAGAGGTGCAGGTTCACAGGCAGAATCTCCAAAATTAGACAAGACGGTGTCTATTCTCATCATCTCAGCCTCAACCAGAGGGCTGACAGTGGGGAGGCAGACCTCATCCTGCCCCTCCCCCACATCCACTCTGTGACACTCGACCGGACCTACAGCACAAGCACATGAAATGATTATTAAACATATTAACTCAGTTTTTCATCATAGAAGGACGTTTTACACTGTGTTTGGGGACTGATTGAGTGTGTGTCGGTGTGTGAGACAAGATCAGACACACACTGTGTGCCACTGATGGTTTCAGAGCAAAACCCAAACCACTGCTTTAACAGGAACATGACAGACTGTGACCTCCTTTTGTTTTTAAGGCCAGTGCACTGATGTCTGTACCATGTCAGACTGCAGAAGACAAAGCACGTGCATTTAACTGATGACCACCTTTATGAGTGTTTGGTCATTGATCCATGTGTAAAATATTCACATCGTAAAACGGGACTCTGTGTCTTTTTTCTTGAAAACAAATCAAAAACGCAACCTGTCTATTTATTGTAATATGTTGGATATGATTCTATGTCTAACAGGGTGAATGATGTTACTGTTTATAGGAATCTTTCCACACATAATGCACATTGCCAGCCTTGAAGGTGCTTTCTTTTGCAATTGTTTGATATAGCCCATTTACTGTAGATAGTTTATATTATATCTTGGTTTAATGTAGACAGAAATAAAATCATTGTTTTGTGAATTTCTTCTTTCTTTTTTTTCCAGACTAGTGTGAAGACTATTTTAAATTCCCAGATTTACCTGGGGTTTCATAATGTTATTTATTAGTTTTGCATGTGTGAACACAGTGAGTTGATTGTGACGTCACTTAAACTTCTGTCATTCAGGATTCACTCACCTGATGGATCTTCCTGTCCCGGTCTGGGCAGGTCTGGGCTGTTAAAGGTCAGGTTAGGAGACTGCCATTGATCAGGTTGTTCCTTTTGAGGTTTTTCAGCTTCAGGGCTCGAGTCCTCATCCCTAAAAACTATATACAAATAAAGTGATGGTTAGATTATTAGGACTTAAAGTCAACCCATAACAACTTGATATTTAGAGTACAATGACTAAACACTTACCAGACATCTTCTGTTTGGGGGGGACGTTTTCTTTCCGACTGACTCTTTTAGAGAGTCTTCCCCTGCGAGTGGTGATCATTATGGTCCTCTCAGGTGAAGTCCGTCTTTTCTTGGTCTTCTGTGGGACATAAAGGCTGTCGTCTGATTCAGAAGACGGAGAACATGAGCTGGTGTCTCTCTTTTCAGAACCAGCAGGTGATGCCTCCGGTTGGGACGGCCCCGTCTGTGGCGTCTCTTTGCTGATGGGCATGGCCGGCTGATGCTCCTCAGCTTTGGCCTTGAACGGCGTGATGTGGACCGCCTCTTCACAGTCAAAGTCAAAAGTGTCATTAAATCCCAGCGATGTGTTGAGTTTGTTGCCCTGCGGCGGAGGTGCCGCTTTGGCCCGTGTGGCTGAGCGGTCACGACTCTTGGACCGCGTTCTTGGTTTTGGATTATCCCAAGGTTTCTTCAACGGGGCGCGCTCTGCTTTGCGGCCTCTATCAGGTTTCCGCTGAGCTGGTTCTGGTTTGGAGCGGGGCTCTTGCTGAGTTTGCTTCTTAGAAGGTTGCTGTTGGTTGCGTTTTTTGGCTGGGGTCATTTCAGGGGTAGAGTGCTGAAAGTGTTCAGCATCAACAGGATGTATTAGTTCTGGTTCCATCTCCTGATGTGTTTGACTCTGGCTTCTTTCATCACTGCAAATAGGACTTGCTATTAAAGTCTCCAAGGATACAACAGGGTCTTCGTCTCTTACTGCCTTCTGTTCTCGCACACGCTCAGACCTCCTCATACTCCGGCTACTTTGATCTGTGCGACGACGCCTCACACCCACTGTAGATGGCAACATAACGAGTTTGTCACATTCAGGAGGGCCACGTTTTTCTGAGGAATGAAGGTCTGTGGAGGAAAAAGAAATATTTTTTTATATAAACAGTAACATGACCATTGTATGCAAGAATCATAAATGCAAATGACCAGTGATCTGTAACACCAGCTATTTACAAGCTAAGTTTATTTCCACATTACACCAACAACATGACTCGAACTTAACAAATTAGTGCTCTGTGCGGGAGAAGTTAGCAGCTGAAAATGTCTATAATATATAAATATTATCACAGTAATGGTACTTCCTGCTAATAATTCAGTGTCCGTTATTTTCACAGAATCTGGAATTGCTTTGATACCATTTTGTTTGTTGTGTAATTGGCTTTGTACCATTTGCAATCTCCTGTACAGGCTTACATCTAAAAAAAAATATATAAAGCTAACATTAATCCTCTAAGCAGCAAAAACAGCTACAGAAATGATTGGGTGTAAAGCTTAAAGCAAACATATGTAACTAGAGATACAAATACAGATTAATTGTATTTTTCACAAAAGGGAAAGTCATTTTTCCATCACCTCAAAAAAAAAAAAAAGCAAATAACATTTTTAAATAAGACCCTCAGACTAAGATTTTTTTTTAAAAATTTATTTCCTCTTTACTTGCCAAAAGTATTATTACATTAAAGATATGCAGCCCTGTGTCACAGACATAATGCTACACTGATGCTAATTTGTGTTCTGTTGTGTGCTGGATTTAGTCATCTCATATATGACCCTCTCAAACCTATCTCAAAAAAACAAAACTAAGAGTATAAATCATAAGCATCACCATGAAAAGCTGTCAGCTATCACAGCCAACCTGATACCAAGGTAATAGGACCAGTATGAGTCACTTCTCCTTCACCTACAGTGATTATGTAACCCTTCAAATATCACTAGAGTATGAACTCCGCTCTAACAACTGGTGCAACACATCACAGAGCTTTAAATTAGGGTAACAGCATGTAAGTGTTACAACTCAACAGAATAAAACTGTAATAAAAGCTGTATAATTAGAGGACAGATCATGCATGCACATACCTGTACAAGCTGGAGAGGCTTCTGGTACATTTTGGCTCCTTCTGTAAAATGAGAGGCCACAGGTCATGATA
Organism: Maxillicosta whitleyi; assembly: GCA_029822895.1. Classification (NCBI taxonomy): domain Eukaryota; kingdom Metazoa; phylum Chordata; class Actinopteri; order Perciformes; family Neosebastidae; genus Maxillicosta; species Maxillicosta whitleyi. The sequence goes on from JAPSES010000058.1 coordinate 1,737,727, forward strand.
CTTATGAAGCAAAATTAAAAGATGATGGACATGATGACTTTTGCGTATGGTGTATGAATGTGTATGAATGTTTGGTGGTGATGGCCATTTGGCAGCCACGCTTCAGTCAGCCTGCCCCAGGTCAGGTGTAACTACCTAGTTTACCACCATGGAATAATAATGTAAAGCGCTTTGGGTAACGTGAAAAATGGTACAGAAATCCAAACCATTATTATTATTATTTTGTTTTTTCCACAGGTACCTTGATAAATCTTCATCGTCTTGATTCTGGGAAATCCTATTTGTGGGTTTCTGAAAAGACAGAAAAATAGTGTTATTGTTTTGGGGTTTTTTTTTTGTATGGAGCACACACTTTATCCCAGCCTTAGAAAAGCAAAATGCAACAAAAGGGCACATTAACAGACAACACTTCTCTTTGCTTACCTCTGAAGCACTGCCCACCAGAGCTACATGCTCTTTGAGCTTCCTCTTGAGCAGAATGAGGTGTAGGAACAGGGCCTGCTGCTCCCTCTTCAGCTGCAGGATCACTCCATTAGCCTGCCTCACTCTTTCCTTTTCAGCTTGCAGAGCCACAGCCAAGGCCTTGTTGTTTAGTTGGACACCCTTCAGGATGGTGTTTTTGTTGCTTGTTCCTGACAGAAAACACAGTGAGGATGTCATTTCCTAGCCTGAACCACAGTGCCAGGTCCATATGCCACCTCTAATATTGTGCTTCCTGCAGATATGGATCAAGCTCAACCTTTCCATGCCAGAGTGTTTTGACTTCAGTGAACATAACTGATAAAAGTAGTTTCAAATCAGATATGTGGGCTGGTGCAGTTGGGCTCCTCTGTTCCTCACCACTGCTTTTGTTTATGGTCCTGGACCGTCCTCTGTTTCCTCTGTTTGGGGCTGAAGCACTAGCTAACCGACTGTTTCTCTTCTCCTTCATCTTCTCCTTTATGTCCTCCAGACTCTGCTGGAATGACTTCTTCTGGACCCGCTCTCTCGCCATGGCTCAGACTCTTTAATAAATATAAACACATATGCGATAACTGAACAATTATAAGGCCTTATATCATTATTATTAACTAAAAACAACCGACTAAGCTAAGGATCAACAACCGTGAGAGCAAAACAACGTTAGTCGAGCCCGCGAGCTATCTTAAACATGTCCGTTTAACGACATCAAACTTATAAAAAGAAGTTAAACATTACCTACCGGTGTGAATATAACAGCCTGTTCGGTCTGAAATTAATCGTTTCAATAAATTTCCTCGGTGAATGAATTAGAGTATAAAATAAAACATTTTACCGCAGCTCAGCGGACACTCACAGTACGTTGATGTTCGAATTATGAGCCGCGGTCGGTGATTGGTTGAAACATATTACGTCACTTCCTCATGCAGAAAGTCATTGTCCGCTAGATGGCGCTAAAAAAAGATGATCAGACAGTACCGACTCAGACTGAGCAGAGATTTTCTGTTACAATATGTCATATAATAAAATTAGACAGGATTTTATTCTTTTTGATAAATTTTTTACTGTTTTCCATTTTCAACATACTTTATTAACTTGTTTTTAATTATTATTATTACTATTATTATTATTATTATTATTATTATCATTGCTGCTGTCACACTAATACTGCCCTAATATTAATGACATTTGATCTTATGGAACAACATGACACAATGCTTAGCCATGGTTGTAAAGGTTTGTGAAGTACTCAACTAGTTAAGTTTTTAGAAAAAATGAATAATAATAATAATAATAATAATAATAATAATAATATTAAAAAAAAAAACAGCCATTGTAAATCAGCCCTACCTGACTCAACACACTATTTGGTTCACTTTAGATGTCATCATGCATCATAATTTGCTAATGTGTTGCTAAGATATTAAGGACTATAACAGAGGCTGGCTGATTATTCTAAAACATATTATTTTCACTAAATCAATTTGTGGTAACGAGTCACTTCTCCAATATTATTACACGAAAATGACGAGTCTTTACTTAAACCCTAATCTCTTCATTTCCTAACAGACAGCACTGTTTAGGCATTTGATATTTGTCTACAAAACCTGTTCCTCTGACACCCAAGAGTAGATTACAAGCTGTTGTGGAAGTACCACAGCGTAAAAACACTGAAAGTCATGCTTTAAAGTCTGTACATAAGCATTTGCATCAAAATACATTGTGAAGAATGAGCCATTTCAGTCATTAAGCAATATTTAAGCTATCTTTTTCGGTCTTTTAAAATATAATATTTCTGTGACAGTATGTTTTATATGTGGACATGCAACACACACTGGGATTGAACTCCTGCTTTTAACCCATCACTAGCCGAACATGCAGGAACACATCACACACTGCAGACTAGGAGCCATGTCAGGGCACTGGGGAGAAAATCAGAGGTTAAGTGCCTTGCTAAATGGCACATCAGCCAACAATTTCTCTGGTCCAGGGAACCAAAGTTCTCCATTGTTCCTAAAACTGTATCTGCAGAGCATCTCTATCTATGGTAATCACATCAAAATCAAAAGTAACGTAATGCACTGGAGTGAAATGTATGTTTTCCTTCACAATCTAGTGCACAGGTGTCAAACATGTGACCAAATTCGGCCCACCAAAGGGCCCAGTCCAGCCCCTGGAATGAATTTGTGAAATGCTAAAATTACACTGAAGATATTAACAATAATTTTAGTTCAGGTTTGACATTGAGACCGATTTAGTGTCATAATAACCTGTAAATACTCACAAATCCAAATTTTTGTCTTTGTAAATGTAATTGTTTTCATGTATTTAGACTAAAACAAAGTATAATTTCCCCAAAATATCTGAATAACCTAAAGTGTATGAAGAGAAGTATGTGTAATTTTGATAATATTCCACCTGTTTCTAAATATTTTGTGCATCTGTCGGTCCAATGTGATCTGAAATTATGAAAATAAAGCATAATAGTGATTATAGTTTTCATATTATTCATTGTGTTTTTAGATTTAAACATTTTTCATCATGTCATTTTACTTTTTTCGCTGTATAATATAAAGAAAAGTTTAAAGTTGACATTATTTATATACTATTATGTTATTATTTTACTGGTTTGACCCTCCACACATTAAATTTAGAATGAAAATGAGCTTGACACCCCTGATCTCGTGGAAGATAGGAAACTAGAACCCTACTTACAGTACTTCAATAAATGTAGTTGCTCGACCACATGGCATAATAAATATGTAATTAGAATTTTGTGATTTAATCATTTTAGTCCTTCCACTTTTTTTTTTTTTTTAACAGTATGAGGATAAAAAAAAAGGAAATTGGAACTATTGTACCTTTATTTGACCCAGTAAATTAGATGAATTCTCACATAGGCCCAGGCTCAGCACCTCCAAAATGACCAATTGAATGTCTGTAATTGAATGAATGCCACATAGAGCTCTGCCTTATGTGGACAGAGCTGATAAGTGTCCATACTGACACCCATTTGAATTATAGTTCCTCCTCTGTTTTTCTCCTTTTCCTTTTGTGGCCCTTTCAAAATTAGATTACACAGTGGCTGAGAAATCATCATCTACTCAATTATTATATGAGTGCAAATGTTAATTTAAGGCTTTTGTCATTTTGCTGGTGTCAGGCCTCTCATCTGGTACCTCATTAAAACAGATCCTATCACACATATTCCTCCATATACAGGGGCGGATTC
>JAPSES010000058.1:1747659-1763681 GCA_029822895.1 Maxillicosta whitleyi
GGGGTGTCAGTCACAATATGTGGGGGAACTGTGCTGCTTGGAGGAGGTTTGCGCTCTCTGAGTGATTTTATAGTTTTCATATAAATAATTTCGAATCACTAAATTACAATTATATGGATTTAAAATGATGCAAAAATGCCTTGATTTTATCAAATGATGACAAACAGCACCCACGCCTCTGTAAAGCTGAACAGAACTATGGTTCGACTCCATTTTTAATTATTTCTCTTCATTCTGTTTAACTCGTACAGACCTCTTTAATGTTGTGAACTTCAGTCCTGTGGAGAAAATGTTGAAATTATACCTTTTCCGTGTGGATTTACAGTTGATTTTCTGTTCCAAATGTAATGATCTAACACTAAGTGCTTGGAAATTTTAGGAAAACTGAAAATTCTGAGTGTTTTATTGACAAAAGTGAGGTGTTTCAATCTGTAAAAAAAAATATTTCTGACTTTCTGAAAACTTTAGATTGTATTGAATCTCATTTTGTGTTTTGAAGATAATTTAATGGACATTTTAAAGATCAGCTTCTATCAGATCTAATATAAAGTATTCTAACACTTTGCAGCTTTAATGGATTTCAAAAATGACCAACGTTAAACAGTTTTGATAAGTTTATATAGAAAGAGAACAGTCTCATAATTACTTTCAAAACCTTAGGGTCACTGAACATTTTTCCATTGATTACCAAACACTGCTTTACTTCATATAAAATTATTTGACATATTTTTGCCTAATAACAGGCACCATCCGTACAGCTGCTGCTTTCTTGGACTTCACTAGACACTACACATTTATTAGTAATAAAAATACTATTGTGGATCTTGTATTACATGAGTCATACTTCATCCATAGCACTGAAAACATTTGGTTTGCTCATACTGTACGACCATAATTAACAACATAAACATTATTTATTCAATCATTACAGACAGAAATATATGAATATGATGAATGGCTCAGATGTTCTCCTACACCATACCATCTATACTGTACTGTATAAACAATCAACACAGGGCGTAGATTGTTTTTGACCATGTTTTATTTTTTTTTTTAGTACAGTACTGTTAAAAGTTAGTTTCAACATGTTCAATAGGGAGATGGATTTTCTTTCAGCTGAGGTCAACAGACAAAGCAAAGCTATAGAAGCAGTTGCCAAGGTTACCACAACTACAATGCTGAGATTTTCAAAAGAAAAAAAAAAAAAAAGACAAACTAGAACTTGATTTAGAAACGTATGGTGCCACCATACCAAGAATTGTTTGTAAAGCCTTTCCATTATTATTATTTTTTTTTATTTATTCACTTGATTTCCATGTTTATTTAATGCGAGACAAATCTTAATTATCTCTAGGTACTAACTGCACCTCACGAAAAAAAAATAAAATAAAAGAATCAGATTAAAATGAAAGGAAAAGCTTGTTTCATTCATATTCATTCTAACAGTATCCTCTGCTTCAGAACTGCAGTGATGTGATATTTGGATTATGGTTTAAGTCCTGAATGATGCTATGTGGGACTTACTGGGACCACTGGTCAAGGTTTTCGAATGAACTCACTGAGTGGGGAGGTGCAATTTGCCGAAAATGCTCTTATAGGTCAGGGAGAGTACAGAAGGCACAGCAGTAGTGCCTCCAAAGAAAAAGACACTGTGCGCCCGAGAGAGGGCATTTCTATCTGGAATGACAAATTACAACTGTAAGGAAGTGTGAAGGGCGTCATTTCTTAAGAGTTTGCAATAAATAGTGAAAGTCGTTGGGCAAAAACAGTGATTTATGTAGACTCTCAAGACCATCAAAATGGAAAAATAAGGTTGAATGTCTGTGTGGAAATGATATCTTCTTGTTTGTGTTCGAGGTTACTGTCTTTATACCAGATCTTCATGCACCAACCAGTTTGCTAGGTAAAAAGCTAACAAACGTCCTCACCGCAGGCATATTTGGAACAGAGTCAACAGCCAATCACATCACTTGGGTTTAATGTGTATTATGTATGTGCTGGTCTGCAACACTCCAGTTTTTTTTTTTTTAAATGAAGAGAAAAAAAAAACAATAGAGATAAAGACATGGCTGGGAATCCTTTCTCAGGTGATGTTTTTGCTTATTTTCTCTGCACCAGAAAACTCCTCCAGGTGAGAGTGGTTCAGTCCGGCTCTGCAGCAGCTCTCTGGAACAGATGTACATGGATGATGCCAAAAAGAGGAAAATATGGGGGCTAGGGAATGATCTGAGAGCAGATGTAGAATGGTGGTCTTATCGATCCTGCCCACACTTCTTCTGTAAAGTTTGGGACAATACACTTAAATTTTCTTGGTTCTCTGTAGATGCTGGGTGTACTGGGTGTGTATGTGTGTGCGTGTGTCAGTATGTACTGTATGTCTTTACGAGGGCTGTGAGCCCAGCAGTCTCTCGATAGCGGCATTGATGTCTCCTCCAGTAGCGATGAGGGCCTGCAGGTTGGCCTCACGGTTGATGAATCCCATAGCGTTCAGCTGGTCCAGCTGGGACTGGAACCGAACCTCTGGGGTCTGGCTCTGTGGAGGGAAATTTCACACATTATTCATAAAAATCAGCAAAAGGTAAATGGAAGATCTGACCATGTGTGTATATGTCTGTACCGTTGCACTTCCTCCTCCTCCACCTCCTCCAGCAAACATTTGGAGCATCTGTTGCATCAGCTGCTGCTGGGCGGTGCTTGTTCCTGCACTGCTGGGTGATGAGGCTGGGTTCTCTGTGGGCATGCCTCCTCCTGTGGGGATGCCAGGCACACCACCTGACATCAAACTGGACCCAAAGAAAAATGGAGGAAGAGAGAAATAAGAAAAAAAAAGTACATTACATCTATTCTTACACATACCTCTCTGAAACCTATTTACCCGCATTAACTTCTGTTGTATTTACACCTTGAACCCACACTACTCCAGCGTATCAACTTCCTGAAAACAGATTTATAGAAATGGCCCTGACCTTGTTTTAGATTGTAAACTCACACGTTGTGTTGTAATGTGGATGGACAGAAATGGAGACTTTAAGAAATGATGAGATGGATACCCATTTGACTGCTTGTACCGGTCTAATCATCTGTCTTTGCTCAGTTTGCCAAACCTCTTTCACATGACACTTCACAGAACAAAAGAAAATATGTGTTTGACAATTAGCTGATAATTCAACAAGGACACTATTGTCTTTAGTAACAGTTGCTTTTTCATCATGGCATTACTGACTACATTCACAGCAGGTAGGGTCATGTTGGAGCCGTTTGCAACAATCACCATGCCAAGGAACATTATCAGCTCATTCAGCCTTTAACAGATATAAGAATAACCTGGTTGTGACCCAGTAAAAACATCAGAATGCAGAACTAAACAACTGCACTGAGACCTACTAGAAGAGGCAATCCCAAATAAACGCTGGTTCATTCATTTATTGTTCATTCGTGGTGAGAACATAATGTGACCTTTGTCCAACTCTACTACGACGTGAACTTTGAAGTTTGAGCGAAATGCTCCAGTAGCCAGGTATGCTTCACACAGAACACACACTGTGCTTAATAGTAACCTCTAGCTGGAGAATGTTTCTCTTAAGAAATATGAACTTATCCTGAAGAGATCTTTCTTCTTGTATTTATTTACTTTGTTTGTCCTGCCTTAGACCACTCATTAGGGAGGAGAGCTGCATTTTGATCAGCTTGGATTTCCATGTGTGAAAAGAAAACAAATTAGGGACTCCAAGTTTACAATATCATGTTTTTTTGGACCAGAGCAAACAAACTGTAGGTGTGAAAACTCTGTTACCTGGGCATGAGGCCGGGGGCCTCTGTCTGCAGTGTTTGTAAGCCCTGCTGGATCTGCATCAGGGCTTGCATGGCTCGGGGGTTGGTCATGACTGACAGGGCTTCTGGATTCTGCATCTGCAACCAAAAAGTAATCAATGAACAAATCACTCAACTCATTAGTAGTTCAAACACTGAAACATAATCATTCTGCAAAAAATAAAACTGGTGATTTTTAACCTAAACTCTATAACAAAAAAAAAAAAACCACCTTGAGCTTCACAAATACAAATCTAAACTGGTGTAGAAAAATGAGCTACAGAGATCTATAATCAGTCATACAAATATGTTCAGTATGTACAGATCCATATCTGCACATAATCTCAAAAATTTCACATCTTCTATCACAGGGTCATGACAGTTTTGTGTCTTTTTGCAAAGAGAGAAACATGAAATCCTTATACAGCTCTAATTTGACACGTTATACCTGTTGAAGAAATATGGGCAGCTGAGCTCTGAACTGCTCCTGCAGCTGTGGGTTTCCAGCAAACAGTGGGTTATTCATCAAAACCTGGTAAAGAAATATAAACAAATTAAGAAAGAACGTCATTCTGCGACAGTTGATAAATAAAACACACTTCAACACAACTGTTTACCAGAGTAACAAACAGACAAATAAATAAGAAAACATTTAAGATCTCTGTATTTCATTACCCTGTTTCTGTTTTGGAGTTAGTCTAGTGTTAAATTGCTCTGGTTTACCATAAAAAACAGGTCAGTCAGAGCTGTGTTGTTTATTCTTATAGTTTGCTTCAAATGAAGTGAGTTTAACAACAATCCCTCTGTTCCCTGTGAGTATGTGCTACATATCTTGGCCTACAACACTAATATACAACAGACGTGGCTAGATCCTACAATTTACCATTCGCTGCAAACTGCAGAGTCTAAAATAATCAATAGATTCCATATGTATATGCAGGATTAGAAACACAAAGAGAACAGGCATTTCATCTGGAGTTTCCAAGTAGTGTGGTAACGTGATTGTATCAGTGTGTTTCCTCTACAAAGCGGCTGAAGATGTCTTTGTGTTACACACCTGGGAGGCCAACTCTGGGTTTTGAGCCAGTGATTGCATCATATTGCGCATGTAGGGAGCAGAAAGCATGTTTTGCATCAACTGGGGGTTTTCAGAGATCTGCTGCATTAGGCTCTGCATCCCAGGACTATTAAACATCCCTGCAAAAATATAGTCAGAAGTAAATGTGTCTGTGAGTGTGAGTAAATAACTGAATACCTTACAGTCTTGTATAGTATTCATTTTGACAAACCATTTCCAAGACTGCCAGGGTTGATTCCCAGAGGGTTGGACACAGTGGGGTTGGTGCCACCAGTGGTACTAGTACTTCCTGTGGTGCCTCCGCTCTCAGTTGGGTTTGAAGAATTTGGCGGCCCCCATGGGTTGGGAAGGGGCTCACGGTTCTCTGTTCGTGATGGCTGGGCGCCGGCGTCAGAGCCTCCACCTAGAGCTGAGAATGGGTTGCTACCAAACTACAGATGTAAAACAAGACAGATGTAAAAGCAACAATATGTTACAATAATCTCAGTCAATATTAACATTTCACCATCGAGCCACATCACACTAGAAAGCACAGTCAGAACAAGGTTTACAAGGTGTGTGAAAGTGAAGCCTGAACCAGATTAACACAACATACAAAAACGTGGGTTCAATTTTCAACAGCCCTTGCAGCTACCTGTTCCCTAGCAGCGCTGAACATGGGTTCCTGGATGTCTGTGTACATCCTGCGTAACGCATTGTAACCTCCTGGGATGCTCTCCAAGTTGCTCAGAGCTCTGTCCTGGTTCCGCATCATTTCCTGCATCATGGCTGGGTTTCTGGCTAACTCCATGGTCTAAAAGGAGCAATAAATAGAGACAGGAGGTAAGTCAAGTGACACTGGAAAGATCCTAAATTAGAGGTGTGGAATTGTATCCATTGCAATATAACAAAATGCATCATAATGCACTTCTGGTAGAATACTGTCTCAATGGTATTTATCTTCCCTCCATAACACAAACTCCACTTAAAAGCAACTACTCTGGGAATAGATAGAAGAAATGCTGGTAGCATATTTTCTATTTTTGCCACTTTGTCAATACTAAAAATTAACCTGTTGTCTATCACTATGTTTTTTCACATTTTAAGATACTACAACCTATAAACTATTTAAAAACAAAGAAGAATCCAAAAAGCCAGCAGTTAGTAGTGCAGTATTTCCCATTAATAATAAGTGATACATGTGGCACAGCATCATAGTATATTTTGCTCTACTATGGTCTAACAATGATCTGAAAACATTGTGGCAAGCAGAGTCTCACTTCACCATGTTGTCAAAATAATTTTGGGATAAACTTGGAGTATTCTGTTAACATTACAATGCATGGCTATGATGCTTTGATACTCCTCATCTTTGGAAAAAGACAAACATTATTTCCCACAAATCTGACATCAGATAATTAGCAAATAAGTGATGAAGCCTCTGCTCGTGTGTATATTACAGTACCATAAACAGGTCAGTGCTTACTTCAATTCTGCTCAGACTCTTGCTGCAGCAATGTAGCAAGAGTTTGTGTGAAAAATGAAATGAAAGTGAAAAATAATCTCAGAATTGAGAACTTGACAGAGCAAAAAGTCAGACATAAAAAAATATTAGCCATGAAATAAACCACAACTTCAAAACAGCATATGCATGCAGAAATGAATGTTAATTACCAAGGTAACAGGGATGTTGTGTTGACTGTTATTGTGCCTGAGTAAAGTACCTAAATAGTGAAAAGTAATAATTTTACACTTTCAGATGTTATATTATACAAAACAAAAAGGGTGCGAAAAAGCTGCCACTGGAGTAGAAGGTCAAACTCCTGTAAAAGAAAGCTGCACCATTTCATTTCATGCATTCAATTCTGAATTGACAGGTTCTCAAAGTGTTGCAGAAATTTTTCAGTTTGTCTTGTCAGAAATCTTTGATCTAAACTTGCTTTATAAACATCAGGAACTGTTAGGTATATAATAGCAATTAGCTGCAAACCAGGCAGTCACATATTAAAAAAAAAACAACAAAAAACCCAAAACATACAATTTCTGTGTAGTGAATTGCAATCAAAAGGTTCAGGACTCACTGTAGTACATTTCCTTTACCTGTCTCATGAGCTCAGGGTTGTTAAGCATGTGGGAAATCTCAGGGTTGCGTTCCATTAGCTGCTGCATCTGTGGGTTAGCCATGATCATCTGTCTCATTAAGTCTGGGTTGGACATCATGTTCTGCACCAGCGGATTCTCCATGATCTGAGAAAGCATCTCTGGATTGGACATGAGCTGCCTCTGCATCTGTTGCTGCAGTTCCATGAAGTTAGCTGAGCCCATGCCCAGTCCTGCCAGACCAGCAAGGTCTCCAAATCCAGCTGAAAAAAAAAAAAATAGGTCATTTCAGTATAGTTTGTGTGATGTTTAATCATTAAAGGCTGTCTGAATGTGAAAGGTCACACACAGGAAGACTCACTCAGTATGTTGGGCGTCTGTGTGGGTGGTGGGGCAGAGCCAGTAGATCCTGCTGTGGAGGATGGATTGGTTCCTGGAGTAGAAGTGGAGGCACTGCCTGCTTGAGTTGAGGAGGAACTAGAAGACGCTGAGGTGCTACCACCATCACCTGCCCTACAGGAAATAAGTTGAGGTACGCAAGAAACATCAGCTACCACTGTATGAAGAAACTAATTGTACATAAAAAAATAAAAAAAGGCTCAGTGAATTTGACATTATATTAGAAATTGAGTTCCCTTCAGGCTTGCAATGAATATTTCACTCTGATCATCATGTTTTCCATAACTGTACAGCCTTACTTGTGTGCTGTCTTTATGACTAGGTGAACTGTCAGGCCATCCTTGATGCCATGTTGGCTGAGGCTGTCACCATCCTTCAAGATCTTCCCTGCAAAAATCAGAACCAATTGGTCCTGTTTGGCTTTGAACCGCCGTGAGATCTCTTCTTTAAACTAAAAGAAAGGGGGAAAAAATATAAGTGAAAATGCAAACTGGTAACACTGAGCATAAAAAGAACAATATGGTTACATATCTGTAGTTTTACTGTAATCTGTCTCTGTTGCAATCCAAATGCTTAAAGATCTGATTTCTAAGAAAGGCCTACATTTTTATCCTATTAAGCAGTGGTCCAAATCTGCAAAATATATGATACCCCTTGAATATCTGAGTGGGGCCTTACTTAAAGGTTCATCATAAAGGAATTTTTCACTAATGACACATGTTTTGCTTTTGTTAATAGTGTGTTAGTATGGCCATTGATAATTTCACTTACTGCCTACAACTGACAAGAACTTCAGAGACATTTTTGTCAAATACATTAGTAGCACAAACACAATCAGTGCTGAGTGAGTGCAGAGGTCAAAAAGCTAAATGTTTGACCAAATTATGCATTATCCAAACAGTGCATTAGAGCTGCACTTTTAATTGAATTGCAATCATAATGTCAGCAAGTGCAATTATACATGCACATAAGGCTGCAATTTAAAGGTCCAGTCTGTGTAGGGTGAGACTGAGGATTCAGTGACACTGCTGTATGTATAAACACATGCACAACACAGTTAGTTTGAATGCAAAAAATGATCAGTATTATGTGCATTTTCCTTAACAACCATGAAACCAGTCTAAAATCACAATACCACCCTCAGAAATTGCCATATGACCTTTTCTCTACATCAGGCTGTCCTACATAACACTGTTCATGATGTTAGTTGGACAAGAGAAAACAGGTCAACTCAGCAATAAGAGTAGCAGTCTCATGAAAACATAAGATGAAAACAATATAAAATAAAAACTATGAATCATAAGACACTATCAAACTGACAGCTTCTAAATTAAGTTTCGTTCACTGATTTTCATCATTATTATTTATCTATTCTTTATATTACATTATATTATATTATATTAGTCTTAATATCTCATAATATAATGTGTATTTAACGGTTTTCTGTGCATAAGCAATAATACTGTGGAACCTTATAAGAAATCCCAAAACACAATTTTCCAACATGTAGACTTATAGGTGTACATACATATGACATGTGTGTAAATGACAAATTCACTAAATATTACACTTCCAATTAAATGTAACCCTACATATGTAAGGAGTCGGTAAGAGGGACGAACAGCTTGGTAAATTACAATCTCAAATTATGCAAGACTTTGCTCTCCACAGATAAAGCTAAACATGCCATACTTTCTATCTTGCTACCTGGATGCACTGCCACTCGTCGTCATACCAACAGTAGCACAGAGGATATTTTATTCCCTAGAAAGCTGAATGACTCAGTGGCAGCACTGAGAATGTTCTAGAGGGGAAGCTTTAGCTTTAACTACAACTACAACTGAAAAGACACATGAGAGTACCACAGACTTTAATACAGCTAAGTCTGCCTCCATAGTTCTATCAGACCATTATTACTCACTGAAATAGGAAGAGTAAAAAGCAACCTATCAGCTGACACTTGTTTAGCTACATAGTTAGCTAACGATGGCTCAGCTCGTAGTCTGAGTTAGCTAACCAGCTAACGGTTAGCGTTAGCTACGTAGCCAGTTAGCCACTTTAATATAAACATGTTCATATCTTTCTACTGGATATAAATAAGGTCAATAACAGACAAGCGTTATTAATCCAAGTAGTAATACTTTCAATACAAGCAGCCACTGTAAATTCATGTACTTCGAGTAAGCCGGTAATAGTGACGACAAAATGCTAACATAGCTAACTAGCCTCCTAGCTGAAGTTGTGGGCAGGGGCATGACGTTAGAGCACGGCGCTAAGCCGCACCAGCCGAATCAACAAACCTGAGTGACGGAGGCATCTTCAGCGATGGCGATTTCTTCTTTATCTTTAGGGGTTTTTACTGTGACCTTGATAATAGTTCCCTCCGAAGCCTCAGGTTTATTATTGTTATTACCAGGATCTGCAGCGCCTTGGTCAGCCATCTTTACTCCGCTGATGGAACAGCTCGGGTCTGGCGTCAGCTTCCGGGTCACCGGAGGTCAAACCTCTTTCCAGAACAAATGTCAGGATTTCCCCAGGTTCTCATTTACACGACTGAAAGCAATGGTTTTATAGCTCTTCCGTGTAGTGTACGGTTGGGTTTATGTTTTTTTTTAAAGTATCATTACTTTAATAACTTAGGTTGTGCCGAGTATACCTTTAAATGCGTTAAAGTCAGTAAGTTGTCAGTGTAGAACTACAACACAAATGCATAGACATGAATTTATTCCATAAGAACACAATGGCGATTAGAGCTACAAACCTACAAAAATGAAAGCCAAAATACTGGATCTTCAACCTTCAAAAGTTTAATCATCATTGCACATCTAATAGTTTATAGTTAATAGATTTAGCAAAACACAATAATTGTATTGTAAAAGATCCATTTCCATTCATACTAAGTCATAATTCAGCACATCATCATACACAGTATAGTTTGCCAGAGCCTTTTAGTTTAATTTCTTCATTTCAATATTCATGTTTTTCATATTCATCTCATTGGAAAATCTATTTATTGCACTAGATCTATTTGTATTTCTATGACAGTGAGGCATCACAGTAAATATAACTATACATATACATAAATACAAAAACACATCCAAGGTCCCAGATATAGGTATGACAATACACACAGTTTAAAACCCCATCTTTCTATTCCCATTCCACACCACTCTCTGATAAAAACACATATGTACACCCCATTTCAATCACCAAACTGCCCTGTTGATAAAACATGATCTACAATAAAACTCATATAAAATGTTGCATGCATGCCTGATTAATGTTGTTGATGCAAGTAGTTTAATGTCAGGTTCAAGGTTTGCTCATATTAATATTCAAGATAGCTCATTTTTAATTCAACATTTAAGTACACTTTACACTGATTTTTCTGACTTGTGGGCATAAAGATAAAGTCTCCCCTTCTAGTTGTCATTTTTGGTCTTTGGATGTTAAGAAATACTCTTTGATATCCTTGAATCTAAGTATGGATGTTTTTATTGTCTGGTTTCTTTGCTGAGTAAGTTTGCATAGAAACCAGATGTCAGGTTTAATTGATTGTTTTGTATTGATATAGTTTAATAATATGATTTAATGTACACAGGGGGAAGTGGCCTTTTCATAGACCAATATGTTTATTATTTAATAGATATGAATTTATGCCACAACAGTTTGTTTTGTATCAGCTTTTATTAAGCAACAACAATATTGGGGTTGTTTTGGAAAAGGTTCATTAAAAATATAAATACAAATATACAAAAATGCTATATGTTAGGGGGTAAATATTTCAGGGGTCCTGTTGCGGTGATTTGGACTAAATGGAGGTTGGCCAGAGTAAGCAGGGTAAACTGTTATTATCTTAAGTTCTAAAATTCCTATTGTGCCTTTAAATTTGAGAGAGCATAATTAATCGGTAGTGACTGAACATTTTACAAACTATTAGTATAACTAGGCTGAACTTAACTTAGGTAGCAGGTCATGTTTAATATAGGGATTGTTATCTGGTTAGTGAATAAAATAGAATAGGTTAATAAGAAGCACATTTGATTATAGATAGTTATTTTATTATTCATTTGCAGATTTATAATTTATTATTGTATTAGTTTAAGTGATACACATGAATTATCATATTGATTCATTCATTTAGTATTTTTATTTCTTTGATTAAGAGGGTCACTTCAGCAGGTTATGTAATTTCCAATGAGGCTAAAAATAGTATTGGATGATTTTGTCCAATACATTGTTATTGTATCAGTCTTTAAAAATTATAATATTATTTGATCTTTATTTTAAAGTTACGCATACTGATATATAAATGCCGATTCTCTAAATCATCCTATTTATTTCATGTCATAATACATCCTAATAATTCTGCCTAGAAGAGGAGGTTCAGATTAAATAAATACAACAATATTTGTATCCTAACTAAGGAAATCATCCAGTAAAGATAAATAGAGACTCTGGTTGTATAGCGCGCTCCCTCTATATGTGTCCCTCCATGCAGCCACAATGTGACCACAGTGAAAGAAAAGTGTGTGTTTCAGCATGTTGCATTGAAACACACAGTCCTGCATACCTATGCATATCCCCAGTTCTAGACCAGGCCATTTACAAACAAACAAAACCCCCCAAAAAAGAAACATAGACCACCACCCAGTCTCTAAGGCTAGACAAGCATGAGTGCGTGCGCATACACACACACACACACATGCACAGGGTCATGCACTGTGGTCCATGTGCTGTTTCATTCAAGTGCACCCTACACAGGGAGACTGATAGCTGCAAAGGATTTTGCTTTGATCAACAGAAAAAACTAGGGAACAACTTTTCACTGTTAGTATTGTCTCTCTCTCTCTCTCTCTCTCTCCCTCTCTCTCTCTCTCTCTCTCCCCAACTCTCTCCAAGTGAGCAAGAGCTCTCTCTCTCTCTCTTTCCACTACACCCGTCTCTATCTTTACCTCAGAAAGGTGGGCAGAAGAGGGTGCATTTCCAGAAACAAGGTAAGGGATCAAATTTCACTGTTTTTTTTTTTTTTTTTGTGCAACTCCAGGGGTATTCAAATGCAATAAACTGACATTTACTGTATGATGACTGTGATTGGACAAGGCTGACAGAATCAGATAAAACCTCATTACTGCTGAACAAACACAGATAGGACATGCAGGGGATTGAGAAGAGAAAACTATCACACACTGTAACACTATAACAAAAACTTTTACTCACATATTATTGAATCACTAGTAATGATTCCACTAAAGAAGAGGTAAATATATTCACATTATCTGGAACCTTTGTGGCATAAAATGTTATAGTAGTTACATTTATTTTGACTGACAGGTGCAGCGGTATTCAATGTGATGCTTTATGTGTTCAGCTTGCTTCATTAACAGCTTTAGAAATAATGCTTATTCCACTATGATAAAGTCGTGTAAAGTGACTTGTAAAGCTATCAGTATTTTCTTCTGTGCTAATGTGAGGTAAAAATCTGACAAAAGAGACATGAAATGTTTGCTTTACAAATTTAATGACAGAATAGACTTTTGATATCATTATAGAATTGTTGTTGAGATCTACACTTTTTTCAATTCCAAAACAGGTGGTCTAATAATTATTTCCAGAGATGTACATTACATTTTAAGCTGCATCAGAACAGAAACTTTACTTGTTTTTCAACATATTGACCCATTTCATTTGCAGGTCTGATGTAATATCTAATAATAATCTAATAATAATTTGAAATGTGTGCGGTTTGACTCAGCGTGCTGTGAGTGTGTGAGCTTTACATTGGTTTTAACATGGGGAATAATTTAATTGAAAAATAATTGTTTCTGGTTTATCTTTGCTTGAAACAGTTGCTCTGCAGTGGGCCCATTATCTCAGCTCAAGATGTACAGCTTCATGGGAGGGGGCCTGTTCTGTGCCATCGTGGGAAACATCCTGCTGGTGGTCTCCACTGCAACCGACTACTGGATGCAGTACCGTCTGTCTGGAAACTATGCCCACCAGGGTCTGTGGAGGTACTGCATGTCCAATAAGTGCTACATGCAGACTGACAGCATAGGTAAGATGAGTTCAGTGTGAACACAAATGAACACAAAACATAACCATATGTTTTGTATCAACACAGTAAAACATGTGAAAGGGGTGAATTAAGTTAAAAAAATAAATAAATAAAGCAACAAAAAAAAAACTCATAACATTTATTGAATTGATCAGACTCAGCAATCATTTAAAAAAATAAATAAATGCAAATCACTTGTTGATTATGTTTTAAGCAGATTCAATGTCTGCTCTAATTCTGAGCAGACATTAATACTGAAAGAATTAGGAATTCATTAGTTATTTCCATCTGATTTTGTTGCTTTTGTGAAGTAATATTTGATTAAACATAAAGTTTAATGACAGTGATTAAAAACTTGTATCACATGGTGTGGATGCATTATACATTTCTACAACTTATGTAAATCTCATGAGCAGTGAGATGTTATTGAGTACAATGTAAATTAATAAACTATGGTAGCAGGATGGCATACAATACTGACTAAAATATGAATAGATTCATATTTCATGTAAAGTGATTAAATGTAGTTAAGCTCTTTCAATAAATCCACCTCAGTGTTACTCAGAGCTTACGCAGCTCTAAAGTCTGTTTATTTTTGTGAAATATTTGGTAAATTTAGTCATTTTTTGGCAAAGATTTCACACATTTTAATGTATTATTCTTGTGAAATGTAGGCTATTTCTTCATGTATAAGTAAAATAAATAAATAAAGTTGATTACCTTTAAATCCTCTTATATAAAAGGACATGTTACTTTGTTTTCTTAATTTCTTTACATAAACATCGGCCTGTATTTTGGGTTTTAAATTCTACACTCAACCTTAAACCATTCATGACCTGCTGCTTCATTTTAAGAATCTTATGAACGTTATCAGGACAATATAATGATAATGTATATAAATATAGCTAATGCAAGAGACTAAAAAAATGAAATGTTTAATGTGTAAGAGTTGTATTTAGTACCATGTTTTATAGTAATTATTAAAGGATAGAACAATATGAGATGAAAACTGAAACCCTGTTTGTGACAGCTGGTATATTGGGAAAAAAAAGTTCATCCTGAAAACAATGAGAAATAAAACGAGGAAAAATGTGAGGTCAAAAAATACCAGAACTATGCAAGAAATTGGGGTTTTTGTGTTTTCAAAGGAAACAAAATAAAATGTGAGAATCCCTGAGAGAAAATGATCAAAGCACCTGACTGTTAGTGTTACTGACATACAAAATATTAATTATAAAAATATCAATCAGAATAGAATAGATAATTAAATATACTCAATGCAATCTAAATATATAATTAATGAGACTTTGATTCAAATGTGTTGAATATTTGTGGAAAAATGTGGTTAGCTCTGCATTTTTTCCCCTTCAAAAATCTCTGTAGATTTTTGATTAATTAATTAAATAAATAAATAAAGTGCTAGATACCATTTCACTTGTATGTAGTTAAATTCAATTAAATCATTTTAGGATATTTTAGCCATTCCTCAAACACTAGCACTCACTGTGCTTCATATGTTACATGCTAATGCTAATGCTAATGCTAGGTGCTGTGGGTGTGTGTGTGTGTGTGTGTTAGGATGGGTCATTTATTTTTCAAGACATTTGCTTCTACTCAATTATAATAAAGGTCATTTTGTTACTGTTTATTTCCACTCAGTTCCATAATATCTCTCATTAGTAGCAGGAGTTATATTTATGGTATAAATGATTTGTGTAGCTCATACCTTATATCAAATAGAAAACATGGAAACTATACACCAGACTTTTTTTTTAACAGCAACAACTTTTGATGCTTAGTCCAGCCCAGTCTTTCTGCTTGCAGGGAATATCACTACTAGTCAAAGATCATTATGTATTTGTGAAGTTATTTTTATGCTGATTTTTGTTTTTTGATGACTGTTTTCTCCTCCAGCGTACTGGAATGCAACCAGGGCCTTCATGATCCTTTCAGGGATGTCGTGCTTCGCGGGCATCATCGCCGGTATCATGTCCTTCTCCCATTTCTCCTCCTTCGAAAGGTTCAACCGCTCCTTTGCTGCAGGAATCATGTTCTTCGTCTCCAGTGAGTCTTCTGTTGGGCAGAGATGATCCTCTTACATATACAGTAGAACATGTGACATAAACCCCATCCTGTCATCCTCAGCTTTCTTTGTTCTGCTGGGTATGGCCATCTATACTGGAGTGACCATCAACTTCCTGGGACGACGCTTCGGTGACTGGCGCTTCTCCTGGTCGTACATACTGGGCTGGGTGGCCATGCTTATGACGTTCTTTGCAGGTGAGGGGCCACCTTTAACTCTGGGCTCTTTAGGTCAAGCCAATTTAAAAAGCACCTTCCGCTAAAAACCACTGTGAGTATCTCTTTTTACAATGTGGTGGGTCACAACAGCAGTATATGTACGCAGCACCCCAAGACGTGAAATTCGTCCTAAATGGGTTTATTTGTCATTGAAAGGTTAACCTATAGAGAAACGAGCGGATCAGATTATGTACATCACAATGTCATAAGCCCCGCCCACAGCCGTGTATGGTACGCCCACGGGCTCATCCCAGAGCAAGAACAGCGGACAGAAGCTAGGTGATGCATTAGCATTAG
>JAPSES010000058.1:1763781-1774560 GCA_029822895.1 Maxillicosta whitleyi
TAGATAGATAGATAGATAGATAGATAGATAGATAGATAGATAGATAGATAGATAGATAGATAGATAGATATAGATTTAAAAATATCGTGATGGAGGAAAAACTTTAGTTACTTTTCAGTGATGATTCCTTTGTTTTCGATGCTCATTAAAACATTGATTTAGTCCAAGAATGAACAATAGTGCATCCCTAGTGTTACACACTGTTTCTGTTCACGCAGTTTAGAAACAAACAAGACAACAAAGCCAACATACAGTCCAAAGAGCTTTATTGAAACAAATAAATTAATAAGTTAGTAGCTAATTTTATTCTCAGCAGATACACTTCTTTGTATTTCTCAAAGATCAAATAGAGGTGTACATGAAATTAGAAAGTACGAACTTTTAAGAAGCGCCATATTTCATCAAGCTACATCAATTGGAATTGGAAGACTTCGTTTGGTTTGCGTTTTTTTTTTTTTTTTTTCGCTTATTGCTTTTTGTCAGTTTGTGTTTCATTTCAACAACAGTTCCGACACCTACACAAGAGCGCAGTTAAAGGGCAACGAGCTGGAATGTCAAATGGCAGAAAAGTCAGTGTGAGACGGTGGATGGGTGGGCAAGGTGTGTCGTGACCGAAGAACGAAGTGGAAAAAAGAGAACGTGCAGATTTGAGTCTCATGCATAGCATTCAGTCAAGTTAGACGATCACTTCACTGGTTCTCATACTTGGTTTTTCCTAGACTAGCGCCCCCTAGTGGCCTCAGAGGTAGTTGTGTGGAAGCCATTCAGATTTGGGTGACATGCTTAATGAAAAGGACACATGCCTGCAGAGTTTCCATGTCCGTGCCTCCAACACCTCAGATCTGACAGGTGTTCAGAATACAGTAAAGGGTGTCCTGGTAGAGTTACAATGATACATAAACATACAGGAAGATCTGAGACAATATCAAAGGTTGCAGCAGTCGTAAAAGACCCAAGGGTGATGAGTTCAGAAGAATTTGGGTGCATTTAGAGGAGAAGGGGGGAAAACAACATGGTGTGACATCTGTAGGAGGTTCTTTTCAAAGCAGCATTTATATTAATTTATGTCGAGATAATAAAGTGGTCATGTGACACAGTTACAGAACAAAGACGAAGAAGGCACAGGTCATCCAGAAGACATCCTTAAGAGTATACGTGTTTAGTTTTTTTTCTTCTTCTTCTTCTAATACTTGGGGCCACCGCTAACAACAACATGCAATAACTGTGGTCTCACATACAATTTAATGAAGCTCAACATTCCAGGTGACAATGTAGTGACAGCATTGTTCAATCAGTCTCAGAATTAATGCCTCTAATATGTAAAGAGCTATCTCTAATTTAGGCTGAGGGATAAAGCTACCGAACACTTCTCTCAGTGGAACAAATGCCAAAACGGATGGGAATAGGCTGAGCGATGGGGTACATTCACTGTTTGAGGACAAAACTCGAATGGAAAAGTGCAGTACCTGAGTCAACTGGTTTGACTGGACCAAAAACGAACAAAGAGTCTCGTAGGGGACAGAGCGAATCCTGTCACTGGCCGGATAGAGTACAACAGGCTGAAATGTGTTTTCTTTGTCAAAGCTGGCAGCAGTTTATCTGGTGACGTTAAAAAAAACAAACAAAAAAAAGACAAAAACAGGTGTTCTGTGTGAACCTGATCCGCCGTGTGTCGTCAGTGATTCAACATGACAAAAACAAAACGCTGCATTTATTAACCGAGATCATCTCTTACGCAATTAAATATATTAACTTAAACCCTACATGTACTTCAACAACCGAAATCATTAAAAAAAAAAAGAAAAAAAAACATACAAATTTGCCATATTTTACACAAAAAGAAAAAAAAATCGAGCGCACGAACACTATTACAAAGGAAAACAAAGAGACAATTTAACATGACAAGAATGTGTTACATTTATCAAGTGCCAAAGGTATTTAAGTAAAGGAATCTTAATTGTGTATGTGTTTGTGTATATGCTGTATGTGTCTCCAGTTTTGCCCACTAGCACACAGAAAATCTGTGACGAAATCATCTACAAGAAGTACCAGAAAAAGGGAAGGAACAGCTGAGAGGAACCGGCAACAACAGTCAGTAACACCTTTAAAGTGGATCTGATTCCTAAGACACGTGCATTTCTGAGGATTACAGTATGGCCTGGAATTCATGCGTTAGACCTGGATGCCTTACAGGTTGGTTATTTAAAACTCGCACCTCGTCGACCAGAGGGTTTCATCGCCTCGGTGGCTGTAAAAAGTTAAGAAGAATCCTCTTTTTTTACGAAAAGGTGGATAAATATTAGTACTGACTGCCCTGAACCAGCCGGTAAATCTGACCCTGAGGGCTTGATGTGAGCGCTGAGGAGCAGCAGTGCAGAAACATGTGACATGTGTCTGGATTCTGACTGAGAGGATCGGTGAGGTTTTATCTACAGGGACTGGTCTGAGGAACATGCAACGTCTGGAGGACGAAGGTGGGGCTGCAAGACAGAAAGGATTAGAAGACATCTTAAAAACACAGAGTTAGGAAACAATCAAAGAGGTAAAGTAGCCTTTAAAACATTTGCAAAGTATAGATTTTTCGGACCTGTAAAGGGATTATGTGGCTCTCTTAAATCCTAAATAAGTAGGAAGGTTTGAATACAAGCCAAATAGAGAGTAATGTTTCAATTTTTTTTCCTTTTTTGCACATGGGCTTGTCTAGGACTTGGAGGTCAAAACAAACACAAATGTACACAGTCAGTCACTCTTAAAGGTTCATCCAGCTTGGTTTTCATGTTTCATGTTTCAACAAAAGAGAACTGAAGTCTCACCCTTTCCGTGCACCTCCATGGGACCGTATAGAAAAAAATATGACCAGCAATTAACGGAGAGAGAGAAATTATTTTTGATAACTGTCTAAATCATGCCATAAATTACAGATATAAACTTTGACAATTTTGTGATACTTTAAAATTCCCAACTTGCCACAAAACTGTTTATACACAACCTGACCAAAAATGACCTATTTCAGATCCTTCCATTGGATATGTACTGTAGTGAATAATATACTACAGCTGCAATACGTTTTTTTTTTAACCCCAACTGATGCGGTAAATTAATGTCTTAAACAACCACCAGTTTAATATAGAACATAAAGATTGGACTGTGTTTCAATGGATAAAGATCAGATGGTCCGATGAGTCCAGATTGACCCTGTTCCAGAGTGTTGGGTTCATCAAAGCGAGATGAGAGGTGGATGAAATGATACCCATCATGCCTAGTGCCTACAGTACAAGTTTGTGGGGGCAGTGTTATGACCTGGGGTTGGTAATTCAATAATGTTATGTGTCCATAAAATGAGGTGATGAACCTGAATAAACTGAATGACCAGGGTTGGACATCTATAGAGTTTTTGTTCGCTGATAAAATTGATGTATTTGAAGATGTCAACACCAGGATTCATCAGGATGAAACTGTTAAAGAGGGGTTCAGACCACAAAGTCCAGACCTGAACCCCACTGAGAATATTTGGGGATGTGAAGGAGACTGACTCTCCATCATCGATATTAAAGTAACTTTGTACAGAAATAAATGTTGTGGCCTTTATTGTGACTTAAACATTATGTGGTAGAAACAATGCTGTGGCAAATGCACCCCAAAATCAAACCTAAAGGTGGCTTTTTTTTGTTGTGTTTGTAATTATAAAGGCAACACACCCAAAAAATCAAATAGTGACTTCATTCTAACTCCCTGAAAATGTCTCTGCAGCTTCAACATGGTTAATGACTTTGGATTTTAATACGTCTTCACTTAATTGTTGAAGATTGAATGTATCACGTAGGACAAGAGATGGCGTCCACTGATATATTACATACAAATCTAAAGGGTCAAACTATTTCTTTCTTAACTTGTATCAAACATCTTATATGTAAATGATAGCATGACTTCAAAAGAGTCAAAGAATGATTTTTGTCTCACCATCAGACACCGTTCACATTCTTTTCCTACGTCAGGTCCCATGGGGTACAGCAGAAGATGCAGGACTTCGCTGCTCTAGTAAAATAGTCATCCCTGCCCATGATCGGCTGTGCAGGAGGGTCTTGTACCACAGGGGTCCGTCCGTCTGGTGCTTTGGCGAGGTGGCCCAGTGTGACGTCCAGATCCCAGAGAGCAGATTAGGTCTGCTCTGTCAGTGCTTCTACAGTACATATTTATCAGGTGGTATGAATGCAAAATTGCAGACAGGATTACATTCATCACAGTATTAAAAGTTGTGATGTCATTTCTAGAC
The DNA here is from genome assembly GCA_029822895.1 of Maxillicosta whitleyi. Classification (NCBI taxonomy): domain Eukaryota; kingdom Metazoa; phylum Chordata; class Actinopteri; order Perciformes; family Neosebastidae; genus Maxillicosta; species Maxillicosta whitleyi. The sequence goes on from JAPSES010000058.1 coordinate 1,768,055, forward strand.
AGTGACTGGTAAAGGTACTCAACAAATAACCGGCATGGCACTTGCAAACTCTCAGAGTCTGTTGGATTCAAGCCGCCGTAGAAGAACAAAATGATGGTAATAAAACATGAGATTTTCAAACATTTACAAAACTTCAAAGTCTGGTTATCTACAGTTGAAGCTTGAAGTAGGCATGCATATATACATATACATATATATGTACATGTATATATAGCATGAGGAGGTGAGAAGTGAAAGTGGTTCAGTAGTCAAGTTAGAACTGTAGAGAGTACATGTGTCCTCTCTGTCCTCGTCTCGTGGGTTGAGAGGCGTGTGCGCGGTGAGCAGCTTTGGCTGAGGCTCCTTGTCAGGTGGAGCCCTCTGGTGGCCTCTGGAGAAACATTCACTTGAGGAACAAGAAAAGTGAGAAGGACCTAGGAGACCAGAGACGAGGGCCACAAATCATCGCAGAGAGAAGAAGAAACATGATGAGGAGAGACGTGACAGACGTTTCAAGTTGGTCTGTAAAGGAGTGGTGTCCATCTGTGTTTCCAACAGCCTCTGGTGCTGTCATTCCAAATTACCGCTCTCGGATTGGGAGATGTTGAGCGTATTAGCAGAGGGGAAGAGGTCTCTTTGGTCTGTGGGGCTCTGGTAGTCAGACGTTAGGTCTGGGTCCAGGATGGAGGAAAGGGTGAAATGGGATGAGCCTTTCTTCAGGCACTGGGAGTAGAAGTTGAGCAGGAGGTCGAGCTTGTTCTCTATGGACTGTACCTGAGTAAACAACACACACGCACACACACACAGACACACAGACACACACACACACAGTCATTTTTTCCACATTTCAGAGATACCAAAAGTACACACATTGTTTACCCCCCAAAAATACAAATATATGCGTAAAAAAACTAAGAACTGCAGTGAAAGTGACTTAAATAACTGGAAGTGAATAACGCAGGCTTTTAAAGGACATTTCTACCTGCTGTTTATGTGTAAAGGCTGTCAGAGCGTCCTGTTCACCCTGATCACTTTATCAATGGATGAAACATTAGATCACTTATTAGGTCCAAGTAAAACAAATAAGACCTGAATGCTGCGTCCTGGGAAAAATGACTGACTGCATTTTTCATTCCTAAGTTCACTGTTTAAAGAGCCATCAGTGGTATTAGAACATGAAGACACATCTGCTTTGGCTTCATTACCCCTTTCTTTCTGACCTTGACCTATAACATGTATTTATTTGTAGTGGTTAAATCATGGCAGGTGTAAACACCAACATACACATTGAACAATATATATATATATATATATTAATCTACCAAATAAAAACTGCATTTCCACTATTACTGTAATAATAAAAATATACTTTTACCTGTTTTTCCACTTTTACTACACGTCCCATCATGCTTAGTTCATCCAGTGGGTCCAGTTCTGGTGGCGTCTTCTCTCCTTTTTCGGAGCGCGCCTTCTTATCAGGCTGCACGGCCCCTCGTCCAATTATCTGGTCTACACTGTAACAAAAGAAAAAAACACAATGAAAACCAGCTGCTTTTTTTTAAAATCCTCTAGATATCTCCTTCCTGTCCATTAACAACGGTGTATCTCCAAATGTGTAAACTTTGAAAGTTTGTGATGAACTGAAGGTTGTGAAGTGCTTCTTTTATGACTTGAATAATTGCCCCTGTTCTTAATATAAACAAACTCTTGTATTTACTGGAAATTGGATTATTACAAAGCAAACATTGTTCTGTAGACAATGATGATCTTCCAGAAAATGATGCAGATTAAACTACCAACAGTTTATTCAGAAGTAAAAGTGAGTTTAAATATGGACAGTAATGAACTATAACACAAACATGAACACACTATAACAATAAAATCCTTATATGAACCTTTTTTAATTCAGCATATTATTAATGTTGCACTATTTTTACTGTGGTTTTGAGGATTTTTTTTATTTTTATTTTTTTACTTCCTGCACTAGTGGTGTGTGTGTAATGTGTGTGAGAAACCTACCGTGTCTGCAGGCTCTTAATGCGGCCCAGCATATCTAGGTGTCCGGCAGAGTACTGCTCTATAACATCCTTCACATCGTACGGACGCAATGTCTCCTTAAACTTTCTCTTGGCCACGAGGAACTTCAGAATTCTATACGTGCACAGACACAAACACACCAGATTTCACTGTTAGCGTTATCACACTCACGGGCACCTTTAAAAAGCCTCACACTGCACATCCACATAGGATACGGATGTACAGTAAACCTTTAGAAAAATGCCTCTCCAAGACAGCTATCAAACGATGTGCGGGTCGCCCTGGCAGTAACAAGATTAATTACAGTCACAGTGACCTTATCAGTGACAAACAGCCCCATAAAGAGGACCCCGTACTAAACCATGCAGATATATTGTGACAATGACAACATCTTCAGAAGACATTTGCTTATCAGTACTTGCTGTTTCAGCAATTAGCACATATCTGCAGGTGTAGGCGCACACAACTCTATCAGCAGACTCCCCAGTTTCTGCTCTTTTGTCAGTATGATGCCACTGTTGGAGTCACTGATGAACCCCAGACCCCCCACTCCCTGTACATCATCACCGCCCACCCACATCCACAGTGCGAGGGGATTCACACTGAGGAATGCCGACCCAGCACTACTGTACCAGGCGGACACATCACCGAAGATCCTCCCAGGAGTCACTCTGGTTAGAAGTCATGCCTGTGTATGTGTGTTTACGTGTCAGTCTGGTTTTCTTCTGTATGGTGTGGGTCATTCAATTCCTATCTTATCACTTACATGACGGACAGACCAGAGATGCTGGCTCCGCAGAAGAACCGGAAACCTCAAATGTAAAGTGAGACAAAATATACACACTCAAGCTGTCATCTCACACCATGATGGATTGCACTACAAGTCAAGTCGGGAGAGACGAGGAAGGGAGGGCAAGGAGGCCAGATTTTTTTTTTTTTTTTTTTTTTTTACGAGGAAATCCTATCTCTCACACCCAGATGACTAAGTCCGCTATAATACTCCCTGCTGCTTTGACAGAGGAAGAAAAGAAATCACATCAAACGGTCTGGAAAGTGGAAGATCAGAAACACTTACAAATATACACCAACGTGTTCACACATGCACAATAACATAAAGCAGAACACCCGCGTATGAAACCTACACACTGACATAAGTGCAGACGTGGGCTGAGCGCTGGCAGGTGAAATCTGAACTTTAGAGCAGGGGGTCAGTTTCTGAAATAACCACTGTAACCTTTGTTGAGGTCTGCAGAGCTTGCATTTCCCATAGCTAGGTAGAGCGCACACAGTCCGGCGCTGCAACAAAGAAGAAGAAGAAGAGAAGATGCAAGGGAAGGAGAAGAGGACCGAGAGGAGGAGGAGTGGTGGTCTACAGCTGGTGCTGTAGCAGCCGTCAGCGCACTCTTCCCCCTCATGCAGCACTGTTTCTTGATGACTCCTGCATTTGGGATACTTTTGCACGCAGTCTTTTTCTTATTTTGCAGGTAGATGCAGATTTTTTTGCCAGGGTGGGTCTCAGGTGTGGGTAAAAGAAAAGGTTGGAGGGAAAATGGGAGAGTGGGGACTTTTGATTTGGATCCTCCAAGGGTTTCTTTAAAATGCTGACTCTCTTTCTCAGTCGATAAATGGCTTTCATAATACATGGTCAGGTTATGCTAGTTTTGTGTGTGGTGCCCTGCTCCCACCAGAAAACCTCAAACTACAGCGCAACAGTCACCGGCTATGGTAAGCTACAGCTGGCACAGCACACTGAAAGACACTCCTAATGTTAGGAAGCTGAGACATAAAAACACAGCGATGATTGGAGGGACAGGAAGTGTCATCTGTGCCCCCAAAATGCTTGCATAGCTAGTGCAAACATTTCTGCAATTCAGCAAACGTGGATCCCTGATAGTCTCCATGGCAAGGTTTTATCTGCGACTTTAAAAATGACTGTAATGCTGACACGTCTTCTAGGTGGGCCCAGAAGGGTGAGCAACTGCAGGGGCAAGACTGATTCTCCGCCAGATACCATGAACAAACATTAACACACCAGCTACTGCATGAGCATTCAATCACTGAGAGAAATACACTGCGGAAATGTTACACAAGTTTAAAAATATTACAGCTCCAACAAAAACTCATTATTTATAGAAGTACGAGCTTCACATCCAAGATTGCAATCGTGCAGAAATTCTGTGTTTTGTGCAGTATTGGATTTGCGCGCACAGGTATCAGGACTAGTGTTCCCATCTTCTGTCTTCTTCTTCTTCTCTCCTTCCCCTTCCTCCACACATAAACAGAACACCATACGCCTTTTAAGGCACTGATAAACCACATGCATCTCCTCCAAAGTGAAGTCTCAGCACTAAGGCTTGCTGCAAAAATTTCTACCTCACAGACATCAATCATGAAGCTCGCTGAGACGCTGCGTGCGTATGTGTGTACGCGTGAACACAGCGAGGCACCTGCTGTTTACACACCTGCACTATCTATAGGAACTCCCTCTCTTCCATTGTCTACAGCGCAGAGCAGCCCAGGTCAGAACTATCCGCTGAGTCAAGTGCAAATCTAAGGAGATATCATATGTACGCTATCAATGACATATAGATATCAAACAATAATTTATCATACTGGATGTCTGAAACAGAAAATATGAATTCACAGCTACTGAGGAGGAATAAAGGGTCCTGACTGTTTAATTGTTGAGAAAACACCAGGTTTAGACAGTTCACTTTCAACACCTGAAGTCACTATGACAACAGAAAATGAAACCCTCCAATAAATGTGTTAGAATGAACTGAAATATATCTGACTTTAATGTAAAAATGGGGATCGCTGCACAAGACAAATGCAAACACACGTGTTCGTTCCAACAGCTTCCAGTCTAATATGGTTGAGGTGGAGCTATTTACATTCACACATATGTTGCAATACAATGACCAGTTAGTTTTTACTTCTTACACTATACATTAATTGACAGAGACACAGGGATTAAAGGAAGCAAACAAATCTATGGTTATTTTTCGGAGCCATCTTCAGTCAAAAATGGTTAAAATATAACAGTTTCTGATGGAAAGGAATTATATATTAGCTCACAGTTCTTGTCATTAATTGAAAACACATCATTTAGACTGAAAAGGTTCAGTCTGAAATAAAATAGTCCAAAAAAAAAAAAAAAAAAGACCCAAAACCAAACAGATAAACATGACAAACAGCAGTACCACAGGTCTACTTGACCTTTTTCTGGTCAGATGCTTGACCCTGACTGAAGCCTTGAAAACATTTTGTTCTGACTATTCTGAGGAGTCAGTCTAATTTCAGAGTCCCTAATGTGATATAATCAGTTATCCACGCTCGTAAACATTTCATTTAAGCACCTCAAAGACTGCATATAGAACAGACGGGCACACAAAGCCTTTCACCCACATGAAAAATGGTGCGAAGGTACAACCCTGTCACGGGGGACCGGAGACTTGTTATAATCTGCTCTCTGCTCTCATCATACCCCCCAGGAGACCAACGTGGCCCCAACACCAGATGTTTGCTGGTAATTGTAGTTTTTTCTGCCACCATCAGTGAAAAACTCTGCAGGTCTGTGTGTGTGTGTGTGTGTGTGTGTGTGTGCGCGCGTGCGTTCATGTGACTGCATTAAACATGATGTGAGTAGCTCTGAATATTCAAATACTTTACATTTGGATGTTAGTTTTAGTATTTTATGGAGTATTATTAATTATTAGTTAAATTTTATATGGTATGTAAGTTAACGAAGGCCTTGATCACTCGTCTAAATGTGTCTATTTTATCACTACAAAATAAGGGATTTCAACAAAATAAAAAAATAAAAACTTCTGCATCTGGATGAAGAAAAAATGTCATGCAAGTTTATAAAGCATGTGGACAAAAACAATCACTGGAGGAGAATATAGAGCATTTTATTAATAATATATTCCAGGTAATAGGGTGAGGAGCTCAGTCACCAGGGAGGAGCTGCTACTCCTCCACATCCAGAGCCAGCTGAGGTGGCTGGGGCGTCTGTTTCAGATGCCTACTGGACACCTCCCTGAGGAGGTGTTCTGTGTATGTATGTCCCACTGGTAGGAGATTGGATGGATGATTGGATGGATGGATGGATGGATGATTGGATGGATGGATGAATGATTGGATGGATGGATGATTGGATGGATGGATGATTGGATGGATGATTGGATGGATGGATGGATGGATGGATGATTGGATGGATGATTGGATGGATGGATGATTGGATGGATGTATGGATGGATGGATGGATGGATGGATGGATGGATGTATGGATGATTGGATGGATGGATGCTTGGATGGATGGATGGATGGATGGATGGATGGATGGATGGATGGATGTATGGATGATTGGATGGATGGATGGATGGATGGATGGATGGATGGATGATTGGATGGATGGATGGATGAATGGATGGATGGATGGATGGATTGATGGATGGATGAATGGTTGGATGGATGAATGATTGTAT
>JAPSES010000058.1:1824970-1845459 GCA_029822895.1 Maxillicosta whitleyi
CAGAGATTGCTCTTATTCTGTTGCTCTGTCTGTCTGTATTGTCCCTGGTATAGTTTGTTGCGCCTTTGCTTTAGTCTAAATACATGAAAACCTTTATATTTACAAAGACAAAAATTTGGATTTGTGACTATTTATAGGTTATTATGACACTGATTTGGTCTCAATGTGGAACCTGAACTAAAATTATTGTTAATAAATTTTTGCGTTTCACAAATTCATTCCAGGGGCCAGATCGGGCCCTTTGGCGGGCCGGATTTGGCCCCCGGGCTGCATGTGTTAAAGCATATTTGGATCCTCACAATCGCTCTTTGTGTTGCCTTCATTCATTATTTTTTATTCATTCTGTTACTTTTGAAACAGCTACGTGGAGAAAAGAGCAAAAGAGCCAAAGAAAATACAAGAGGAGTACGAGGTGTATCAGAGTGCCATGTCATGTGGTCTGGCCCAGCGTCTTGAAATAACCACATCTGAAATCGTGAGGAAACGCGGAGTAGTTGCTTAAGGCGCAGGAGGGAAAGTTCGCCGGCAACGTGAACCATCCATCTGTGAATACAGCATTCTGTCCCATTCACAATCCCTTTATTTAGTTGCCTTTTTATTAATTCATGCGTCTTGTGGCATCTTCCTCTGAGATGAGAAAATGCTTGAAACCAGGGCTGACCATTGATTTGTACAGGACTTTAGACACTGCTTCTCTCAAAATCTCTCTGGACACGGAAAATGTCACGTTAAGCGTTTCATCAGTTCGTACAGCTGGGCGCTAACCCTGAAATGTCCACTTGACTTGGTTGTGTGTTCTTGTCGGCAGTGTGGTTGCGGAGCTGCGTGGGAGTCGGTAGCAGAGCACTAAGAAACTCCACTCTGTGCAGATGTTACATTGTGTTACTTTCAATTATTCAGTTCTGCTTTAAAATGGAACACGTGACCCATTCCAGTCATAACCAGATAATCATCCTGCCTTATCATCATCTGTCGTGCTCTTTTTCTGTTTTTGTACTTTCTTTTTTCTTTCTTTTCTTTCCTCAGATGGAGATGGAACACTTGTACTTTTCAGGTACTGTTTTCAAACCCAGACCCTGTGTTACTTTGGTGCCAGTTCCAAAATGATTTTTTTCCCTTCTATTAAACCTTTCTTAATTTAATTTAAAAAAATGTAATTGAAATTTCAAAATTTTATTGAAATCTATTGAAATTTCTTATTTTATTGAAATTTTATAATGTATGTATAATCAATTTATCTTATACTTTTGTAATTTTATAATTCTGTGCAATCAAATCTTAATGTATTTCTTATTTATTTCTTAAAATTGTATTTTAATTTTTAATCAATGTGAAGCACTTTGGGCTACAGTTTTTGTATGAAAGGTCCTATACAAATAAAGTTTATTATTAGTATTATTATTATTATTATTATTATTATTATTATTACTAAAATTGAATGAATCGATGAAATATATATTTTTTTACCCAGTCCTATTTATATGAGAAGGTGAGTCCAAACTTTTGACTGGTAGTATAACACAAATATATCAAATTACGTCTTCATTTACCTATAAAATGCACTCATGTACATTTTAGATCCCATTTGATTTGGTTGATGATGGTTTGTCATTTTCAAAAACACAACCACTGTCCCTGTATCTCACCAGCATGTTCTACCAAGAATCAATAACCAGTTGAATTTGTGAGGTTTGTCAGGTTCTACCGCTATGTTGGAGTTCTGCGGTCTTGATGCAGAAGATCAAGCCCCCCCAATAGAAATGAGTGGTTCTTTCAATGGAGGAGAACTCAACTAATTCAATTAAAGTCCATATATGGCTTCCTATCAGTGCTCAATAGTATATTGAAATCTTTAACTATTTCTATGTTGTAAGTCATTAAAATTATAACTAAATGCTAATTATTTCCAAAAAAATTGCAAAAAATCTAAATTTCTCAAAGCTGTTGTTCAAAGGAAGTTACATAACATTTGAAACAAATCCAACAAGTGGTTTCGTCGGAAAAGATGATTGAAGAAATTGCTAATGAGGACAATGATGATGAAGACGAAGATGATGATGGACACAGCCCCTTTGCAATAGCTCATAGTGTATTTAACACTTGGATCATAAAGGGTTCATTCACATTTTCAAGGTCAAATTCTAGCACTTTTCAACCACTTTTAAGGGTCATTTTTTCCAGCACAGCACTTTATCGCTGGGGTCAAACAGTTATCTACAGAAATGCATCGTGATTTACAAATTAAAACAGAATGAAAAGTTTGATCTAAAATCGGCACACTTGCACTGAAACAAAAATGAAGATTAAAAATAGACCTAGAGTCGACCTCTTTTTTGACACGAAGTTTTATTTTTCATGCATCACCTCTCTGTGAGTCACTTTGGTTTCCCATCTACCCTGTGTTAAAATTAAAAATAAATCAATCAATCACATTGCAACCACTTTCGGGCACTTAAACAAAAATTCAAGCACTTTTCAAGGATTTCAAGCACCCCGTACAAACCCTGTAGACAGGAGTAAAGTCTTGAGCGAGAAAAAAAAAAACACAGAGAGGTTTGTTCATCATACAAACACCAAACACTAAACCTGTTCACTGTCTCCATAACCTCATCTTTCAAGTCTCTGGCATCAACTCACACAAATCCATAACAAAAACAGAACAGACAGCCACATTTAAGTAAAACATATAAGCCTGTACTGACTGAATCAAACAAAGAGGCTGATCATGTGCCCTATTGACGTGCATTGTAAAGTTTTACTGTGTCCCATAACAACAGCGGGGGCAGGTTATTCACACATATTCACTGTGTTCCATTGTGGCTGCCGCAGTTTATGGAAAATGCAGGTCTGAGGAATGACACGGGAATGCAGCTGGAGTCTCTCACAAGTCACAAAATCTGGACATTACTTCCCATTATATAACTTAACATCACTAATCCTTAATTCTTTACTTAGCATCACATATGCAGACTGTGGACTTAACTGTTGCCTATGTAACCGAATCAACTGTTGACAGCTGTACGTTTTATAGCAATGTGTTAATACCCACCGGTGACTGGCTAACATGACAAATCGGTCATAAATATTCAGTTACATTTTCCAAACAGTTCTTATGTATTGAATGTGTAACACCGTGCTATATATTTGTTTGTGCTTAGACATAAGTACAGTATGTTGTGATTGACCTGAGATTCTAAAGCTGGATAATCTTCTGATAATTTTATTATGATCCATAATTCTGTGTAAAAAGTCCAATAATAGTCTGTCGCCTTTAAACAAGGAACAAGGTTTATGTGACATTATTCGGAACCTCCGATTATGTTAAATTAACAATAAATAACATGAATAAAAGTAATAAATCCTCACGTTTCAAACTGCTTTGGAAAAAAGCGTGTAAAAGACTGTTTATTGATTATCGTATATGCGATTGGTTTATTCATCATTGAACCTGTTTTGATTTTGGTACACATTCAGGTTGTGTAAATTCGTGTTCTGTTCTTTAAACTCTTGACATCCATTGTTTTTCTTGTCAGGCATGAATCTTCCTATACTTTCTTTGTGTAACATGCTTGAAATACATCTACTACTTCTACCTACAAGGCTTGAATATAAGGCTAACTCTGAAACAAGTAGCTGGTGACCTGGTGGATGTTAGGTTCTATATTGTTAATTTCAGAGCACAAATGGCTGAGTCATACACTTATATGGACAAAAGTATTGGGACACGTTGAATTCAGGGGCTTTCTTTTTTTCTAACAGGGGTCTGGGATACAAAACAATAATGACAAATATCAAAATACAGTTTCGTATTATGATAAATATCATATTGATAACCAATATTAATGTTTATATCTCAAATCAGCATCAACAGTCTAACAGCTGTAGCCGTGACGTGTCCCAATATTTATGTTTATAAACATCAATAATAATCGAGTGTAATGGGAGATTTTTCACCCTAAGTGAGACATGAAGGAAGTAGATGGTTAGCTGTGGTTGAACATTATTATTTACTGTCAGAGCAGACGAAGTATTTTAGAAATGTAGAGACAGAACATTTACCAAGTGTTTGCTCCTAGAGGATTCTGTTGGGTTTCTGTAGATTGGCTTAAAAGTCTGGATTCGACCAGCTTTATATGTAAAGTGTCATGAAATAATTTATGATTTGGCACTATTTAAATACATTTGATTTGATTGATTGATTTAAAATCATAGTCATGAATAAAAAAAAACATTTTTGTTAAAAATCTATTTTTCTTTTAAGTAATAACCATCTCTGAGGCATTTTGGAAGCAAAGATAACAATTTAAACGAAACTAACCAATGCAATGTAATGATTTATAAAATATAAAATCCTATTATAGCATTAGTTATTAGTGTTTTGTATCCCAATACACCTGTTAGAATAAAAACACCTGAACGCAATGTCTCATACTTTTGTCTATATAGTGTGAATTAGGCAGTTTATGCTATGAGACTAACAATATGTAAAACAAACAACAAAAAATGAACTAAAACTACCACCCTGGATCTTTGTTCCTGTTAAAAATGTTGTTTTTATTTAAAACACATCAAAATTTGATAAATAACCAACTCATATTGAGTGTATTTCTTATGTTTTAGAAAAATTAAAGGAGCTGTATGCAAGAATTATGTTCCAAGTAATCATAAAATGGCTTTGAACGTCACCAGACATTAAGGAATCGTGTTCATTCCAAATACTGATATCATTGACAGCAGTAGTCTACACCAGTATTTACACCAAGCCCAGTTTGTTTCACCCAGATTGTAGTCTGGGACCTTTTTTCACCCAGTCCTGGGCCATGGTATCTTGTCCCAGGCCACAGTCACTTCTCCTGGGCCAGTGGATTTTTCTACCAGGGCCAGGTTAAGAGACTGTGGTCCGACCCGGGTGAAGAGATCACCAGCCCAGGAGAATAGACCGCGGTCCTGGCCTGGGTGAAGAGAGCAGGCCCACTATAAATACTGGCGTAGGCCTCGCTGCTTGCCATGGTAGCTCCTTGTAGTTTATGCTTATGCTAGATTTGGCAGTTAGGGGGAAGACGGAGGGGCACCGTGCTACAGTATTTTACATGTGATTGCAGCACCAGTTTGGTCACAGTCCTACATACGACTCCTTTAAACTGTAATTAATATGGGCAAATGTTTAAAAGGCTCTAAGTAAAAAAGTTCTGGTACAACTGGATTGAAATTAACACTTTCTACGAGCTTTAGTTAAGATGTAGGTAATATTTCTGTCTTCTTTAAACATTTCAGTGAGAAACAGACAGGAAGAATTCTAATTTGGGACCAAATACTGGAGTCCTATGGAGTCAAAACCCCCCACGGTGAAAGGAGGAGGTATAATCTAAACATCAACACAACGCCATCCTGTACCAGAAAACTCCCCTAGTACAACCGTGTCTCTGTCTGGCCTTCCCTCGCCTCTGCTCTCCTGCTCCCATTCCCTGGCAGAGGAATGCAGGTGTGGACAGACAGGCCAGCTCTGACACAACAGTCTGATATCCACATCAAAGTTTCACAGACACAAAACCCAAACGCCTCCCTTCCATCCGTTTCGGTACCGGCTCTACTTGAGTGTTACTTCCATAAAGTAATCACCGCTGAATGCTGGGGCTGGAGTGTCTGACGTGGTCTTTTGGGCTAAAGGCTGCCCCTGTGACAACACACAACAGCTGAGGCGGGTCAAACTGTTCAACGTGGAGCGGCTGAGTGAACACACACACGTCACACAAACAACACTGGAAACACTCAGCTCCACAGACCACACACTCATCTACAAACATTTGGTGGCGCTCATCAACAAATACTGTATAATAGTGAAATTACTGCTGGGGATGAGCAGACTACAAGGACCAGGTCTAGGAGGCGGCTGTTTATTCCCTTCACACACACTTCTTCTTCGCTCTATGTTGTTTTTCTACAGTGCTCTCCACTGTGACCAGCTTTCACTCATGCCCCACGGAGCCTGCTGAGCCCCAGGAGTCGACAGCCACTCAGGGAATCTACACGAACTTAAAAATACTCACATCAGCAATTGCGCACGACACATTCGCGCAGAGCAAACACACTCCATCTGACGGTCACCAAACCTTTTATTTCCGCCGCTCACTTGGACGTTTACTTACACCACTTAGCAGCTCTCCCAGGCCACATCCATGTTTGCCTTTTAAATCTCTTTTTAATCTGTTTCCTTTTGTTTAAAGCATCTTTTTTTTTTCTTTAAGGAAAACCCTCAGAGGTATAACGAGGGGAGCGGGAAACTGGCAGATGATTTGTTGATTCAGGGTCCGCTGTGTTGGGTTAATGTTGTTCTAATGAGTGTCCATGTAGTTTTTAGAGGGGAAAAAAATGACACTGTGTCAATCCCCGCTGAGAAGCACACTCCAACCATCACGTAGACACTGTAAAAATGTGAGCTGCCGTGAGAGGGGTTTCCACTGTAAATCGCTTTTGACAATTTACTATTCTAGTGTCAAAGTCAAGTCAGGAAATTACAGTAGCTCTGTTTGACACCTCACTCAGTGGCCCATTCATGGACTTTCAAAAGATCCATTGTGACTTACTTCCACTATGGCTGCTTTTACTGAAGTGACTAAGCAGACCCCTCCCACACTTAGTTTTTTTTTTTATTATTATTATTTATTTATGTATTTTACTGACAAGCATTTAGAAAGGTGGAAGGCGGCCTGAAGCAGTGTAGACACTACCTCACTCCCATCATGCAAAGTAAATATGACCTAAACAGCTGCTATAAAAGCACTGACCAAGCAAATCCAAGCAGAGTAACAAAAGAAACCAGGAGAAAGTCAGAACAGTCAGTGAGTGAGGGCAGCTCCAGGTTAAAGTGTCACATCAGGTGAAGCTGCATTAGTGTTTTTGAAAAAAGCTAGACTCTCTGGGGACTGTGATGGAGACATGCACATTAAAAAAGGTGGAGGACATCATGGACACATGGGACCGTCCTGCAGCAGATGACTCACCTCCCTACAGAACAGGACTGAATATTACACCTCAGTCAAAGAGAGATTAAATATTCTGTCAAATTCTATTTTCCGTCCTTTTTTGGTTAAGGAAAACACATTTCTGCCAAGACATTAATAGTTAATCTGTATCGTGTATTGTAATATATGATCAGTAATTCATTTCTTAAATCTAAAGTTCATCAGTAGCACTAAATGCTTTCTCAGTTTCTAAAACTTGAGTATTAGGCAGAAAAAAAAGTTTTTTAAAAATGTCACGAGTATGGAGGAGTCTAGAGCAGAAAGTACAGTACTTGCAGCTGCTACAATTTAGCGCAACTAAAGCGTCTCATACAGGACTGAAGTGATCTGAACAATGGTGTTCACTCATGAGCCCTATTGTCATTTCCTCCTTATACACTTACAGCTAAAATTAGACATTTTTGTAGAGCAGATGTTCGTTATTGTTAAAAGATCATTTGAAAAGTGAAAAATCCTACTAAAAGTCAACCGACAACACTGACATCATAAATGAATAAACGCAACACAAATGTAGCCTGAGTAGATGTGGGGTTTATTTGTGCAGGAGACAAAAGAAAACCTGCTTATGTTTCCAGTTTGAGAGGTGCCGTTCTATTGCTGACCCTGCACTCTGAGCTCCTTGTGAAAGGAGATAAGCAGTAAGAAACTGTTCACCCCAGGGATCACTGAAGTGTCACGTAATTGTTATACAACCACCAAAACGCCAGGATCTGGGAAACACCTGCATCAAAGTTTGATGATGATTAAAAGAAAATCTCCCAACACCTCGGCAAGAGAAAAGAGGATCATAAAGACCTTGTTTAAGTGAATGTCTGCTCCGTTTATTGCCTACTTGGGGAGGCCGACTGGTATTGCAGACTCTTGTCACAAGGTCCACATCCAAGGTGGACAGCTCTAATTCATCTGGCCAGTGTTGCATTGATCTGACCAGACGAGCCAGCCAAGAAAAATACCAGCAGACAATCCTTTTCACGCTTGACTTAAGCTCAAACATTCTCACAATCCTCAGCGCTCCTATTAGAAAGAGCCAAGCATGAGTCTGCCCTCGTTAATGCAGTTATTGTTCTGTGATTAAGTCGATTAAGAAACAGCCCTCCAGTTTTGAGTAATATTTACTTATGGCTCAATCACACAATCGTGAAGTGAATGAGCTCTTTTCCTACGGATGCGCTCACTTTTCTTCAAATGGCGGAGGAGAAAGCGGTGACTTTTCACTTTCAACACCGACACCAACCTGAATGTGAGGCCTACCACCGTCTTTAAAGTGGGACATTATGAGCACCACGCATCTACCTCCTAATTTTCTGCTCTGCCGTAATTACTTCTCTTCCTTTCAAGATTTAGGTCGGATAAGGAATGCAGTCTGATCTCGCAGGAGCTGAGCTGTCTCCAGCCAAATAACTCGTGACTCTATTGTTAACTGCTCGCCCCTTCTGGCACATGAAGCTTTTCCAACGCCGGCGGAGGGCAGCAGAAATAAGATTAGTGGTGTTCATACTGTTTCAGGTGGGTATGTATTGATTGCACATTTTTGCCAGACAGTTATAGTGCTGGTGTGCACTTTAGATGTGTCTGCACTTCTAAAACAATGCTCTTTGTGAAAAATTATCAAACTTCAGCCAGGCAATAAATCAGGTAATATGCCAGTGGTGCATTTGTAGCATTTATGTTAGATCAGTGCTTCCCCCTTGTGGCAATTTAGAATAACACCAAAAGCGTCACAATAACTTCCTGTGTTTTACTTTGTTTTTCAGGTAACTAATATTGTTGATTCAGGCAATGGGATGAGACTACCTGCATACAGAGTAGGGGTTGCTGGGTGGATTCTGCTGCTGCATTTCACTCCTGCCTCCCTGTCTACTGTCCACCCACCATAAAGGCACTAAAATAGCCTGTAACAAAACAATACAAAGCAACATTAGTAACTGAGAAGCAACCGACACAAACTTAAAAGGATTCTAGAAACAAGAATTTTAGACAAGTTATGGATTTTATTTTTTTTTTCCCACAAAACAAAGTTTGTTTACAAAAAAGGAATTTCAAAATAAAATTGTACCTATCTATTGCATGTCATGCTGGCAGTTTGAACTACATGCAAAAACAACCATAAGAACACTGATAATAATCATTACTGTACAAAAATGATGGGGGGAGGGGGTCATATGAGGGCAAAAGTCATCTCAAAACCTAAGGAAAAACATGTGGGGAGGGGGCAGTTCTATATAAAAAAAAAAAAAAAAAAGATGTTTTTTTGGTTTTTTTTTTTTTTTGCTCTGGACTGAGTCATGTGTTTATACATGAGCCCTAAACCAGGGCACAAGACTCTTAAACCACCCAGGCAGAGACAGCGGTGTGAAACTGCATAGAGGCAGAGGACTCCCCGCTCTAAAAGACGGAGGGATGAGGGACTGAGTAAGAGGATGAGAGATGACTGCAGAGTGAGCAAACAAAAGCACATACACACACACACACACCCTCGAAGCCCTTAAAACAAACAAATCGTGGTTCACCGACAATGTGGGAAACAACATAAAAGAATGACTACATGAAATTATCGCTGAACCTTATCACCTCTTATGGCAATCCCTTAGATTTACTTGCTGCGACAGTGAAAATCTGAGGTATATGGCTTCATTTTTATTTTTTTTTAACATGACAAAATATCATAAACAATTAAAAATGATTCATGTTTTCCCAAAAGGAAAAACAGGTGGTGAAGGTGAGTAATCCCATGGTTACTTCAAATCACAGGAAAGTGAGGAGGGGGACATGTAGACCACAGCTTCACTTCCAAACACAGAGAAGATAAGAAGATGCAAGGTATAAAGTAGAAACTCTCTTATATTAAAAAACAAAACAAAACACATTTGAAAAGAGATGAGTAAAAATAGCGTTGGTCACTGTGCAGAGACGGGTGTCAGGAACTGTGGCAGTGGCTGCGAACTGTACTTTTTACACTGATGTTGGTTGATAAAAGTACAATAAACAAAACCTGTCTGTGTGTTAAATTTAGCATGTGATGTTGAGAGAGTCTATCAGTGTCCCTTTGGTTTCTGATCCAGTGTAGCAAATGCATTACAAAACAGTACGTGTTACAAGATTTAAGGTCCCGTCTACATGAGTGCTGCTAAAAATCAATGTCGTCTAGCGTTCTCGGAGGATGGCTGCTTCCATCGTCGTCACATGGGATGGTGTGTGTGCATTCAACTGTGTGAAGAGTGGGTTCCTGGTGCGGGGGGTGGGGGGGGTGGCTTCAATCAGTGCTGACCTGCGTGACCTGTGCGTCAGCTGACTGATTGGTGGACTGAATGAACATTGGTTGGGTCAGCTCCTGTCCTGCTGGCATTGTCACCTGTTGAATCTGATACAACTGCTGTGAAATGAAAGACAAAAACAGGTTGAAGGTGAGGGGTTTTTGTTGGACTGATTTTATGACATTCCGGTTTCAACTGGCTGCTATTTGTCACATAAATGCACCTTTCACTGGAGACAAACAATATAATTTAATAATGTATACATTACCTGTCCATCGGTAAATTGGTTGAATTGCTGCTGTCCTTGTACCTCTGTCTGTGTGATCTGAAGAGCAGGAAAAAGATGCAAAAATGAGAGGCAAAAAGAGGACAACAACATCAGAATGGAATGTCAATACAAATAAATAAAACAAATAAATACGCCATCGTGTAAATGTCTTGTGTTTGAGTACCTGCTGGGTGTTAGCGAGGGTCTGAATCTGTCCTTGGACCACTTGAGCGCCAGAAACGGGCTGAGCTAAACGGATGTATTGGAGCTGGCCTGTATTTAGTTGCACCTACACTCGAACAACACAAGGGGGAGACAAACCTAAGTTTAGTGCAAAGGTCATTAAAATGCAGAGGTCACAGCCATCTTCCCTCTATCACAGCAATAAGATTACCCACTACCTTTGGTGGTGTATGCGTTTTAATCCAACAGTGAAGGGTAGAGCTAGAGTTACACTGAAACCGTTTTAGTCCTTGATCTTTCATTGCATGTAAATTAAAACTATATTGGTTTCTTTGTATCATTTTTACTGTTTGAACAAGGTTTATGCAGGTTTATTTGCCAAGGCACTGCTGTGCTGATTTATTATAACAATAAAAAAAAAAAAATGGGTATGGTGTCCTTTCTTCCCTTCATTCAATTTGCTTTAATTTTCTTACCGGGATTTGTTGGATCTCTCCTGTGTTGGTGATGATCTGCTGCATGACCTGCATGGTTTGTCCTTGGGCTTGAGCCGTCTGAGCCTGACCCTGTGCTGCTGCTGCCTGGACAATCTGTACCTGTTGGCCCTCACCCACCTGCATGGCCACGGGAGCACTCTGATTAAGTAAAGGCAACAGAGGAAAAGGACAGAAAGAAAGAGCAAGAGAAGATAAAGACATAAGTAATGCATCTGCTTTTGAAGAGCAGCAGCAGCTAGTACAGGTATGTGGTTTATGACTGACAAAAAGCAACCGAGAGATCCCTAACTTCCCTGCAATAAGGATTTAATTCAGCAGTATGAAGCCATGTATTCTTAAAGAGAGAACATCAGGTGACAAGGCAGATTTCAAACCACTCTTTCTCTTCTGTCTGTCATACTATCCAGGAAAAGGACACCTGATCTCATGCTGCGGTCAGATCTACAGACCTCAGTCACCCGAGCAGGTTAAAGCAGCCATCGCCTATAGGGCAGCAGCAACAAAAAGCTGCCAAAGTGTGTGCTGAGTGTATGGATGCTGTAGATGCGTGAGTGTTTACCGTGATGGGTGTGCCCTGTGATTGCACCTGCACTTGCTGTAACTGCTGCATTGTGGCACCTTGCAGCATCTGATGGCCGACAGAATAAACGACCAGGCGGAGGGGAGGATGAGAAAATGAGAGAAAGACACACAGTGAGAAAGCAGCGACTGCAACAGCTTAACAAACACATGGATGCAAGCGTGTGTGGAGGGTGTGCATAGAAAGCTTCAATGTAAGAGAAAACAGTGACATAAGCAGCAAATGATTGTCGAGATACGCAAGTACAACAAGGAGGTGATTAAGGAGGTGAACTGAGATAAACAAATAAAAAAAATATAAATAGTGAGTGTGAACAGGTTTGAAAAACATGTTTATTGTACTGAGATTTGAAGCAGCAGCTCAAATAATGCTGAATGTCACTACGTAAAGAAAGAGTTGTGAGAAAAATAGCAGAACTGATATAGCAATGACATCTAGTGAGAAAGACTTAAAAGGAGGAAAAAAGGACATGACATCTGAACCCATCAGTTATCTTTCATTTTCACCATATTTGTTCATTATTTATATGACGTATTCAGGCGACACTTAAAATTCACTATCCTGACATGAGCTGATTGTTTATGGCAATCAAACCCCATTTTGCACCAGCGGAAGTAAGTAGGAAATGATACCACTAGGAAAGAGGGACTGTGCTATTATAAAAATGCACTAGGATTAATGTGGTGTACCGAGAACTAGATTCACTTTACATTGCACCTGCACAGCAGAGGGAAAACATACAATTAGCAGTTAGAAATGACAGGGAAAGCAGTTGTAGAACTTCAAAGCTATCGAAAGCGTTTTAACAAACTAAACGCCTTTATTCGGGGGCTGACAGTTTCCTCGTGGTGCACCTTAATGAGCTGCCTCAATAACAGCCTACATTAAAGTCTAAGGTGAGTGTCAAAGTGTGACCTCCATGCTCTCACGGCAGGGACTGCAGCAGTAGCAGTGCTGGTGAATCAGGCCAGGTCTAAACGACTATGACAGCTCAGCTAAAGGCAGTCTGCTGAAACAGCACGAAGCACCACGGCAGCCCAGCAGCACAGCTACATGGCAGGCAGACACCGGGCTGGAGAGAGGGAGTTTATAAGCAAAAGTAGCAGGGACGAGATAATTAGAGAGACAAACAAATATGCATATTGTTTTTCTGGGGTTTTTTTTATTTTACAAGTTGACAAAAACACTGTGCCGCTAAAGGGAATATATACCAGGTGTCTGTGCGAGGATGTGTGTGTATGTGGAATTGGGTGCCTATACGTCTGCAATGGCTACGTATGTGATTCCAATAACAAACAAAAATTGATTCCCAGGTTTCAGCTCTTACAGATCATTTCATTATTTGGACAAAATATCAACATTAAGATGGTGCTTTAAGTTTGTAGACAAAGACTTGGTCCTTTTTTATTGGTATGTACATCACTTCTAAAGGAACACCTATGTAGCGCCTCAGGCCTAACAGATTAATTTAGTCATTATTCATTAACTGCACTTGTAGGGCGCATGCAAATTTAAGAGTAAAAAAAATACTGTATAAGTATGGAGCAACTACAAGCAAAATGCCTAACAGTTTCAGTTCTGGGTATTGTATTAGATGGACTAATAGTATCACTTGTAACTGAATATCATTTAACTGTATTTCTATCAAAGGGGAGAATGTCTGAAAAAAATGTTCATGCATACATGGGTTGCCCTTCATGTATGTGTTCACTTATGAATGGGGAATGTACTGGGGGCCTGGTACTCCTGCTGGTGGAACACTGATCTCCAAAATGTTAGTCAAGACCAGTGTTAATCACGTTAATGAAAAGGATCCAAGTGACAGACCCGTTACAGCAGGATATTTACAAGGGTTTATGATCCACTAAGATTTTACACAGGTGAACGTACATGCAATTAAAACACACCATTTTAAAATGTATTTTTATCTATTCATTTGATTTCACTTAAGTTTTATTTTTATATTTAGGAATTAATTTGTCTTAAATCAGATCTTACTTCTGGTTTTACTTTTTCAGGTGTTATGGAGGAAAGGTTTAGAAATAGAAAAAGCTCCCATTAATAACATTATTGTTCTCCATTTGTTTTCCTTCATTATAATAACCCCGTCTCCAATAATATCATTCGTGCTCATGTTAGTTCAGGGTTCTCTTACTGGTAATGTATGAGTTTCAGTGGGATTAGGTCGACCTCTTGGTTACGATCAGTATTTTATTTACTTAAACACTCTTTTATGAAATGTCACATTCATGTACCTCCTTAGTTTGCTTCCCAATTTAAATCTTGATGTGATGGGTTCTTTACTTTTTGTGGCGAAGCCAGTGGAAACTCTAATGAGGTGTCCCGGTTACCTGTCCTTGCTGTGGCTGTGCGATGATGATCTGTCCAGGCTGGATAGTTGTGGCTGTCTGCGCTCCAGGCTGCTGGCCCTGTTGTGTGCCCTGTACCTGAACGGCCCCGGGCTGCTGAGCCAAGGTGAAGTAGTACTGCACCGGCTCTGCTGGAGCTACTGACTGACGCATCTCCTCCTGAAGAAAACACACATATACACACACATTGAAGGAGGCCTATCAGTCTGTTACATCTCCATGAATTATTTTTGTGGGTGTAATGGTAGAGGAAGGCAAGTCTGATAAATAACTGATGGGCTGTGGCAGGGGAAGAGTAATGCAATCTGGACCCAAGATCCATTACAAGCACCATACTGGTTAATATCAAACATCCACAACACAAATAAATGTGTAACATTGATGAACTACACATGCAGACAGACACTGATGGTGTTGAACACATTCATTTATGTATTTTCTTTGACCCATTAGAAGTCACGTACAGAAACACATCATCAGTCTAAATATTGTGGATTGTATATAATCATGGACGTACGTAGTGACAGCTCCTCTATAGTGCATCTCGACCAACCCCTGTTGCTGGCTATTGCATAAGACAGAAACCTCTTCTGTTCAATATTAACCTACAAGACAAACTAACAAGACACATGTCCACTAACGTTTTTTTCCCCCCAAAAGTTGACTTCTGTTTTTTTTTTTTTTTTTGCTAAATTTGATCTTTGAGCCATAACCTCTCTAATCAGCAGGGCAAAAAAATGTATTGATCTTTTTTTTTTTTCACTTTTCAGATGCTTCACTCAAAATTCTGTGAATTCTGATTCTGTTGCAGATTCTGTGGTTTACAAAGTAGTGATTTGTCCAAACATCAGAAGTTTGGCAGTTTATTGACCTCTGTTAAACTGTACCCGACTATGACACTGACCACTAATTTTCTCTTTCAGTTCCATCTTTGAGTAGCATCATAGAAGAGTGCACCTCAAAAGCATGCCCCCCCCCCAATCTTTGTAGACCTGCTGATCAGTTTGTCTTTAATAACTTATGTGAAATGAAAAAAGGTTGATTCCCAGCTGACCAATTAATAATGACAAATTAAGAAGCAGGCTGGCTGATGATCACATCTCTGTTCAACTACTACAAAAAAACCTGATTCCAAAATGTGTCACAGAAGAGAACATGATTGTTCTCACGTTAGTTTAGCTTCACTTTTTCCACAAATGCCAGGAAGCATTGTTGCATCATCTATCTTTACATAAAATCTCTGGATGATATTCAGTTTACTCAGCATAACCTGCCAAACTGACAGCTTCTTAGTCTGGCCGCAAAACAATAAATCAGAGAAGACGAACCTGTGTCATTCTGCTTCATATCTGACTAATGCGCAGGGCTTCATCTTGATGAGGTTTCTCCGTCACCAGAAGCGTAAACACCCCTCTCCCAGCTCCATGACAACACAGCTGAGAGTGTAGGATGTTTACATGCCTGGAGACAGTCTACTTGACAACAAATTTAAATATCTCACTTTGCCATCTGGTATCCTAAATTTATAGAGTACATCAGTGTATCAGTGTTCTACTTGAGCAACATAATAGTTGCATTGCACCATTTACGGTAGGAAAAGAAACTCGACTCATCTGCCTTGAGTGAATTAGTCCCTGGCAGTGGACATACTCGTCAAATGCGTGATGACAATACACTCATGGTGTCACTGCCGAGCTCAGTGTTGGTTGTCAGTGGCAATAAGCTGCTGCAAACATCCGACTGAAAGCCATAGCTGTCCAAACCTCAGCTTCCAGTCAAGGATGTTTACAGCACCTCCAGGTTGCCAAGTATCAAAAAGCACCTAAGGCCCAAAACAAATTATTTTAACACCTTTGGAGAGTGTTCCAGGGTGCATAAGTTTCAATATCTTAAAATGCAATTCTTTTTACATTGTAAAAATGTATTATATGTATAAATTGCTTATGTTTTTAAAATGAAGATTGTGGCAATTGAGGAATCACAAATTCAAATTGCAGACTATGTGTAATCTACTTGGTATAATATTAAGACTTTCTAACGCCATACACACACACTGTGTTTTGCTGACACAGTGCTGAGAATAATAGCATGGTGATCTCTACCTGACGTTTAGGGGGCTTCAGGTCATCCCGGGGCACAATGTCGATCAGAAAGTCAAACTGGTCGAACTTTGTTATCGCCATGGCAATGTCATTCCGCTGTAAAGATAACAGACATAGTGGGTCAGAGTTGAGGCATAATTATGCTAAGTGATATATGCAGCTACCTATAAATAAACACACAAGAAGGTCCAAGGTGAACTTCCTGATATAACCACATGTGATGCTACTGCAGAGTGAAAATAAAATCATCAGTTTACCTGCAACAGGCATTCCCGATAATAACTGAGGATACGTTATGTTAAAGTCCAACCGCTTTTTTTTTTTTTTTTTTTTTTAAGTCTTGGATATTATGTGTAAAAAAATGAATAATGAATGAATGAATAGAGATGTTTTCCCCCAGTTCATTATGTGTTGCTATACCCCTTCCTATATCCTCAGCAGTGTGACATCTCTGTGGAATTTTCCACAGGATATTGGTTGTCAGGACCCCCCATTGTGGCCCTCCCTGCACTTGAGGCTATTTATAGCAGCTTGATTAATATCTGGTAACACCAGGTCACATCTACACTTGTTCTATTGATGAGCGTTGCTATGGTAACCTCAATTGGCGTGCCCTCCTCACAATAGGACTGAGGCTCTGCATGTGTGTGTATGTACAAACATGTGGAAATGAAGGGCTACATTTTCACTCACTAAGACACAAGGAAAATCACACATTTATGAGTTGATGCGTCATAAATACCAATGAGTCATTGATGGTGTAAAATGTAATTAACATGTAAAGCTTAGCAGTAAATGGAGTTTCTATTTCTAGCACGCAGGACAAAGTTGCCCCAACTGAGAGTGTATTTTAAAAAAAACAGGCATGAAATAAACAAAGATAACAGCAAAGGGAGCACACCTTCAAAGCAGATCTTTAATTTGAGTCTTCTTCAAAAACACCTGTGATTAAACTGATTACACAGTGCATTTTTTTCTACCTGCATTGACAAACATACACACATATCCATGGGCTATAATCTCTCAGAGGTATGTGAATGGATAACATGGACTTAAAAGCTTTCATGTTCTGCTCCACAGATTTCCCCTTTTATCATCAAGGTGAAACAAGCACTGTTTTGAATGCTATAACTTTTATTCCTCTTCCTCCTCTTTTTCCAACTTCAGAACTGCAGATGAGGAAAAATGTGGTTCTGGAGAGGAACAAACGGTCACCAATGCGCAGCTAGCAGTGTGTAGAAATGAACATAGAGAGAGCAGACCAGAGGGATGGTGAGGGGCCTCTGCTTGTAAATGTATACATGTAGAGCCTTAGTGAACACAAACCGACAAACTAATAACACGTCAAAGTGATGCAAGGATGTGTGAGAAAAATAAAAATATAGATGTTCAAAAGAAACACAGAGACAGAGAAACACTGTAAAGGTAATGTAATATTAATGCAAGACTTTCAACAGTTTAAATTTTTGAGTTATGTTCCACTATGTTTGCACTGTGGTTAGACGTTGGTGATGAACAACACTAAATGAATGCAGATGTTGGGTTAGGGTTGTAGCTTTTTACAGCAGTTGTATGCAACTCTAATGTCTTTATACCTAAAGTTGAATGTTTTACTGAGGCAGGTGAATTCTTTCTTTTTTAAAAAAAAAAAACAGACCTCAGTCTAGAACTAAATCCAAAGATATTTTAATAGCTACAAGTCAAATTAATGGACTATAGACTAAAGAACCTCCAGAATACAAAAATAATAGGGCTAACAGGCTTGGACACAATAAGAAGTGCATTTCTGACCTGTAGTGTGCGTCTCTTATTGTCCTCGGTGTGGATCCATGCTCTGAGGGTGAGCTCGGTGATGAAAATCTGAGCTGCCTTAGCAAAAAGGACCGGAGCCTCTGCACTGATCATCTGTATCAACAAGAGGGGAGTTACACCTGATTAAATCCATCCACAAACTATCAACTATCAAAGTAATGCCACCAACTTCACAGGTACAAAAAAAAAAAGAAGAAAAATCTCTAATAAACTGGTTCACTAGTTAAGACTTACAGTTTGATTAATTGCTTGTACACTGACACACTGGTACAGCACAACACTCAAAGACAATCATGCTGAATATAATTACTATTAATTAAAATACTTGAACTTTTCTATTCTTTTCAATTCAAATGTTAGTTACCATCCTCTTCACGTTAGAAAAATCACAATTAGGCGGGCCCTTTTTTACAGAATGGCATTGAAACCCCACATTTACTAACATGGTAATATGCTTATGATTGTGATACATCATGTGAAGCTTTAATATCCAGTAATTATTCTATACCATTGACAGGCCTTTAACTGCACACGTGCAGTAAAGGCAGTAAAAGGTGCTGTGTCAGGACTGACAGAAGGGTCTTTCTTCAGATATGCTAGTGATCTCCTGATCTCTTTACCACTTTAAGCACCTGCTTAGCTAAGGGGATATTACTCTTGACATACACGACACATCCAAGCTGCACACAAATGACGCAGTCTTTGTAGACCGGGGACAGTCTTACCTGATAATCTGTTAGAATGTAACGAAAATCACTTCTACTTGTGCCTTTACAGTAAGGTTTAATGCAAATGATGAGTGTTACAAACTGTGTTCTCTGAAAACAGTGTGGGGACACCTGGTGTTCATAGCCATATAAGTGCTGTCGGTAAAGTGATAAAAATCTAATTTTCTGTTTAATTCAGTGTTCATCTGGTGATATTAACAGCAATGTTCTACATAAACAGTTTTGTTGATTTACTTAAAGATGATGTTCTTCAAGTAAATTCTTATTTTTTTTGTGCGTACACAGAATGTTTTGATGAGTCAATTTCAACAGTGGACCTTTTATCAAGACACTACACTGTTGCATGTTTTTTAAAATGGACTGTGTCTGAGAATACATTGACATTAAGTGAATAGTGAGTGCATGTGTTTTTCAGTTTTAAAATGTGCTAATTAAATGCTTTTATGGTTGAATGTAGGAATATAACAAAAATCTCAACAGTACACATATCTAGTTACTATAATAGTATTAAAATTTTCCTGAAGATGGTACATTATTTCAGCTTCTTCTTACTTTAACATCTTCATCCAGCTTCATGATTTTTTTGATCCGGGCCAGGGGTAGCTCCTGCACACGGAAATCCTTCTGCAATTAATGAACAACTTTCAGTTAGGAACACCAGAGGTACAAAGGACATATTGTCAAACTAGGTTTTGGTGTTCTTTTTTTCCACTGTAGGTGTGTGTTTGTTTCAGTGGTCATACCACAGTCAAGTTCCTGATCTCCTCCATGACACGGGGCCAAAAGGACTGCAGGGTTTGCTGTGCATCGCTGCCTCCAGCTCCAAATGCATCTGCAGACATCCTCTACTGTGCTGCATCGACAGAGGACAAAAAGGTTACTTATTATAAAAGCAAAACAGAAAGACCTGGATGATTCACATACAGCTAAAACAGGCCACACAGTCAGGATGTGTAGTACAGTGTCGGTGATAATCCAACCCAGGCCTTGTGCTGGTCTGAACTCTCCTCCCGTGTGTCAGAACCACATATCCTATCATAGTCTATAATTATAATACAGTGAAATCTAAATTAGGGCCACGACGGGCTTCTATTCTTGTCCCTGTGGGATGCTGACATGCCCAAGAACCCACCATCAGACTGGCTACATGCTGCCTTAAAGTGAAGTCTCTATCGACTACATCAGATAACTGGAGCTGCTTTGCAAACACAAGGACGTCATGTGCCAGTCAGCTGCGGCTGTGGTTGGTTCTGATGGTGACCCCACACATGCTAAGAATGCTGAAGCCACAGATTGAGGGGGGGGGGGGCATGTATGTTTGTGGGGTTTTTTTCTCTCTCTCACACAACAGCTGCATACCACTTTTTTTTTTGGAGGGGCATTGCACACATTGTGAACACACATAGACACGTGCTGCCCAAATCAGCAAAAGTTGTAAACTGAAATGTCAAACACACATTTGTGTAGACGTAAAACTCTCCTACAAGGGGCCTGGCGGTTTAAAAGAGGATCCAGCAGGTTACTATGGCATGCCAGGAATCTGCTGGGAATATTGGCCTGCCTGTCTGAGCACGCAGAGCTTGGAGCGTCTGGATTGTACTCTTTCACTCTGTCTCTACCTCTGTGAAAAGATTCAGCAGGAGGAGGAAAAAGAAACATGGAGGTGGTGGGGGG
>JAPSES010000058.1:1845559-1893038 GCA_029822895.1 Maxillicosta whitleyi
CTGAACAAGAGATGAGTGTGTGGAGGTACTCAAGAGAGACAGGGGGTGCATATTTGTGTGTGTGTGTTGCCGAAGGAGGGGTTGTGCCATGTCCAGTTCAGCATTAATCCAACACTAAGACAAAGTGCCAAAGGCTTTAACAGGGGGAGGTAAGAGACAGACAGGGCCGCCGTCAGACTGCTGCACAAACTGGCTATGTGGGTCAAATAAGACAGAACAGGAGGGTGACACAGGATGAGAGAGCGGCAGAGAGAGAGGCAGACATGACAGTACAAAGAGTGTAAAAAGAGAAGGGGGTCTCCTCCCTTTCCCCTCTTTTTTTTGCGACTCTAAGCCAACAAGCATGAATGGCTCCTGCTTTGGTCCACACTGATACAAAACAACACAGCCTTTCAAACACCTCCAGTGTCTCCATCTCTAGGTTCTGATGCGAGGTAGTTTTTTGCCTGAGTCCACCTCAGTTTCTTGATTCAACAGAGTTAAGTGCTACGCCTTAAAATCTGTGTAAATATTTTACTGTTAAATAACTGATTCAAAAAGGGGGGCAGTTAACCTGATTGATTTTTGACAAGGACCCTCTCTTCCCGCACAGTAGTGGAAGTTACTGAATAATACAGAAGTAGGACTGCTACAAGCCACTTTGTCATTCAGTTTTCACCACAGAGTAGCCTAAATCAATGAGACAGAATGGCAGCGGGGGGGGGGCGGCTTTATATAAATCAATCAGGCTGCTTGTAGCTATGGCATGCCAGGCTAATGATTGACCTTGACAATGTCTCCCCTTTTCTCTCTGACGCTCCAGTGTCCAGTTGCATTTCAAGGTTGATTGAAATCCTGCAGTCACTTCAACAATCCCAGCATTCTACAGGGTAGGAATGATGGACGGGAATTGTAGTTTTTCTCCTTAGCTTTGTGGGTGAATTTGCCCCCTCCTCACCCCCAACCAGTTCTTTGGTGGTCTGTGTTGCTACGCTGGGTAACAACAGGACCGTGGAAATGGGCTGAAAGAAATTAAATCAATGGGAGCCATTTGTTTTTCCAGCTAAATAGGATTTTACTGCCCATATCAGCACTTGATCTTGTGATATTTCTCAACAGGACAACCTTGTGTATCTGTGTGTGCCAGCTTGTGTGGCTCTTTCCAACTGGTAGCCTGATAAACAATAATTAGGCAATTCACTTGACAACATTAGACAAGCAACACACTTATTACCATGGTAACAATGCTGTCACCCAGAGGTAACAGAGGCGGACAGAGGAGTTAAAATAGCGAATGATTCATTGATAAAAAGATAACACAGAAAATCCCTGCATCTGCTCCCTCGTACACATTTCTTGCATTTTAATTAAAGATATATAAGTATTTCTGTATAAAATATTTTACAACACTTAGGCCTGTTGTATATATTTTGTGCACCTGTGTATTTAAATCATACCAAATGCTTCCAACATGTGATGGCCCATTTAATTTTGTCACCTGTAAAAGCATCAAACCATTACGAGAATTACTTGCTTCAGCTCACTGTATTTACAAGGGTCTCCAACTCACATTCAGTGAAATTCCTCTTGCCTCTTTTATTCATTTAGTTTTAGTCATGTTTCAGGAATAAATGTCTAAATATAATGATCAAAACAATAATACTCAACATACTTTCAGCCTGAGAAGCAGCATATTATTTCAAAGCAATGCAATGGTAGTGAAAATATCTCCTATAATCCCAAGATATTTCATAAAATCATTAAACTATGTATTTTGTTATTGTTTAGACTGAGACCCCTATTGGCAAAAATGACATACTATGCGTCTAAAACACACAGTAAGAGCTTAAGCTGTTGTTATTAAATCACACATATACGCCAACCCCCTCCCTGTGACCCTGTGACCTTCAGTCTAAATACACAAACCTCACACTAACCACAGCGACAGGGTGGAAGGGAGGGCAGAGGGGAAGTCAATATGTGAGAAGAAATTAAAATGCAAGCACAAGCTAGAGGCAGGCTGAAGCGTGAGAAGGTGGTGGTGGGGGGGCATACCAACATGTACAGTTCGCGGGAGAAAAGAACTCAGAATCAACATGCCCTTAAACATTCCTCCTCCAGTTAGCTACCTACAATACACCAACATTACCATATTTCTATTGGTCTTACATCAGTGGAAAGTTTGTGTGGGAGCTCATGTGTGTCTCATATACAAATGCAGAACATAAAGCCCTCTCTACGGACTTTGTGCAACACCTTCTATGGTCTGGCCCAAGTCCTAGTCAAACAAATACTGAGAGGGGCCATGATCTGCACAAAGAAAATCTATTTTCAATCTCCCCAAAAGCTAATAAATGTCAAAAAGCGATGCAGGCAGCTGGAGAAAGCCTGTGTAAAGATGACTTACTATCCAAGTAGATACTTTGTTTCAAGTCTCTAATCTGTGTATAAAGTATGAAGCTTTAAGAGGAGTACAGGTTAGTTGATTAATCAGTTTGGCCGATGTACTAGTATTGATGTGTTAGACCAACAAACAAATGTTTGAGCAGAACTTGGCAGATGGTTCATCTGGTCATGCAAGGACAAACAAAACCCTATAGAGGGCTGCACATATACCCATTGAACTGGAGTGACACACAGTAACCTCTATTTTTACTACTAAAAATACACAAAGTCAAGGCACCACCACTGTGTATATGAGATATATTTTCATTAATAGATGTTCGATTAATATACCAGAATTATTAATAAATTGCACTGAAATTACACTGTTGGAAAGAAGTTTCTGCTTTGACCTTGACAGTATTAGTTCTACATTTATCAAGTTTTAATAAATGCAAATGATTGTTGATGTCTGACAAATTCATTTGAGCTTTTCCCTTCTCTTGTTAAATATCAGCTTTTATATATCCACTATCAATGGACCCCCTAAAAGAAAGACTATGAGAAATATACACAGACAAAATACTTAGTTACCTGGAACACAGCAGCACTTAGTTTTTTTAATTGTAATGCATTCTATAGTGTCTAAATGTCAAGATTGTATGATATGTAGAGTATTTTTACAGGTATTCAAGTTGGCATTCTCATTGATACTGCGTATCAATGTGTTGTACTGTGCAGTAAATCCGACAAACTCATCTCTGCTGTGTTGTCATAAGCTGCTCCTGTATGCTATATTAGGGTACATTGTGTTGTTCTGTACTCCGCATCGCTCCTCTCCTCTTCCCTGCGGTTCTGTTGTCCTTCATCGGGTCATCAAGACAAAGCGATGTTGGTGTTGGGTTTCTGACGAGCTGGGCTGTGTGTCTGTGTGTCTTTGAGGACAAACGTGGTGTCTGTGCTTTGTCGACATTGTCCAACACAGCAACTTGCTCTTCCTCCTTTAGCAGCTCTACATCCCTCTTCCTGTCGCTTCTCCAGTACTTTCCAGCCCTCTCTGTCATTTGTGGGTGTATGTTTCTCTCTTCCTCTATCTCACTTACTTTCACCTGATCCCTTTCTTCCAACTTCTCAGAGGAAGTCAATGCTGCTCTGCTTGCAGCAGCTGAATCAGCGCTAATGTTGTTCTGCCAACCCAGTCCTACATCTCTCCGCTGTTGTTCTCTCATCTCATCCCTCCCCC
Source organism: Maxillicosta whitleyi (assembly GCA_029822895.1). NCBI lineage: Eukaryota > Metazoa > Chordata > Actinopteri > Perciformes > Neosebastidae > Maxillicosta > Maxillicosta whitleyi. The sequence goes on from JAPSES010000058.1 coordinate 1,849,164, forward strand.
CCTCCCTCGCTTAGAGGCACGTCACATCAAGTGGCCACTCACAGCAGCATTGACTACTCGCTCCAACTCTGACATCACACCACTTTACATGAGCCTTCAATTCCTGTCCAAAAACACCTGATAGTGATGCAGACAGAAAGACAGAAGATGGGGTAAATCACTTATCCATATGCCATTCTTTACTTCAAAGAGCAATGAAAACAACAGCAGGACCAAAACCAGAGCCTGCAGATAGACATCATTGTTTAAAGCGAATATACTTAAGGTAGGTGAATAACTGCTCTTGAGTTAGTGTTAAATGCTCTGTGGTTAATTGGGCTCTTAACAACCTAACAGTTGGTGTGAATTTAGCTTAGTTCTACTGAGTATATTTGCTAGGTAATGAGGAAAGGCAGTTCAGGACAACCTGCAGGCCTGTCTGCAGCAGAGAAACCCCCCCACCCCCAAGGTGTTTTGGTATCACATTGTCACTGTAGTGAAGAATTCTTCTTTCTCTGAGCAGACTTGACACTTTGAGGCAGATGTGAACTAGGAACAGCCTAACCACAAAAAAAGCTGCAGACAGCACACTGTGCTGAAGTAAAGGTGTAGCGAGTGCAATTATCACCATTTAGTGTGAAATATCAACATTAAATCTGTGAAGAACCTTTGGCACACATCCTATTAAAATTATAGATGGTTAAGAGTTTATTGATCTACGAGTGTGAAAAGCTCTGAGTCAGGCTTACACTCACCTGGTTCAATTATTCAAAAGCACTAAAATGTGTTCTGTAAGTAGACTGTAGTCATTATAAAGATTATTCCTCCACTTTATAATGCAGTGAATGCAGGTTCTGGAGCTGTTTTTGTGGTTGTTTAAGGCAATTCCCTAAACTTTTTTCTTACTCCCTGCTGGTTCCAAGTGACTTACCATATTAACACAAGGATAAGGGCAACAGAACATGAACAGTGCAGGCAAATAATAGAAGACAATGCTGCATGTGGAAGGAACTGCAACGGACCATGACTGACTTCAAAATAACCATATACATCCAAATTGTTCATGGGTACAATTACACTGACTGTTCAAAGAGCAAACATGTGCCCAGTAGAGTAGTTACTACTCTATTTCACTATAAATGATGAAATCAACTGAAAGACATTTTTGTATATTACATGAACCAACATGGGATGACTTTTGCTACATTAGTGTCTTATGCAAACATCTCAATTTTCAATAAACTGCTGTGTTAAACTGTAAATTATGCAGAAAGGGTAGATTTTAGGGGGGTCATTAAAGGTTGAAGTCTGCTGGGTTTTAACAGACATTCCAAGCACAGAAGTGCATTATTGTAAGTACATTATCATAAATAGTACACATAGTAAAAATGTTAATACAGTTTCATATAAATCATCATGTTATTTCTTCTGGTCATAAAGTATCCTAGTACAAAAACCTATGTGATTTACTGGATCAAAACAAATGTAATAAACACCACCTGGTCACAAATGTCATACAAACAAACATTTATTGTAAATATTATCTGTAAATAAAATGGCTGTATTTACATATCCTTCACCTTGGTGAACCCCATCACAAATACAACGCAGAAACAAACTGGCAGATTTTCAGTATGCAGAGTAAATGATCTACTTCGGCAAAAAAAAAAAAAAAAAAAAAAAAAAAAAAAAAAAAAAACACCAAGAGGTTCTCAGGCAGGAATTACAGATTAACCACCAGGACCTGTATGAACACAGCATTTTTACAGTCATTTGGAGTTTTCAAAGCATAGGTGGAGCTATAATGACTGACATGCTAAGATTGACCTACAGTGCAACCCTTTAGCATGGCTGGACAAAATCAGCCGACCAAACAGCCCTACAAACTTTGCCCTTGGTTCTGCTTCAAGCCAACTCCAGGAAGTGCTAGTCACTGATCTCCCAAGGTCATTCAACAGAGGAGAGAGAGAAACCAGAGAGGGAGGAGGGAAAGAGGGGGAGGGAGGGAGAAAGAGAAAGAGAGAGAGAGACCAAGAGTGACAGAGGAAGATGAAAGTGAGAGGGGGGAGGAAGAGTGGGAGAGCAGAGGACAGGTTTTTCAACTTTCACTGCAGCACTTAAGTGACCCCAGTGGTTCTGACTGTGTACTTTCTAAGAAGTGTAATAAAAACATCACATACTGTACATGTATTAACTGTGTTCCCTTTGAGTTTTACTTCCTCTGTGTCCTATCATCACCCTCTATACATTTCCTCTTCGTTGGTGACAAGAGAGACTGCAGAAGCCAATCTCACATTCCTGTGACCTTCATCCACTGCTAGGCCCAGTCTCTGGCGTCAAAGTAGGCAGGGCTAAAGCTACCTGCATATTACACACTGGAACGCAGCTGACTCCCCCCCTCCTAGCTGCCCACACCGCCTTTAGTGACAGTGTACACATGTAAAAACACAGCACAGGCAAGGGCAAAAGAGAGGCCGGTGGTGGTCACCTTAGCGATAAGCTCAAAGCCCTAGCTATGTCAAGTGTTTGTGTGTTTCGTTGACTTTTTCTTCCCCCGGTGAGCCAGTAGAACAGCACTGGGCACAAATGATATTCAAATCTCATACAGACAGCAGCCAACCCTGGGATTTGGCAGCAAGGGCTTCAACTTAAGAGTTATTTTTAGTCACCCTCTCTCAATCTCTCTCTCTCTCACACACACACACTCTTCCTTTCTCTCTCTGTCTCCCCAACGGGACCTTGTTTTGTCAAAGGCACCAATGGAAACTTTCAATTAGGGAGCAAGAGAGGGGAGAGAAAGGGAGTCAGAGGGAAGTGAGAGGAAAGGCACCCTCCAAAGATTCCATCAGAAGAGATCAGATCAAACTATTAGCCTCCTCTGGCCCTGCAGCTGACAGGCTGACAGCATGTCCCATCTGGGTGTCTGACACTGTCGGGGTGGGGGCCTGGGGGGTTCCTAAGGTCAAAGTAACCAGCTGCACCTCCACCCCTGGGGACCCCTGACACCAAGACTGACATCAACCCTGAGAAATAGATCATCTCAGAATCCACCGAATGCAACAAATCCAAATTCAACGTAGATGTCATCGCCGCTGCTCGTCTCTGCGTCACTGTCTGGGTCTGATGCGTAGGCAAGGACGCCAAGGGGAAGCAGGGTCCGAACTGGCAAGTAGAAGCACTGCGGCCTTGAGGACATCAGCACCATCAAGACACCAAGTAAAGTGCAGCTGAGTGCGATCGAACTGTTTGGTTTGGTTGGCTGTGGATATGATGTGTTGAATTAATGCTAAAAGTGTTAGCTTGTATGGTGGTCTGTAGTCAAAAGCCAGCAAGTGACAGCAAAAGAGGAAAAGACTGGTCTGAACTGAAACAAAAAGTTTCTGAAAAATTCAATACATACACAAAATGATCAATTATCAACAGACTGTATAAAACCAAAGTGACCACTGAAGGACACACACTCACACACCTCTGAAACACAGAACTCCTATCTTCCAAGGAGAGAATTACACGATACCAAAGGGAGGGGGATAAGGGACGGCTGTAAAGGACAGACACACTCTCATCACTGCGGAGTGTGATGGAGAAACAGCAGAAAGTAAACAGGTAAACATTTCATTCTGAACCAAAAGCAAGACCAATTTGACTACCTCTGTTGGTGTGTTTTTAGTGGTCAGACTTACCCCTGTGCCCTTCATGGTGAGTGGTCTGCACTGTTGGAGCAGAGGCAAACAGATAGCCCTGTTCAAGTCTCCTTCTTAAAAACAGCAGAGGGAAGAAGCGGCACAGAGGTTGACAGAAAAACTCTCTCCAGCTCCTTCACTTCCTCCAGTCTCCTGATCGTATCAACAGACAAAAGGCACTCTGGCTCCACTGGACAGCTTTAAAAAGGCTCCCAACCCGGACACACAGAGAAGAGTAAGCCCCCCTTTCTCCTACCCCTCCCCCCTCCTCTCTCCTACTCTCCCTTTACACATTGCCCCGTCTTCTTCAGCAGCCCCCCAAACGTCCTAAACATTCAACCGGGTCTCTTCTATCTGTCCTGACTTCAACAGCTGACCTCTCTGGGTCTCTTTTACTCTCTGACCCCACTCCCTCTCTTTTAGCCAGTGACCCCCTCCCGTTTTGTCTTTGAGCTGACCCCTGGCCCAGAGCAAACAACAGGGAGAGAGGCAACAGAAAGCGAGCACAGCAGCAGGCAAACAGTACAGCGGCACTCCCGACTCACAGACAAAAATCTCTAGCCTCCTTCCCCTTTAACATTCAAGAGTAATCAATCTAGCATGCTACATGATACTCAAACCCCGCCTCACAGCCGGCTCCCACCTCGCTCTGACACTTGAAACCAATGAGAAGATGGGACACTTGTTCGCCATTGGCCGCCGTACAAATCAGTCAGCACTAACACATCCCCTGCTCCTCCCCTTTCCTCTGCCCAACCCCCTTTTACCGACAGCCAACTTCCTGCTCTAAGTTACCTTGAGCTGCAGGATAGGGGTCAGGGAAAAGAAAAGAGGAAGAGAGAGTAAAGAACAGAATAGGTGAAAAAGACTGAGTAAAGTTGTGGAAAGCACTGCTAGGATTGTGTGAAGGTATGCCAGTGGCAGCTTGCCTCTGCATTGTTTGTCCTCAAGCGCTCCCCCAGTCTCTGCTGCTGCTGGACGGATGAGAAAGGTTCCACGGGCTGCTCTCTGACAACTGCTCTCTGCTTATTTACAATGTCAAACTAAATGTCTCCCTTAGCCCCACCTCCTCTATGGCATTATAGGCTGAAAGTGCAGTGATGCAGGCAGCTATGCTGGTCTCTATTGGCTACAAGAAGTGCCAGAATGGATGCCGCATGTTGCATCCACATGATTTAAAGTACAAAAGCATACTGAGCAGACTCGCTGTCTCATACGTGTGCACAACCATACACGCACATCCACACACACAAATGTTTTGTCCTTGCTTTCTCATTCATCCTTGCTCAGAGTCACAGGTACACAACACAAACATCTAGCCTCTGGCCAAACTACTTGTTATAATGAGAGTCATTGTTGTACCATTAATGTTGTGCTAAATGAAGGGCAAATTTACATTTACATGGATGGTAACTCACTATTCTCATGGAATACAAATTAGTTGAATTTGACTTGTTTAAAATTCTGCAATTAAAAACTACATGTCGTTAGGCAACTTTCTGAAACCAAAATAGTACTCAAAATAAACTTAAGCTATGGTGTGTGAATCAGATTTACTAATTTCCACAGTATAAATTATTTTTATGTCTTTGCAAAAAATGTGGGGGAATCAAATTGGTTTCATTAACATCCACAGATTCAAAGAGTGCATATAATGCGTGTCCTATTTGTGGATAAACAAGACTCAAGAGAAAGGTAAAAGTCTGTAAATAAAGACAGTGTTGTCTTGAACCTAAAAACGACGCTCACAGCAACTTGCACAATTAAAACGTCATCAGAAAACCACGTCAGCAATGTCATACAATGCCCTTCTTGTTAACTTACCACTGGTTTAATGTGCTCAGTTTATACACAGTAACCTTTACTTTGGAACAACAGAGCAGGACACTGTAAGTTGTGTGCACTGCTGCCACATAGATTCAAATTAGTTCACTTTATGTAGACAATCTTATTAAAAAAAAACATGCATGTAAAAAAAACTGATTATTAAGTTACACAAACTGGAATAGGAGGTTTCATCATGACAAACATTGGTCAGAGGAGCCTATAAAAGACAACTTGGGAAAAGATGATGTTATGACCCGAACAAATTGCAAATTGTATCAAGTCTTAATAGAGTGAGGAACACATCAAGCTTAGGAGGAACAGAAAGAGAAAACCTGCCCCATCAATGAAAAACCTAGGGGGAGGGGAACCGGAAGGATGGAGAAGGACACAGAGGAGAGTCGTTACAGGATGGGAGGGGTGGAACAAGTGGAGAGAGGGCAAGCGAATGAGATAGACTCAAGAGAAGCGAAGCTAAATGTTCTCTTTGCTATTTTTGAGAAGAGCATAGGGACCAGAGCAGGTACTACAGTTGTCCAGTTAATGATTATAGCAGCGTCACACAAAGATTAATCTAACAAGCATGGCTGCCATACTACAGCAGTTCACGTTCTGTAGGTGCACACTACCCAAAATGCCTCTGTAATGACACCTGGCAAGGTCACTGTACAAATGAGACCTTCCCATGACCTGTACTGCCCGTAGCTGGAATATGTTTGCTCTAACTGATGCTGTTTAGAGATAAACATACACTTGACCAACTATGAGTTTCATAAACACACAGCTCCCTGAGGGTAGCAAGGCCAAGTGATGAATTCACACACAAACATCCCAAAAACAAATACACACCTGAACAATTTGATGGTTTCCTGACTGACTTGAACAAAGGTTAGATACAGTTCTGGGATTAAATATTAAGCATCTGCACGCTAAAGCAAGTGCCCATACTGTATACATCTAACCTATAAGAATGGTTGCAAGACGCTGAAATGTTAAGATAGATTTTCTTGGGTGAATATGAAATGCTTTGGGGGTCCCAACCTGCACTTCAAGTTGTTATAATTGTTGTGAATACGGAACAACGAACGATGTTACTGGTTAAACGCATTTCATATAAAATAACGTGTTAATACGAAAAATGGACCATTTGTTCAAATAATAAACTTAAACATAGATCCTTGGGCACAAGTGCAGCATAATTCTGGGTGGATCCGTCCTGGTTTGACACAGCGGTCGGGTTTATAGCGATATATGGTAAATATATCTCACAGTAAATTCTAGTTGAAAGATGAATTTGGGTTGTTCTGACCCGAGAAATAAAACAAAGCCCAACTCATTTATACAGACCAAGCACAGTACATTCGTACAAGAGATCCGGTTAACACGCTAGCGACTTTGTTTCTGGACATATGACCCTTGAATGGAATTTTGCACTTTCAACAAGGCTATAATAGTGTGGTATTAAAATGTGCCATAGAGATATGGTGTGGCATATCAGCCAATATAACACCTGGTTTGACTGATAACCTTGGATCATTTGGACGCTACTAGCTAATGCTATGGTGGTCATATTCGACTGAGGCTGGAAGCTAACGACAGTCAACATAATGTTAGCCCGTAGGAGATGCACAATGGTGACTGTTGTACTATAGCTCAGGTGATCACCGCAGTGACCGCAATTTTAGTAAGCAATGGACAACGAGTCTTGCTACCAAATGAAAGTTTGCAAAGCTTTCCAAAGCTAGGAAGAAGCAGCCTAACCAATAAAGACAACGTTTGGATCTGTCCTTCAGACCAATCAAACCTCGGACTAGATTCCACCAATCAAGGTTTTTAGGGCTAAGTTCGTTCTGCAACCGACGCCATTCGGGCTCAAATGGAACCGGCCAGTCCGCCTAACAATCATTCGGACAAGATCCAACATGGTGGACATAAGACGGCAGCTTCCTGGCCGCCCGTGATCCCTTCAGCGGGCCACCAATAAGCGCCGCTGAGAGCGGGGAGGGAAATGGCGCCTCTGTTCATCTTCCAAAACAATCGTCTATTGGTCAAGAACAGCAAATGAAAAGAAGCGAAGTAATTGCCCCTACTTCCACCCAACACGGACCCCTTTCTCTTGAACAAACAACAGGCAAACGAAATTTCCTTTGTTACTCACTTTGTTAAACGTGTTCGAAGTGAAGTCCGGCTCAGCGTATTATTTATTTTATTTAGCTAGCAAGGGGAATCAAGATGGCTGCTACTCGAACCGGAAAGAGCAGCACGCAAGAACGTGATGACGTGTTCACACGTACCCTTCGGCATCAACGTCAATGCCCTCTCAACATACTGACAGGCTGCATGCTCCGAGTGTTTCTTGTAACTTTGAACGTATATATATATATATTACGGATAATTGTAAATAGTTAAATAGGATTATATTTCATAATTAAGATACTAAAATAAATTACCACCCAGTTGAATAACTTTTACACAAAATATTTTTTTACTACCAAGAAACCAAAGATCTAACAGAATCACACTTACATAATTTCATAATGCATGACACAACAATACTTGTCTAAAATATAAGAACTTTAAGTTGATTTTCATTATGCATCTTATATAGATTGTCTTATAGTGACGTTCAACAGCAGTTGTCACCACTTTTGATTGAAGATCTGACCCAACACAATATTTTAAGCCTTCCTTTTATTTCTCTCAGCACATTTTTTTGAAAACAAAATTTCAAACATCTGAAGCAAAGACAAAAAAAATAAAAAATTACAACCCAATTACTTTCTGTAACCAAATTATTTCAGTAAAACAAAAACAATATTAGCAAGAAATTTTGTACAAACATCTCAATTATTTCCTTGCTACAAGTTCCAGAAGAGTGGAAGTGATTTTGTCCAGGCTGCTTTTGTACTGAGGTTCCCTGTACCCTCTGGGTCCTCGTTCCATGTGCTGGGGAGATCCAGATCGGTGCGACTCAAAAAATTCCTCACCACCAGGCTCGTAGTCAAGAGCCTGCAAGGGTGCCTGGTACCTTTCAGGGTAATGGGCTGGCTCATTTGGATGTTGTGTAGGTGGAATTTCATTCCATCCATAATCTTCTACAATGAAGACATTAGGAAAATAACATTTTACAGCTGGAGGAAACTGCAAAAATGCACACAACTGTGATTACTTCGTTTCCGGAATTGGGATATTTATTCCATTTTACATCTGGCTTACATTTTAAATGAGCTTTACACAATGCAGAACACAGTCATTTATTATATGACCAAAAACAGCTGCATTTATTGACTCTATGCGATAAGTGGCTTTTTAGTGCCGTGTGCAGTGGGCAGAGACAATCATCTCTTTGTGTTCCTTTTTACTTACCTTCGTAGGGGCTTCTGTTGGAGTGTCTAGGCTCATCACGCACAGGATGGTGGTATTCTTGGAGCCGCTCATCAGTCACATGCTCTCGGTGCCTGTGGTCTCTTCTTCTGTGATCTTCTCTTAAGTGGAGGTCTTTTGGTCTTCTCATGTCTGAATCTTCTCTTCGAGTCGGCTCATAGTGGTCTTGCACACTCCCCTGTGAATCTGACCTCAAACTGCTGTAATTTTGGGGGATGAATGCTCGCCCCTGGATATTTTCCTACAACAAAAAAACACTTGTTTAATTAATTTCTCCTCAACTACACATACTAAAAGTATGAAACTACATTTCCACAGATTTAGTGCAGTTCACTTATAAATGTCTATTCTGCAGTTGCACATACCATGGTTTTGTCTTGTTTTTTGGCCTTGAACTCCATCAGGACACCACAAAGTTTGTTCTTAAGGAAGTCAGCCTCTTCTGCATTTTCTATTTCAATGTTTTTCTGGTAAAAATGGGTGAGTAAGATATGGTTAAGTTTCAGATTCAATGAAAAGCTGAAACTGAACCTTCCTCATAACAAACAACTATTTATGTTCTTACCAGCATATCAAAGACAGACCCTGTGTCTGCACCACGCTCTGCCATGAACTCTTTCTGGTAGCCCTCAACATGACGCAGGCTCTGTGAAAACAACAGCTTCTGATGAGTTAGAATTCACTTAATACATATATGGCAGTTGCATTTTGAAAAAAAAAACTGTAGATTGTTACAGAAGAATGATGTCAAAACAGAAAAATCTTTGGTCAAGACTAACAGGTGGTTACATTGCACAAGTAAAGAAAAACAGCTGCTACAACCACAAATAACCTGGGAGAAAGTTATGTAATTGTCAGAAATTTAAGATAATGTCACAGTGTGACTGTTGCTGAAACTTAAATCTACACTGCTTAACATCAAACAGGTATGCATCATGAAGTGACACATGGATTAACACAAGCGTTTACCAAATCTGTTACCCTCAAGTTTAAAGTTGGTCTATTTTCTTTAGTAATGGCCAGGTTCTCATTCTCCTTCCGCTCTTAATTTAGATAATTTTCATGCTTACATCTATCACTTGTAGCCTAATTGTAGACTTGGCTTCATTGTTTAAAACCATAATAATGCTGACAGATGACATGCTCTGGTGACATCTAATTTCTTGCACTGACTTGTATCAAGGTCTGAGATACATTAGTCGTTAGCATCGCACATCTGTCTATATCCAGAATTCCAGGTTTTATTATATTCATGTTGTGCACTGAGGCTGAGAATAAACTTCTATGACTCTTGAAGTTTCACAATCTGTATAAGCCTTAAAAGCCAGTGTTTACTTTGTCTATTCAACACTCATTAGTTACAAGGAAAATAAGTCCAGTCCACACTCAAACATAGTAGGTGATGGTAGTGGACTTAGTGTTCAATACCAATTGGAATGTAAATAAAGAAGAAGATGAAGTCTTCAAGGTGCTGCAACGTGGCAGATGACATGAATACCCACCCACTTCCTCTGTAGACACAAAAAGCTCACTCAAAGGAAACAAAAACACAACATTTCTTCTTGTATAATACATTGACTCGTTCCATTTCTAAAACTAAATCCTCCTAAAACCTGTATTCTGGCCTTTTAAAGAAATACTTATTTTATGACACATTACTTGTGAGTCTGGGTAACGGTCTGGGTTTTGCCTTCCACGGATCTCATTCCCCAACATTGAAGTGGCTGATGTAGGGTGACTCCCAAACTTTGGCTTTGGAGGCCCAAAGTCATCATGAAACCTTCAAAGATCAATGAGAAAGCATTAAAAAAAATCCAACCAGTGACATGGGAGAACAGTTTTTACAGACAGCCTTAGGCATTTTGACTCACATCTCCTTTGCCGTCGTCATCTCTTCTGTAGTGGCGTCAGAGAAGCGGCTCTTCCTTTTTCTTTTTCCCAACTGCTCACTACTAGCGCGCCCCTTCAGGAAGCGCATGAATGGTTCTGGGATGTCAGAAACATTCCTGTTAATGTCTGCTGGTGTAGTGGGACTTGCTCTGCTGGGCCCAGATGTGACAACTGCCTCCTTTTGACGTGGTTTAATCATTTCATGCCGATAATCTTTGATCACAGTGACTAATTGGTTACGTGAGCAGTCGCTGTCTGAAGGCATGGGAAATCTCATCCTGTTGGCCTCTGGTTCACTTGACCTTGATCTTCTATCAGATTCCCTGTCAAGAGTCCACTGGCGTGAACTGTCGTTGGGATGTGGATCCTGTGGGGACTGATATCCAGCTTGTCTCCGTCTAACTTCGTCAGTGTAGAAGTCCTTCAGCAGATCTTTTTCTGGGTAGGACCCTCTGGGGCCTTGTGGGTAATACTCTTCACCCTGAGCCTGGCCACGTTGCATCTGCTCCCGAGGACCAAATCTAGAAATGCCATCGCGCATTTGTCCTCTGTGTAAATCTTCAGTGTATTCCTTTTCATATTCCGTGCGATAGTCGGGCTCCATATACTGCTCCCTGTACATATCGCCTTCCCTGTAATCTGTCCGCAGCAGATCCTCTTCCTCCTGGTCATGGCTCAGTCCCCCTCTGCCTGGGTGCAGCATGTAATGGTCCTCTGGATGAGCTGGGGATGGATGTGGGAAATCGTTCAAACATCTCCCGCGGCTGTTGTTGAAGCTTGTGAGTTCTGGTAACAGCAGCGGTGCATCTCGGTGGGTTGGATGGATATTTCTGTCTCTATCTTGCCATGGACGACCTGGGGAGAAAAAGTAAATATGAGTAAGTAAATACAAGTGCATTCACAAATAAGGATATGGTATACATCTGAATAGTATTCTTAACATATGGACCAAGTTTAATTCAGATTAGAAGCAGTGTTTTTCCCATTTCCATCACTTCATCAAAATTCAAAGTGTTTATTGTCATATGTACAGTGAGGAAACATGTCCTCCGTTAAATAACATTCTTGCTTTGTTGTCCACAGAATGCCAAATGTATAAAACTCAAGTATGAACAGATGGAAAAAAAACAAGATAGATTAAAATAGTGCAAAGAAGCAATTTAAAAAGGCATGGGGGTATCTTGTGAAGAAAAAAGTACATAGTACAAATGTAAATGGTGCAAACTAAAGATGAAAACAGCTACAATTATATGAGATAGTCCAAACTACGGTGGTCCGTGGTTGTATTTTTATTATTTTATTTAATTTTTTTATGATGGTAGTTCCAGTCACTGCTTGTTTTTAATTCTAATTTTGTTTAGTTTTCTGAATTTTTCTTGAGCTGATGAAAAAATTAAGTTCTCCCTGAGGATCAATTAAGTTAATCTGCATCTGTATGCTTAAACATAAAACAACATAAAAAAAAAAAAATTAAAAAAAAACACAACTAAGGAAAAATTTTACAGAAGTTGGAGGACACAAAATGATAAGTGAAATACTGTGTACCTGTTTATCAGCTCCTAAATATTTTAAGCCTTTATTATGCTTAACAAAGGCTACACATCTCTGAGGGAGTATGTAAATTATACATGTTGAAAGGTCCAGTGAAGTGAAGCAGTGAACATTTATATAAAGAAAACATAACTATGAATGTTATTCTTTGTTTATGTGATCAGATCCTCCACAATCCTGGTAAAACATTAACAGCGGAACTTTAAATACAAGCTAAATTTACTAAAGCACAGCATGCCTTTATGACTGATGACCTGTGAGGTTTTTGTTGGCTGTGGATGTCTGTCTGTATGTTTGGGTAGATGAGTGTGTGTGTTGGTCACGATAAATAATGCCAGAGATTTTGAAGGATAACACAAGCTGGCGTGCTAATGATAGACTACAGTAAATGTCATAAGTGGGGCTCTAGAAGAGAAAACAATGAATAGGAAATGTATGTTGGAAGTTAATGAGCTGTAAAAAAAAAAAAAAAACGAAACAGGCAGTAGTTTAATTACTTGAAAATACATTCTTTATAGTATTATCTATGTATTACAGCTATGATACTATAGATGAACTACTGGACTTTAGTTTATAAGTCCTGACACATTTAGAGCCTGTCCGTCCTGGGAGTGGATCTGTCCTTCATGTGGTTCTCCCTGAGGTTTCTCCTGTTTTCCCACAGACAGGTTTTTGGGAGTTTTTCCTCACCGAGAAGGGGGGTCTAAGGACAGGGGATGTGCTAGGAAACGTTTAGTCATTGTTTGATTGTGTCCATGTTGTATTTGTTCTGTTGGCTGTGTGTTCTCTGCTGACCTTATCACATTCCTGGAAAACCCTTTGAGGCAACTGTCATTGTGATATTGGGCTATAGAAATAAAATTGAATTGAATTACAGGTTTTGGGTCTGCATTTAGTTAATACTAGTTAATAAATAATAATAATAAATAATAATAATAATAATAATGCATTTTATTTATATTGCCCTTTACATCCAAGGATCTCAAAGGGCTACAGGTTAAAAAAGAGACTAAAAAGTAAAACAAATACAATATGAAGAGAAATTGTCTAAGAGAGACTACTAAAAAGAGAAACTACTAAAAAATGGGACCAAAAGTTTTGTTAAAAAGAAATGTCTTTAAATGTATTTTAAAACAGTCCGTGGACTGTGGTGCCCTCAGGGTGTCGTAGTAAAGACCTTGACAATGCATATTTAGTGAAACTTTAGTTATTAATGCATAGAAGAATTGATATTTTTGTTATTCTAATACTTCAGCTCTTGTTTTACCATTATAAAATAGAAAAATGGAGATGACAAGAAACTGACTTGATCATATTCAACAGATACCTAATCCATATAACTGTAACCTCATTTCCAAACAGAATTCATATTGCAAATGTACCTCTTGGGAAGTTGGGTTCATCCACAATTCTATTTTTCTTCAGTGGCTGAAACACACAAAAGCATAAATGGGAGCATAAACAACTGTCATTCCGATGCAAAAAATACATGAAATTTAGGGATATTTGGTGTATATGGTTCTATCACCATTGGAGTTCCTCTTCCATCCTGTCTCTCAACGATTTCCGCTCTGGCCCGGATGAGCTTTCCAGCCTGTGTTGTTATAGATTGTTTATCCCAGGTCACCAAGTCTGGGCGTTTCACTTCCTACACACAGACACACACACACAAAATGTAAGACAGTCTCATTTGAGTCACTTTAATGCATGCGCAAAGCAGATACTGAAGTTTAACTGGGGTTTTCTGATGGCCTTTACCAAATACTTCTGTCGGTGTTTACGTCCAATCACATGGTGAACCAGGTCCGGTAGGTTTGAAGTAACATTACACAGTCTACATGTGTATCTGGGGCCAATGTCATTCGCAGAGCGAGGTATTTCTTCGTAATAGTTTAAACCTAAGGAATAAACACAAAAAGTTCAATACAAATCAAATCATATTCAAGGAAACAAAATATATAAGAGTTGAGTTGTGTGTTGAGTTATTTACCAATTATAGGTTCATTAAGCTTCAGATAATGCAGATATTGTAATATGTCTTCAAAATCTGGGACGATGTGCTGTTTGACAGACCTCCCTAGAAAACCAAACCATCAGTCAGCAAAAGACAATGATCGATTACAAAGGTGTTGTCATCAGACATGATTACATCCACAGTGAACATTTAACATGTGCAAAGAATTTTTTTGGTTTAGCAACATATTAGTGTCATTTATCAGAATTCCATTGCCTTGTCAAGACAAAGAGCAATATCTTGAGAACTTTGAAGATAACCATTTCAATACAAGACCAACTGCGTAGGTTAATATTTTAAGTTACAATCAATGCACCAAAGTTCATACACCGGCAGGTTTCCGGTTCCAGTTCCTTTTCTGTTTGTGCTTAAAACCCAAGTAATCCTCTGTCACTGATGCCTTTATGCTGCTGTGGGAACGTCGTTGATTAAATGTCTGCCAAATCCCACTCATGGATTTTAATTTCACAGTCATCTGAAGTCGGTGGGTTTCATTCTTAGGTTTATTTTTAATGTCTTAAAATATTTTGACATGCGGGTAAAAAAAAAAAAAAAAAAGCTTCCTCTTCCCTCTTGACATAATCACCTAATGTTGATGTCACTTTGATTACCTAAAAGAAGAAGACAGAAGGAGTTCTCCGCTGCACAAAAAGTTCTCAAAAAATGTTCCCATACATTAAGTATGAGCACAATATAGCAGCCTGGACAAACGGAAACACATTTGTCACTAGCTGAACGCGCAACACATCCCACAAAGGCCAAAGTAGGATTGTGCTTCACACACACAGTAATACCCTACTGTGGCTTGTGCACTTGTGCAGGATGTGACTTTATTTCCTACTCCATATTGAAGTTGGCCATGTGGTGCATTGACTAGTGAAAGCTTCAGTTCCTTTTTGAACCTTTCCCATAATACCTCTGTCTGCATACATAAGAAGAAATATTTACCTGTTATCTTCACAGAGGTAAGATTCCAGACTTATTTGGCAAAGTAAGAATGACTGCAGCTGAACGTTGGATACTCATTAATTTTCCAACACCATATTTAAGTATGTGTATACTCTGCTAGTATACTGTAAGCAAATGTGGCTAAGTCTGGGGATTCCAAATATGAGCCAAGAGAAAGTGACAACCAGCTCCAGTTACCTGAAATCCTCCTGGAATACCTTAAATAAAACCAATGTACTTCAGCTGCTTTTAGCACATCAACCCTTATAAGACTGGCATGAGTCTGACAAGCAGGCATGCTCACTTAATACAGCCGTTGAGCTACTTTTGTAGCTGAAGAATTTTACTTTTAGTAAACCAACTGTGTTGAGTTGGGCAGCATACACTATACAGCCAGCAATTTATAACTTTTAGTCCCATTTAAGGGCTTAAACATCTCATTCCACAAATATAGGCATTTGTCTCACACTAGTTTAGTTTCTTCTCTTCCAAAAAGGTTGTACACAAGATTTAGAGATTTACCCACATTCCACACTGTCCCTCCTGAAAGGGAGGCAAGGTGTATGGTTTTTGGTTCAGTTTGTTTGTTTCTTTGTTTGTTAACACTTTAGCAGCAAAACCATTGGTTGAATTTATACCAAATTGAGTTGATAGATTACCAGTGACCCAGAATAAATGTGATTACATTTTTGGAAAAGTAGGTCAATGAATTTTAAAACTTTTATTTCCCTGTGTACTTAGAATGGCTGAAATTTGTCTATACAGTCCATGTCTAAGCTGACATCAGCACATGCACAGACATGATGACATCAGCTGGATCAGTGTCAAAATAAGATCCAATACTTGTGAGGGGGCTGGGTTTGTTGTGCCTGGCACCACTTGTTCCATTCGATTCCGACAAAGCTGTTCACCCCAAAGGTGTTGGAGAGTATGAGGTCAGTAAAAGCAGAATGTAGAGCTACATTTTGGGTCGAAACTTCAACCTATGATACATACTTGAAAAACGCTGGCATGTGATTTTACTGCAGGACAATCCAGTTAAGGTCCTGAATTCCACAGCCCTTCTGAGACGACAACAATGCGGGTTTGCACAGATTAGTTGACTTTACCACAGAGAGTTGATATTACCAGCATGACGGCAACTGGTCCCTCACCATGTGATTACAACATGACCACCGGCAGGCACAAAGGAAGGAGAAAGTGAAAAGCCTGGTTGCTCAATGCAGGATGCCAACACCTGTGGAATAAGATAAGTGTGTGGAAGATCCTTGTGTGTTTCCCATAGATCCAGCTGCTTCCACAAATTTCCACCTCCAATCCAGCTGTGTCACATCTGTGTGGCAGTTTTCATGTCCACTGCACTTACTGTCACCTTCTCCTGCTTCCACGCCCTAGGTTAATTTTCTGTCTCAATGTACATCTCTCTTCTCGTCTTCTTCCTTGATGTTTCTCCATCTTTCTTCCTCTTGTCTCTCTTGCTCCCTCTTTGTCCAACATCTTTGAAATATATAGTGAGTGAGGTTCTGTTGTTATATCTTTTAGGTGCTGATCTCCTTGAACAGAGAACTTGATAGCAGATCACGTGTAGATCCTCCTAGTATGCCAACAGACGTCTCCAGCTGTTGTAGAGTATTCGGTCTGACTGCGTAGTTTTCATTTGCAATCAGTCCACATCAGTGTCACTTTTACAACACAACTGTCAGCTCTGAAAATCTGGATGTCAGTCAACCCCTCAGCACAGCCGCAATAAACCAGGCAGAAGCTGGGAGTGACTTCATACCTTCTCGTGTGCACCAAATGACTTGCCAGAACAGACAACAAAATATACTCAAGGATATAATAAAGTGGAATGATCAGGTCGAACATGAAGTCTACTTACCCTCAGCAACCAAGGCATCCTCCTTCTGCCAGGAATGAAAGGAGAGCAATATAAAGTCAATCAGTGCTGGGTAAACATGACTCTGGTTAGAGTTCACCAGTGCTACAAACAGAGAAAGTGTTATATCATGGAAATACACATTTTTTGACAGGATGAAGAGTTAACCAAGCCTACAGCTCATCTGAGGTGCAGCAAAGGTCAACAGGGTGTAAAATTAAAGCACATCCTCACCTGTTCTTTGTTTTTTTCCATTGCAAGAAAAGTTTCAGATTTCGAAGCATAATTGCAATGCACAAATATATAAGTAGGGAACTCAGAGGCTTTTGAATGTTAAAAGCCAAAATTCCACTTGTATCCACTGCTGAACAAGATGACCAAAAGATTTCAAGAAACATCTGAAACTGTTTTTGAAAATCTCATTTTCAAGATGGATAACTAAGTGAAATGCAGCAGCAAGACATTTCTAGACTGAAGGACTGGAGCTGCAGCTGTGGAAATGCTGCTGTTACACAGCAGGGACATGTGCTAGTAACAGCAAAGCTCAGCTGTGAAAGTATTGTACAAGCAGGTTTGGCTCCTCAGATCGTCTGAAGTGTCTCCAATGATGGGCTTCATTGCACAACATAAGGCCGTTATAGCACCTACATGGGTTTTACCTGTGAATTTGGATGTTAAAAATGCACGCAAGACAGCACCTCTTGGATAGTTTCCACATGAGGCAAAACTGCTGAAAGGACAGAATAAGAAAGTCCAGTTGAGCTTCTGTTCAACAGAAGGACTAAGATCATACAGAACAAGACAGAATGTGAATGGACTCCATTGAAGGTTTTGTCATGAAGTTTGTCCAACATTTTATGGACTTCAGTCTCCTTCGTTTGACTGTATCAGTAACCCTGATAACTATTTGCAGCCAACTATCAAAATAGCCATCAACAACCTTTCCATTGGCATGGTATAAATAGATACCATGGCATTAAACTGCATTGTCAATATCTGATTAAACATAAAGGTTCAGTTAGATGGCCTCCGAAAAAAAAAAAAAATCACTGAAAAAAGCAAGAGAGAACTTTTGTAATACAGAACAATTATGCATCATATTTCTAACAAAAAAAATTGTTGTTTTTTTAAATTGCAGTTGTGCAAACACGTTGCATACAACACAAAATTCTCAAAATATGATGATACAAGACGAAGATTAGGGAAGTGAAGACAAACTCCCCCTGAATAACCAGGACACAGCCTTCACAATAGAAAAAAAGAAAGAAGTGGCTGAAAAATATTTGGTTAAGGTATCAAGTGTGCAGCACATAACCAAACGTCAGTGTACAGGGGATATGGCCTTCCATCTAAGCCCGCTGTACTTACTGTTCGGGCTGTATCTTTGGTTTCCACATGCCAAGTCTCACTGTGTTTCTCTAAACTGGAAACAGATCTAGTATAAAGTGAGTAGAGAGCATGCCTCCAGTTAGGCCTCTTCATGACGTATGAAGAAAGGTGAAGAAAAACAAAATCCAGGGTATACTCTTCTCCTGGAAGGTCCCTACCTTCCCATTATGTTTGTAAAGACAGTTGGTGAAGATGATTTTCTGTAACCCTGCTGTTGGACAAACAAAAACCTGGGAGATTGACATCCCCTTCCTGTTCACAAGAAACCAGTTTGAAGAAGGTTACATGGATGTAAAAAGATAAAAAAAAAAAAGGACTCAACACAGGCATATGGTCATGAACCACTGTGCTCCAGTTCACGTCTGGCCGACCCACCACCCTGGCCTCTTTGGTAGAAAGACAGGACATGACCCTCAAAGGAAACTGTTCCCTTTATACATCCTTTACACCCCAATTGGTCTATCTTTAAACTTGTGACCTTAACACACATTTTTATCTTTAGTGTCTGCTTTAGTATGTACCTTAATATGTCCAGCTGTAGTAACGTGTATTTTGAACAAGGTATCGCCTCTTATTGATTTTGCGCAAATCTGGAGAAAAACAGAATAAAAAGAACAAATGAATAAGTATTCACATACATGAAGAACAAAATGAATGCAGCTCTATTCTGTCCTCATAGTCATAAAATGATTAAGAAAAATTATAACAACATCTCATAGCATAATTAAGTCCCATACGACAAAACTACAAACTAAAACTCTCAAAACACCCATGAACATCAATCAACATCTGTTTAGCATCATCAACAATAACTTTTACAGCTTTTATGGTTCATTTTAGTGCTGTATTAGGTCCTGGCCAAGCGAGAAAGCACCATGCAGCCACTCCATATCTGTGCTTAAAAATTTAGCAGCACTTATCATAGCTCAACCTGTAGGTCTAAGCACGTACTTTAACATGCCATTAAGGATCAATAATCAAATATTTAATAAAAACATTAATTTATCACCACTGACAAAGTAACAGAGTGAGGAAAAATATAGAGCAATTTTTCAAGGTTTGGAAAAATGCCAAAAAATGCTGTTCCTCAATGAAAGTGCAAATATTTAGCACAACAATTTTTTTCTTAATACATGAGGGTACATTATATCAAAAAATGAAACCAATATAATTTGTATTTTAGTTATAAAAGATAATAATTCATGGTAACGAAGTGAGAATCCAAAAAAATAAGAATGAGGTGTTATTAAGTTACTGATAAAATGATTTGTCTTTGGCGACACAAGTTTCATTACTATTTTTAATACTCATCTTTCTGCTGTCTCTTTAATTAACATTCAAGATCATTATAGAATTGATTATTGTGAAATATAAGATTAGACACAGGCATATATTTGGAACATATTTCTTTACACACTGCAATCTGCATTCTGAATGTATGCGGTATACCTCAATTTACAACCTTAATTCTTCTTAATTTACACAATATTCTAATATATCTTCTTATAGATCCGGTTGTAATTCGCGTGTAATTAACATAAACACAGTTTTATAAACTAGAGATATACGTTTTTCATGCTGAGTAAGCAAAAATATTGTTGTAGAGACAAAATAAATGGATACTGATGTTCACTTTCGCTTGGCCAGGCCCATTAGACTACAGCTAGCACCGTCTGGTATATACAGCTAGCTTATCTCAGAGTGCACAACATCCAAAACACATAAAAACAAATCTAATGTTATACTTACGTCACAGTAAATAAATTGGGTTTCAGCCTCATCGTCGTACGGTGTTTCAAGTACGTCCATGGTCACACTTCGGCGACTAAAGCCTGGTTTAAACACTACTAGCACACGACACCTTAGCTACTACTAGCTAACAACACCGACAGTTTGTCGACGATGTTTTAGTTGATGGATTAACAATCTCTTATAGATAAACGATAATAAAAGTATAAAGTCGATGTTTTTTAGCTGAAGGGACGATATTATGTCACGCTTGTGCTGTATAAAGCTAGATGTAAATATTTAGCAATTTAGCAGTTTTGATGTGTTGATTATTTCTTCTTCTGTCGCCTCTTCTTCTTCATCTTCTTCTTCTTTCTTGTTTTGATTGGCGGCCGGTATTCGAGTTAACATATGCACTACCGCCACCTACTGGACTGGAGGATGGGTTATTAGATTAACAGGAAAATTTTTCTTCTTCGTGTTTATATTTCCGGCAGAGTAGAATGAACGATAGCCCATTACCGCCATCAGGGGGCCATACTAATTCATGCAGACGTCATGAAAATTAAAGGGGGATTGATCTACAGTGGTTGAATCTGTTTCAAAAGGTCCCTTGTAATGTTTTTTTTATATATATAAATCACTACCACGTATGTTTTGTAGATCAACAATGTTTTTCTATCGTGATGTCAATGCTAATGAAGTTCTATGATAAAGGTTCAACAGTATTTTAAACAACTGCACACACTAATAAAAAAAAAAAAAAAGTAGAAGATATTATATTTCAAAATAATATCTTTCCACATTTTCTTTTTTTTTTTAACTTTTCCTTAAACTTCCATTTATGGTACATATTTTTAAGAATTTCAACTTTTTCTATCTTAATTCTCTGTACAGTTTGAAGATGTGTGATTACACCTTCTGCTAGCCTGATGTGCCATTTCTATCCAATCCATTATCTTCCACACTGAATAGACTTAATTGCAAAGATTTCATGTTTATTTGGCTCTACGAAGTTGCATCATATGTACAAAAACAAAGAAAAAAAAAAGGTGTGGCTTTGGAAAGTGGGGCACTTCACCAAGCTGTGTGAGGCACCTGCACAGCATTCAGTCCTAAAGATAAAACTATGACAGTATTATAGAGTAAACATGACAACAGACTCCTTCCGCTCATTATTTTTCAGCGAAAGCACTTGCTAAGAATATGAAAATAGGTAATGAAGGTACCTCGGGAATCTGTCCATTTCACAAGGCACACAGACACCAATCAAAAGGACTTACAGGTGGAGCGCCGTCATATTTACATGCAGTTTTGAATATGTACATTGACAACAGATTCACACCTCTTTTAAACATGATAAATTAGTATCCGTTTACTCTGAGGAGAAAAACTCTTCTTCAGAATAGTTTTGAGATGTCTCATGAGGTCCTAAGGCCATGATCAAACTTCAGACAAAGAAACAGAGAAATCCTAGCTTGAACACAGTGGATGTACAAGATCCACGGCTGTAAGTTACAGATTAACTGCACACACTAATGAAAGCATCCAAAAAACAAGCAAAAAAAAAGAGTGATGACTGCAACCCAAAATACTGCAAATGATTATGAAATGTCACACAGCAAGAAGAGAGGGATATGCTCTGGTGAATTGAGTCACTATACATACAAAAATATCACACCAGCAGTATCCATGCCACTTTAGAGTAGAACATAAACAGACAGAGGCTGAGGCATGAGATGCCTGTGTCTGAGGGTTATAAATACTAACTTACAGTGTAGTGAGAACATCCAACACAAAGAGGATTTAGCGCTTGGACAGAAAATTAACAACAAAATTGGAGTGGATAAAAACAAAAACGTTGATGAGAATGTTCAACAAGACTGATGGTGGTGGGATTTTGTTTTCTCCAGGAGGCAGGTTGTTCAGGATGTTTAAGTAGCAGCAGCAGGAGGCGGTGACATCAGTTAGAGGAGTTGTACAGCCCTCCTGGGAGACTGTTAAGACGGGACCGCAGCTCCTTCCGGACCTGCGTCACCCTCGCCAGTTTACGTTTGTATTCCTAAAACACGGAGACAGACAGGGACCGTCAGAGCTCAGAGGTTTCACAAGCAACAATGTGGTTTAGAGATTATGTTAAGTTGTAAGACTAATACTAAATAAGTAAAAGTTTGATATTATTTTATTAGAAAATGAATTCAGTGACTCTTACAAACTATTAAAAACACATCAGACTTCAGTGTACATTTCAAAACTTAATATTAGTTGGAATTATAACGTTAATCTATTTTCATTTCCAGCCAAAGCTTCCAGTGTTGCTGTAAGGTTTGTGATGCATTGTGGGTATCAAACCACTCTCCGTGAATGTAATATAAACAATTACAAATTACTATTCGTGACTTTCTAAAGTAGCTTCATATTCACTTTAATACACACAAAATAAATCAACAATCTTCTTTATTCTGTTGGTTTTAAGAACATACTAAGTAAATTTAAGAATGTGATTTTGATTTTTTTTAACTCTTTGCAATTGAGACACATTTTGTTGCACGTATAAACTTGTTAAAATATATGAATTTACACTATTTATGACCATTTCCTTTACATTGAGGTACCTAGTGTTGAGTAATGATTTCAACAGGTTATATATTAGAAGTGAAAGGATTGATTGGCTTTAACCTTAAAGATGAATTATGTGCCACTCTTCTTGTCCTCCAGTTCTTCTGCTTGTGTTATTTGTTAAAACCTGCTTATCCAATGATTCTGACAAGCTGATGCATGTTCCTAAATTATAATAATGGTAATGACCTTTAGTAACATGAGCTCTGAGCAAAATGAACTGTGTGACTCATACAAATCTGTTACAGCAAAATAAAAGCACTCACAAGATAAGTTTCAGTTTTTATTTTCATTTTTTTTTTTTTTTTTATTACAAAAGGCTTCATTTTGTGGAGACACAGCTGAAATACTTTGTCCTCTTGGTGTCCTGTGGATGAAGGCTGGACAGTTATTGTCACTGCAATAAAATCATAATAATGATAATGATAAAAACATAAAAATGGGTATGGATTACTTTTGGAGATACTTACCTTAAAAAGAAAGACGCACAGAAAGCATTTGTGACTGACTAGAGTTATATTTGAGGATGAAAGTGCCCTGTGAGAAAGGAAACTAACTTTAGTGTAGTGTGTGTCTACTGAAGAAACTTGTGGAGCCTCTGACTTTTACTAGTTTTATGTCTAATCATCCTCAGTCTTCACTTCATATTGAAATGTTGAATGAACGTGAATATTTGTTTTCCTTTCTGCTTGTAAATGGTTTTTTTTTTTTGCTTTACTATTTACTGTTAAATGAGTCTGTTCTATGCGTTTTAACTGTAACCTTGTAACTGTGTGTTGTATTTGCTGCTGCCTCTCTTGGCTGGGATTCCCTTGTAAAAGAGGTTCTTAATTTCAGTGGGATTTTTCCTGGTTACATAAAGGTTATATTATATATATATATATATATTTTTTTTTTTTTTTTTTAAACAGAGGTATAGGCACATGGATGCACAGACAGATGAACTCAATGACACCAACATGCAGTGGACAACACACATAAATACACACAACTGAAATTAAAAAGGTGGGTTACGCACTTCAAGTTTTTGCTCATTCTGGGCCAAGCCGTCCTTCTGGCTTTGAAGGAAAACAGTCAGTGTGCGTGTGAGTTGCCTTCGGTCGTCGATCTCAGCTGCCAGGCGACCGCTGTAGTCCGCCAGCAGCATACACGCCTCCTCCACCAGCCGGGAAAGCCTCTCGCCTGATTCCTTATCTGAAGTACAGAAAACACACAGGGCACATTAATGCGACAGGTATTGACAGAGGTCAAAGGTCACAGTCATCCAACAGTAGAGAGGTCAAATCCTATGCCATGGAACATCACTTCACAAACATGTTCAGTCGTCAATGCTCAGAAAACATTTCTATCCCATTTGGACGATTTTATCACTTAGACATGCGTGTCCACTTACATGGTTTAGAAAAGTAAAAAAAAAAAACAGTTAAGTATCTTTTAGTTTGTGGGAAACACTTTTGTTCCTTATCTCATATGATGCACATCAATGAAACCACGTTCTACAAGAACAAGTGAAAAAGTATTGAAAGAAGTGCAAATCACTGTCTTATTAATGAGACCTTCAGCTGCTCAAAGCAGACTGTTGAAATAAACAATGTGACTTTCAGGGGTGTTTTTCTGTTTCGCTATTTAAGATGCTGAATTGATTTTATGAAAATATGTGATTCTTGATTGACCTGCAAAATTACATTTTAAATTGACAAATGTCATATGTTTAAATAATGAAATACTTCAAATAGGATAAAAAAAAAAACTTACTTTAGCCTCAGTACTGACTATTCTCAGAATATTTCCCAGTAGGTCCTATGGCACATCTCCTAATATAATGCTTATTAAAACTGCAATTTATTATTACTTTCATTGTCAGTGTTTATTATATAAAATGCCACAAACTGGTGAAATATATTAATCATCAAACCTAACATGACTTATTCAAAGGTCTTGTCACAGAGGAGGGAACAAAAATCCCATAATATTCAAGTTTAAGAAGCTAAACACAGAAAAAAATGGGATAAACAGTTGAGAAAGAACTGGTCGTGACTTTAATAGTTGACAACTCGTCAATTCGTTCTAAAAAATGGCCGCAGGTATAATGATTATAGATACAAATCTCACAGTATTGAAGTGTTTTTTGTAGTTTCGCTGTTCTGCTTTAGAATTTTTAAAGGTTAATTGTTTGACCAGGGCAGCTCCTTCCCACTGTACTGTTTCAGTATAACAGGTTAGGAGAGGAACAAATGTGTACCCATGATTCTTTGCGATCTATCTTTGAATTTCTTTAAGTTTATCGCCTACCATGCGTCACTCAACATAATCAATCAAACCTTTCAATTCACACAGACAGGAACTATTAAGCAAGAGTGAGATGAATGAATGAGTGTATATTTACAGGGTAGATGTTATGGAGCTGTGTCCTGCATATTACCTGTGATCCTATGAAGCAGGGACGTGTCCTGCACTTCAGCAGGAAGAGAAGAAATGCGCTGACGCAGCACCGAGTCGCCAGAAGCCGCATTCTCCAGCTCCTGCAGAGCTCGGATTAACTCCGCTGTCTGAGGATGACAAATAACAGAGAGACAAGACGGGCAAAATAAACAGAGATGTAAATGAACGGATCATGGCAAGAAGAAATGTGTCAGCCATAAATAATATTAGAGGCAGTGGTTATGACCCACCACATACATTTCAGTGACTAAAATAATCAGCCTGTGTATAAACTGTCACAACTGGCAGAATTCAAAGCACAGCCAATCACAGGAAAGGGAAAGGTCTGATACCAAAGGTGTCAGTGGTCACATGACATGAAAAATAAACACTGTTCTGCAGCTTTATTGAACTCGTGCAGAGGTACATTGACATTCCAATGAATCAATTCCCCTCAATTTTTTCACTCTGTTAAAGCAAATTAGTAGTGTGTGTTTACAGACTACAATCGTGTCGCTGTGGGGGATGGTCATACAAACTACGGCTCCAGGGTGAGACTGGCCAATGACTTCTGACCAGGCTAATAAAATCCTACTCTCAATACAAATTAAATGATGTTTCATGGTTTGTACCATGTACCAAAAGTACACAATTCAGTCTTTGCACATGCTTTCCACAGTTACATTCTCCTCATGAATAGGATATTTGGAGACAAATCTCTTGTGTCCTACATACATACCAGAATAATTAACATGGCAGCTGAGATGGCAGTGGAGTAGGATGTGAGTTTGGAGGCTCCTGCTGATTTTGATTAAAATTGTAATTGTTCCACACTTTTCGGTTGCATTTTTCATTTCGTCTTACTCCATTCTAGTCTTTGTCTGGAAATTTAACTTTGGACTGCATTAAAATGGTCAGGAAAGAACATGAAAACTCGCAATACTATTCACACACAACTGAAAAGTCATCTGCAAGCCACGTCCTAAAGTGTGTCACTATTGCTGGATGAGTCCATCTTGGTGCAGGCTTACCCTGACATCGCAGCTCTCAAGCTCAAGTTGTTAGCTTCACTGAGGAATGAAATTACTAATATTTTTTCAGAATGAACTGCAGGAGACTCTCGAGGATGTTTTGTGTATTATCAAGTTCGACTTACAAGCAGTTGGTGATAGCTAAGGCTGATACTGACACTACTGTGTCTACACTGAAAGGCACTGCAGGGGAAAAGGAGCTGGTACTCTCCAGGCGTACCGACAATATTGCTCAAATGAAAACCACCACTGAGTGTCTCACTGCTACTGTAGCCAAACTGTAATAAAATAAATATGAAGACCTGGAGGCCAGGTCACAGCCTATCCACATTAGGATAGTGGGGGTGCAGGAGGGTCCCGACATTTGTTCTACTGTGGTTGTACCTGCCTTGCTAAAGGAGCCACTTCTGGACCGCTACCACAGGACCCTTCAACATAAGCCCAAACCCAGGGAATGAACAAGAGCCAATGTGTGCAGATTTCATTATCCCCGTGACTCTGTTGACATCTTATGGTGCATGAGAGCACTCCAACAGATTAAAGTCAAAGGCTTCACTGTCTCAGTCTTCTCAGACCACACTGTCAAGATAGCCTGGGTTCGTGCTGCATTCAATGACTTTAGAACATCAACTTTGTTGACATTGATGGTGCTCAGTATGGTCTCATTCATCTAGTGCGACTTCGCACCAAACAGTGGTGTTTAGAAGGACTTTGTTCCAGCAGTAGAAGCCAAGGACTATGTCAAAACCTGGAACCAAACCTGGAAACTGGATTTGTGTTACTAGGACATCTATTATTGTTGTTTTTTGGAAGGTATAATATCAGACAATACAATATTTTGTGATGTTTTTAAAATATATATTTGTTATTTTGCACATACTGTTACTTAAACATGAAAATGGAGTTTTTCTCTTACTTTTGTTTGTTCTATTTACTCTCTGATCATTTTTCACATTATTGTGGATGACTTTTGGTTATTATGGGAAACATCAATCTGTCCTTTGTTCTGTGGATATATAGGGACTTTGGGTATATGTCGGTTGAGGGGGGTTTTGAGGGAGGGTGTCCCACCTCAGCTCTATATGGCTATCTGTATTTTGGTTGTTTAGTTTACTTAAATGTTTAACACCAATACAGAGCCTAGAATTGCTGGGACAGGCACACCTCTCAGATTTATTAGTTGGAATTTCAGAATGGGTAATCCTGTTAAGAGATCCAAGGTTTTACACACATTTAGAATAGAATAGAACGCCTTTATTGTCACACAGAGTGTCATGAAATTTCGAGCTTCCCCATCAAGTGTACACATACATATAGAGTCAATTGAAAGACTATAAAAAGTTAAAAAAGTACAATACAATATACAACATACAAAAACACTATATACAATATGAAAAGAACACCTAGTTGCCAAATAAAAAAGTGACTAGTGGTAGCAGCGTTCAGTGATAAGGCGACATTGTAATTGTACGCAGTGCAAAAGACATTACAGTATGCTGTAGATAGGACAGTTCTCTGTGGTTAGAGTTCAAGTGGCCTATGACATAGAGGTGGAGGTGACACCCAGTACCAAATATATCAGTGCATAGTGGAGTTGAGCATTGTGACTGCTTTGGTAAAGAGGCTGTCCCTGAGTCTGTTTGTTCTGGCTGGTATAGACCTGTATCGCCTGCCAGAGGGTAGCAGGTTGAACAGATGGAAGCCAGGGCAGGTAATGTCCTTGATGATGTTTTTTGCTCGGTTCAGACATCTGGAGTTGTAAATGTCAGTTAAGGAAGGCAGAGGGCTACCAATGATCCTTTGAAATTCAAACTCTGATATAGTTTTTTTCTACAAGAGACTCACCTTCACATTAAAGATCATCACAGACTACATTGACCTTGGGTGAGTCAAGTCTTCCACTTAAGGGGATCACCATTTTATTTAGTAATAAGGTACAGTTTCATCCACTAATGTCATTGTTGATAAAAAAAAATTGCTGATGCCTCATAGTTGCTGGAACCCTAGTGCAAAAAAAGGTTTGGTTGGTAAATGTATATGCCTCAAACTTTGACGATATTGACCTTGCCAACAGATTACTGAGTAACCACCCCTTCTAAATACCCACCTGCTGATTTTCAGCGGGGATCTAAATTGTGTTTTTGACCCACTGTTGGATCCGTCTAATCCCTGTAATCAGACTCAGTCGGCTATGTTTAAAACATTCTCCAATTTTATAAGGCAGAATGGGCTTCTTTACCCATAGCGATCTTGATACCCTTATATTAAAAAAAATATCTTTTTCTCCCATGTTCATTATTCTAATTCACTCTTAATTCATGTGTTGTTTCCTCTGACTATTTAGGCATCATAATATCTGACCATGCACCTTTATTATCAGATATTCAATTACCTACTTATAAACATAAGCTCAGAGATTTGGAGATTTAACTCTCTTCTTTTGTCAGACAAAGAATTTTGTAACTTTATTTCAACTTCTATTGACAAGTTTCTTTCCCCACTTCATATTCATGGTTGTGGGAGACATTTAAATCTTCCCTTTGAGGACAAATTATGTCTTACTCTGCCCTTTCTAATAAAAAGCTCAATGCTAGGCTTAATGACCTTACTTCTGCAATTAGTAACCTTCATCAAAGATATGCACTGACCCCTCTCCAGAACTGCTTAAGCAGCACATTGACCTACGAACAGTATTCGATCTCATTTCCACCAAATAGGCAGAGGGCTTGTTACTACGTAGTCGTGGCTCATATTATGAACATGGTGACCAGGTGAGTTAATTACCGTTTTATCAATTATGGTGAAAGGCCACTTCTGATTTGATTTCTAGTATTAAAAAGACTGATGGCATAATTACAACAGATTCCCTGGAAATGAATGCCGCTTTCAAATCATTTTACCCCTCATTATATTATTTCCCATAGACGATACTAAAATTCATGAATTTCTTCAAACTCTATCGAATTCTGTCATTCCTTGTAATACTGCTGAGCATCTGGACTCCCCACTCTCTATTCAAGATGTATCAAATTCAATTAAAGCAAAGCAATCCAATAAAGTCCCTGAACGGACAAGTTCCCGATTGAATTTTTAAAAAAATTTTATTGGAAAATTGGCACCATTATTTTGATCCATGATCACTGAATTCTTGGAAGGTGGTTCTCTACCACCAACACAAGCCACTCCAGCTCTCCTCCTTAAAAAGGACAAAGATCCAACCTCATGTGCTTCCTATAGACCATTATCTTTGATAAAGTTAAAGTGTTGGCTAAAGTAATCATATCTCCTTTGTAGAATATGTGTCCTTATATTATATACATGAAGAGCTAAATGTTTCTTATGAAGGGATGGCAATTATTTTGCACTTTTTGAAACAATTTACCCTGAGCATTTGGTTGTACCTGCTGAGTTTGTAATCTCATTACATGCTGAAAGCTTTTGAAAGAGTAGAGTGGGGGGACTCGTTTGCAGTTTTGGAGAAATTTGGATTCAGTGATAAATGTATCTCTTGGATCCACCTCCTTTACTCATCTCCTAAAGCCAGTGTTCATACTAATGATATTTATTCACATTATTTTGTTCTTGGACGCAGAAGTCACCCAGGCTGTCCTTTGTCACCTCTGCTCTTTGCCAACACTATTGAGCCTTCATCTATTATATTACGAATTTTCACCTTATTTAGAGGAATCGTCTGAAATGAATTTAACTTATAGTTAAATGCTGATGTTTTATTATTGTATGCAACTGATCCTACAGTTTCTATCCCTGCTGTTCTGGGTATTTGAGACCTTCAGTTCGTTTTCTGGTTCTAAATTGAATTTGGGAAAAAGTGTGTGTTTTCCCATTAACAGTGCAGCATGTCTTCTCCAACAGTCAGATGTAACTGTTCAATCTATCCTGTCAGGGTTTAAATACACGTTCTATATCTAAGCTTGCATCAGCTAATTTAACTCCCCTTATGTCAAAGATTAAATCTGATATTCAAAGATGAGGTAACCTCCCCCTTTCACTAATTAGGAGGATCAATGCTATAAAAATGAATATTTTACCAAAATGTCTACCAAAACATGTTTTTGATTTATTAGATTAAACAATTTGTTCTTTTATTTGGGCTGGGATATCACATAAACCTCTACTGCAGGGATGCAGATTTAGTGCGGGACTTGCATCATCAAATTTTCAATCTTACTACTGGGCTGCTCACATCCATAAACTTTGCTACTGGTTCCTCTCGGTATAAATTACAACTATTATCTTGTAGGGGATCCTCTATAGATGTTTTAATTTAATCCTCTTTGCCAACAAATCTTTCTCTATACCCTAATAACCATGTGATTCTTAACACACTTAAGATCTGGTATCAGTTTAGACAGTGCTTTAAATTTGTAGCTGTATCTTTCTTGGGTCCTTTAAACAATAACTATTTATTTTGTCCATCACTCTCAGACTCAGTATTTTCAGTGTGGTATGACAAAGGAATCAAAACAACTCAAACTGTGTATGTAGATGGAGTATTTGATAGCTCTGCCTATTTGTCATCAGGTATGTCCCCCCCCCTTTCTCATTTGTTTTGCTACTTTAAAATTCATGACTATTTCTCTAATTTCCCATCTGTATCTTCGGAGAAGCCTTGGAAAGCTTTCTTTTACGTACTCCACATCAGAGAGGAATGATTTCAAATATGCATGACTTCATTCTGGTATCAAGCAGTCAGATATCAAAATGAAGAATACACAGGAAAGGGAATTGGGAATACAATAAGTGTAGAGGTTTGGGAACATGCTACAGGCAGGATAGGGTCTACTACTTCTTTTGCTCATCTTGAAATTATTTAATTTATCCTCCCAATACCCAGAAATTAATTTTTGTCCTCTGTAAGGGACAAAAGTTTCACAGTTTTACTTTATAAATGCTGTCCACTGCAAAGGACATTCCATAAAAAATATAAATAAACAAAAATAATTGTTAAAAATATATCGGGGGAAAAAACTGTTACATTATGCAGTTTCTGATCAAGATGGTTGTTTAATGCAAAAAAGCTAATGCTTTCACTTTGTTGGGTGTCAGGAGGTTAAAGTACTATACAGGATCCATTTTTCTAAGTCAAGACTTTCTGAAATATGTCCAAAAGGGGAAGACATATGTGATAAATGTCATGGCTCTCCCTGTCACCTTACTTATACATTTCTTCTTTGCCCTGGCCTCACTGGTTTTTGGACTGACTACTTTACATTACATTTACCTTTACATTACAGTGTAACTGTAGTATTGCTAAACACTATCAGTCATAACATTTAAGAGATGTCAAGGAATAAACACAAATCATCAGGGCTTCTTAGGTCCTCTACATACTGCGGATTTCCAAATTCATGCTTAGAGACACTATATCTGATAGTATATCAAATAATTGAACCCTGACCAAATTGTTACTACTGCTACTACTCAACTGACATACTGACACACCCATACAGAAATGGCAAAGTGCCAAAAATAAAAACACCTGGAAAGCAGTAAGTTCAGAGATGATGACAAATCCTTATCGTCAGTATTCGTGCTGGTTTGATGTCATTAAGGCACGTTCAATCCTCACCTGTGGCGGCTCATTCGGGGAGCTCTGAGATGCAAAGTCTTCATCATCTGGTTGGATCTCCTCATACGACCTCTTCTTGGTTTTCTTTTCACCATCTAGCAGTGAAAAAAAAACAACAACAACCAAAGAAAACAGGTTTAGCGAATCACTCATATGGAACAAGCTACAGAGCACATATTTACAATTACAGTAAATCTGTTTGTAACATTTTACAGAACCAAAAAATAGTTTCCCAAAACATTTACTGTACTCTGTTAATTTAAAGCTGCAGTGCTTGACAGTTTTTGGGCATGAAGAAAATGTATCTGTGAAACATATTTCAGATAATCACTGGTGTTTTAAAACAGCTATGGGGTTGAGAATGTGATCGACAACTGAAATTACAGATCCATGTGAAGATTCCCTCAGTCTTGCCTCACTTCCAAAATGTCTCAGCCATAAGGTGACATGGTGGGAAGTCATACTCACTATAGTCATTCAATTAAAAACCACATCTGTGACTGAAATTACACTGATTCTCACCAAATGTGAGAGAGTGTGTGGCAGTGTGTGGCTGACAAAACATGAAAAAAATTACCAGGATTAATGTTACACTGTACAATTTTCACAGAATGTCACTTAAGTTATCTATATGATGAATGTGTGTATACATGTATGACCCAAATAGGACCAATGCCCCTGTATCTCAGCAGCATGTTCTATCAAAAATCAATAACAACTTGAATTTGCAAGGTTGTCAGGCTGTGCTGCTATATTGTAGTCCTGTGGGGTTGACGCAGGAAATCAATCACTCAATAGAAGTGGGTTGTACTGTCACTGTAGGAGAAGTTAACTAATTAAATCAAAGTTCATATATGGTTTCCTATCAGTGCTCAATAGTAACTATACTGATATCTCTAACCATTTCCATTTTATAACCCACCAAAATATGGGCCATTATAAGTACAGGCACATTTTTAATGGCTCAGAAAGTCATAAAAGCTTCAAAAATCAAAATTTCTCAAATCTGTGAACAGACTTTATAGACATTGTCCATTGGTTCAGACTTTCAGGTGTGAAAATGGACTAATAAGCACAGGTAATCTGTAATAAATGTAGAGGTTATCTCTGATCTTATTCCTGTGCAAGCATGTCTTTAATTTGCAAGTAAAATTTCCACTACAAATGGCTTAACCCCACTTTAGTAAACACAGAGGTCCTGTGATAATATTATATATGATTGTAAAATATGTGACTTATCCAGTGTGAATGCACCACATCAAACATACATTTCAGGGGTAAACTTCCATATTTCCCCAGGATATACTGGTCCTGTGTCAATATGGTTTTTGACGACATATGGTTAACAGTTCATTATTTACATCATAAAGCTCAGAAACTGAAGGGAAATACAGCAGTGTTGTAAAGGAGGTGACCGATTATGTTGTTATAGAAATTACACCTGTAGCAATAAGTAACATAATCTTGCAGTTTGAAATAGTGAAATAAACTAAAAAAAAAAAAAAAGAAGCTCAAACTAGGTACTAACACCCAATACTGCAAACTGAATTCCAGATTTCTTTGTAAAAAGATGAGGTAGGCCTCTGTAAACATCTGCACACAGCTGCAAAGTCATCATTTATATGATGAAAAGCTTAGTGGTCATGTGACTATACAGCAAACTACATTAATGTTCACATACACAAGGAAAGCAGCACTGTTTACGACTACAGGGACTAACACGTAGGTATGTAGTATCTGATTCTTAACACATTCTATGAACTGTTATGCGATGTGTCTATATGCGTAGAGACAGTTTAGTGTGTGTGTGTGTGTGTGTGTGCGTGCAGTGGACTTGTGAATGTGTGCACACGGCCAATGTGTGTGCGGTTGTAAATGCGCAGATGGAGTCAACAACTGGGGCAAATAAGTTACTTTTAGATCAAGACAAGTACAGTTAACTAAGGTGTATGGTGCCAAGAATAAAACCCCTCTTCAGTGCAAACTGGGCCTGGTACTCATGTCCCTATGCTCTTGGCCAGCGTGGAGTTTTTGGGAGTTAACCCTAGAGGAGAATCATCTCCAGCCCTGAAGGAAAACTACTTGGTCCCCTGCGTCCCCCAACCACAGTTAGGAGACCAAAGTAAGAATGGTTAACAAGTGCATGAACTTACATAGGACTTGTGAGAGCTGATCCAGCAGGTTGTTCTCGTACACAGCTCTTTCCTGCCAAATGGACAAAACCCGACCGAGCTGTTTTTTGCAGCCCTCCTCGCCATCTCTGTACGAGGTAACAATCATATTGTAGCAGTGATAAGAATATTAGAATGTTATTTTATCAGCTTCTACTCACAAGAGATTCATTAATAAATCAGACCTGTAAACATGTTTGAATGCATCAACGATGACTGGTGCAAAGTCCTGGGTGAACTCTGGTCCTTTCCTTTTGCTGTTCTGAATGACGTCATTGGCCAAGTAAAGGAAGGTGAGCTTGCGGGATACCTGAGCTGCAACAATCCAAATAAACATAAACATATAATATTACATTAATCTATTTGGTTATGATCAGCAGTACTAAAATTTAAGCATATAACTCGTGGCATAAAAGATGACTTTAACCTATGAATCAAGGATTATTAAGTAAAAAGTAACACGCCTCTGATCAGACAGCACTTTCTCTCTGAGTTTTACATAAATGTCTTAAAGGAACTCATCACTTCAAAACTGCATCTTCATATTTTTTTTAATAACTTTTCCAATTACTTTAATCTCCTGTTCAATTAATAGCACATTTACTGTTTTTGTTGTTGTGTTTAGGCAGATCCCAGTGAACAGTGAGCTCAACAAAAAGCTCCAGAGAAATGCACTCCCCTCTATCCCTGCTGCTATTAACACTGTGCACTCATTTCAGATGAGCTCTTAAAATAGACAAGATCCACTTGAGATATCATTAGGCTGTTTATTTGCACCCTGAGGAAAAACTGTTCCAGTATTAGCATCACGCATAAGAAAGACTGTGATACCTGCTGTACAACATGATGAAGCACGATTTCAAATCATTTTTGTTTCACTGTAAAAAATAACACTTGACCATATTATACAATGTGTCTGTTACAGTAATTAGTAGCAAGTCTGTGATTGTGTTTTCCATCTGATTTATCTCAGAGGTTTATTCAAACAGAATAATCTCACTTGTAGATACAAACACTTAAATTATGCTTAATCTATCAGAGTTAAACCACTACTGATGTGAGAATCTTGAATCACAGTGTCAGCCTGTGCAAGTCTATAACCACTACATTTTAAGGTCCAGTGTTTCTGAGGATACTTTAGATGTAAAGATTTGAACCACTAGATCCTACTTCTATGGTTAAGAAACCATACATGTCTTAAAATGGTCTGGAATGTGTGCATTTTGCTTCAAAACCAAATATTCCAACATGAATCACATTTGCACATCGGTTCACTATAATAATAGTATGATGTCCTTTGTCAAATGTGCAGCCCTAAAGGACAAGACCATTTTTAATCTGTTAGACACAAAGTGAAAATATGATAAAATCACAAAATCAGTGGTCTAGTTAGCACACAGCAAATATACTTTCAGTGAATTATTTTGAAGCTGTTGTGGCTTTAAAAGCCATTTCCTATATGGGACCCACTATTTAGAGAGAAGAAAGGGGACAGTGAAAGACAAATAAAGAAAAAAAAAAAAACAATAGGCCAAGTTTAAGACAGCTGACATCTGATATCCAGGTCTTATTCAGGTTGGTTCTTCTCTGAGTCATCCTTTTCAAAGTATGATAAAGTCAGTGCTGTGACCCACTGATGTAACTGTTGGGTAAGTAACATATACTTTAGCAAGTGGGGATTTAATTACACCTGGACAGATATAATCCCCCAGGTGTGTGTGTGATATCAGCCGTGAGATTTAGTCATTTTAAGCCGTTTGCTAATTTGACACAGATTTATAAAGACATAACAAAGCAAAGCTAACAGCTTAGCCTCAACACAGCTAACACATAAACATGAAGGGAACTCTGGGTTCTCCGTGTTAACAAGGCTGGTGACTTAAGAGCTTTACACTAGCATTAGGTTAGCCGTTTAATGCTAACAATGATGCCCTGTGGTTGTGATATCTAACTAGCTGTAATAGTTTAACATAAGGCTTCTAGCCAGGACTAACAGCAGCCATAGGTTAAACTTCTGTCCAAGCATGTCAGAGGCCTTTATAATGATAAACACCTAGCTATATATCAGCCTTACCTTTTTTCAGTTCATTGAACCAAACACTGACAATGGTCTTCGAGTGTTTTCTATGATGAATAAGCCACAGCGACAACGTTTGCACACTTTGCTGAGAGTTGCTAAGCTCGGATAGTTTCTTCTCTAAAGCCGCCTCAGAGAAAGCGGACATGTCGACGGGATTACCAGAGTAGAGCAAAGTGGGAGAGGCAGCTGTGAGGTTTCTCCCGAATGTGCTGCTATACCTACAGCCTGTTAGTTGCTAACTCCGGTGATTTTAGCCATGCAACTTCAGTCTTTTAGCTTCCCTTCCTATGGTAAAGTGTGGTTTCCAGTGCTAGCCAACGCGCCGTCCTCCCCGTGCTGCTGCAGGGTCGCTGCCTGTGCTGAGCTGGGGCAACCTCAGACAGCTCTGCCTGCACGAGCCACTTCCGTACGTTCTGTACGTAAACAATGCTGCGTTCACGTAAAAAAGGAAACTTGTAACGCATGGATTCAAATGCACCTGCCCACCTCAGTAATACAGTCGGCGGTGGAGTGTGATGTGTTGCTTCTTTTCAAATAGTGCATGAGAACAAATTTGACACACTACTACGTAGTATTTGCACATTTCTGGTTTATTTCCACTGTATGTAACATTTACTTCACTTCGTTTCAGAGGTGATTATTGTAATTTTTAGTCCACTGTATTAGCTTTATTTTGTAGTTACTTTTAATATTTCACCAATTGGATAATAAACTTTTAAAATACCATACAATAATAAAGATAAACCAGGGGTTTCTGACCGTCTGACCAGGGTGTTCACACATCTGAAGGCTTTTGGATCAGTATTTTCACTCCATTTAACATGGAATCTCTAGTACTTCATGTAGGACATTTACAATAATTAGGCATTTCTACATTGCTGCAATACTTTTCCTACTACTGGATACAGTGACTTGCATTGCTCCAGGTAGACTACATTTACTTCCAAATTGTTTTTTATTGTCATTTGGTTATCAAATAAACAAAAAAATGCATTTCAATTGCTAATTTATTAGGCAGCATTGCAATGTTAGACCATCTGAAAATCATACTGTACAGCCATACTTGGACTTAAGTAGCCTTACACCTTAGAATATTTCCAGTAATATTTATAGATTAATCATTGTTGACTGATGGCACTGATGGTGCAAAAATAAGCCAGTGAACAATTATGAAATGTAGAATGATATGCAAAATTAGCATGATCATATGTTTGATAAATGTAGAAACAAGTATATTGTACACTGGAAGCGTAATGCTAATAATGTATAATGCATAATGCATAACGACATCACACAGAAATAATGGGAAGTCTCAGCAAATCTTCTAATATCTGAGCTGAAACAATAAGGTCAATAAATAGAAACATTAAAGAAAATAGCACCACTATCCAGCCATTTCAACTCAAGCAAAGACATAAACATTTGATCTTGGATCAGTTTATTATAGTGCATGATCATGGGTAACAATCCACTTCACTTGGTCAGAACATAACTATAATCAGGTCTGACCTTTTCTTTTCAAAAGTAGAGGGGATCAAGTACAAATATAACACTGAAGACCTGAAACAACTAAAGTTATCAAAATTTTCAGGCATGATTTTGTGACAAATGCAGTCCGACAGACATCACTGTACAGAAGAGAACAAGTAGTAGTACAGAATACTGAAACTAAATGATCTTATTTGAAAAGCTGCTTGCACAGCTCGGCATGACAAGGAGTTTCTCACAGACCAGATGTGACAACTTTTAGACTGAACCTCAAACCTTGAACTGTGGATTCAAATGCTGTTCCTTCAATGTGTTCAACAACACACATGTATATCCAAACATAAAGTATATAAAGAATAAAACATGTAAAAAAAAAAAATACTACTTTTTAGCTGCAGCAGGAAGACTCACCAAAAGATGCCAAACAGATCTCAAGGGTGCATCTCTGAAGTATTGCCTGCAGAATGGAGCCTGGCCACAGTCTGTAAAATCTACCATCATAGTGTGTTGTCTGAAAAGAGGAGGTGCACGAGTCTGAATTACTGCTAAACTACTTGAATTGCAATATGCTGAAAGGTAATTATGGCATTTTTTTAATCAAAGCTTAAAAACTGAAGATGGAAAGATGAAAAGTACCACACGTAGGCTTCTCCTTGAAGAGACCCCCCCCCCATTTCTGAAGAAAAAAAACAAAACACATTCTCAACAGTCTCCCTGACAGCACTACAGAAAGAAAACGTGCAAAATTTCAAACTGTACACTTAAATGGAGCAGTTTCTTGTGCATCGTCTGGAATCCCACATCACCGGAGAACAGAGTAGGCTGGATGACCGGACTGCCTCCCATCTAGTACTGCTGAGACAGAGGGGTTGTCCCATAGTGAGTATTACAGTTGGGATCATAGGTCACCCTTTGATAGGCCGTGGAATGTGTCTGGGCATGACCAAAACAATGTGGGATGTATTCATAGGTGTCTAATTGTGTCTGGTCGATGTGAGGAAACTGTGCTTGCTCTGGTGTGAAGCTGCTGTAGTGAGCAGAGGGATGTCCAACATGTCCAGAGTGAGGATATGTGTTCATGCCAACGTCAACATTATGATTAGGAGGTAGTCCCCCAGATATGAAATGGTGGCCCCTGTTGACTATAAACTGACTGTGATTATCTTGGACCATATCCTGATTTTGGAACTGTTGATGATAATGTTGAGCAGTTTCTGAGCTCATGTCCATTATGCTTTTTGCACCAACTTCATTGTGATGAGATGAACTGTACCAGTGGTTGGTGTAGCCATGTCCACACTGGTAGAAGTTGGAAGAAGGCCAGACCTGTTTGTGTGAAGTTTCATCATGTTGGTTTTCTTGGGCTGCACTGTATCCCACTTCATACGCACTGGGACAACCCTGTGTCTCAGCGTTTCCTTCCGCATAAACAGTTACTTTTAGGTCTGTAGTTCCATTAATGCAGTCAGTGTCAATGAAGCAGCCATCCACCTTTTGTTGAACATCTTCTTCTGCACTTTCTCTGTAGTCATTTGGTTGAAACTGTGAGTTGGTATCCGTTAAAGTGTTCTCTGAGTAATTAAAGGAGTGACAGTCCAACTCCAAATCCTCCGACTCTGCTGAGGTATGTGGACCTGCATCTGCTGGAAACCAATATGTTGGGGACACCAACTGATCGTCTCTACTGAAAGACGTCCTCCTCATCAGCAGTGAGCCTTGGACAAGAGGCAGGGATACCTTGAACACAGTATCAGACAACTTGCTCTGTTTCTTTTTCTTCTTCCTCCTCTTCACCCATTTTGACTGTACTGACTCCTGTTTCTCTGGTAAGCCTGCATCATAGTTCTGGATCACACTCAGCCCTGAAAGAACAAAATGTACCCAGACAGAGCAAACACCTTAACATTTACTAAAGCAAAAAAGAAGAAAGCGGTTCTGCGTGGAGCCTTCAACTTATGCACAGTACTGGACATAAACACACATGGTTTTAGCAGTGTTCAGTAATGATAATGCAGTATATTCTGTTAATAGCATTAGTGATCATTACGCTTTCCAGAGCTGCAGAGGAGTAACTGAAAATAAACCCGTACAAGAAAAGAGGACATGCATCTGTACTTACACCAATGGTAACTTCTGGCAGTCATGAGACTACAGAGGGACTCTGGGACCTTTAACACCTACAAGTGTGAGATGTTTGAATTTTCATTGAAGACATAATTAAATGTGAACATAAAGTCTGTTCTAGTGTTGGTTTAGAGTGTACTATAAATAGGATAGAATGATCTGTGTAGAGGTAAATGAGATACCTTGTGCTCTCTTCTGCCCTCCCTATGCTCGATTTCCATGGCCAGTGACTGAAGCAGCTGATAATTGTCATTAATATCTGCTGACAAGTGCTCCACCTGCTCAGGATGAGTTTCCATCTACACACAGATGTTTTCAATGAACTTAAAGATTCAATTCTTAGATTGTAAATGCAGTTGGATTGGTCTTGTCACTCTTTTCATCACTTTAAGACACAACACTGACCAAGATGTTGAAGAGGTGGGAGGAGCAGGTCAGGTGATCGATGATGTCATATTTGTTGGATCTGACACAGCACCAGTGACATAAGAAACAGTATGTGTGGCCGTCTTCACTTCTACACTCAACCACGTTCTCAAGACCTGTGGCAAACATGTATAGATGACTTTTAGAAATGCTTTTTTTAAGGGCTATAACTATTCTAAAAAGCAATTCTAGTGGAAAGAGAACGTGTGCTTTTAAATATAGCTTTTACTTTCATAGTGCCAGATTTCCTAAGCATTGCCAATTAGCAGAAGGCCAAAATCCAGAAAAGGCACTGATGGTGTACAGGTCACCTCCTATAAATACACAGAATTACAGACATAGATGCTAATATTGACCAACTATCTACCACGAATGATGCAAGTTAGGTCAACAGTGGATTGTGGTTAGATCTGACAAGGGTGCCAGGATTTTACAAACACATGTTACACAGGTTTGAGTTATTTCACTGACAAACACATGTGTGGGTTTGACATAACTGTGTCTGTTGGACGCAGCAGAGAAAGGGCAGGAGAGTTTTCATTGGTGGTGCTGGTGGATGAATGTAGTCATTTCAGTAGTCTGAAATACTGTAAAACAAAGTCCAACCTGTTCTGAGAAGATTTCAGTATCACTGTGGAAATTAAGGTAAATGCTGAACCAGTAGAGGTGCATTCCACAAAGGAAATTACCGGTAAGTAAGACTGTGTGATGCAATGGGGATGCAATGGAAAAGTCACATTTGTAGGCGGTCACAACACCGACTTCAATCAACAGCATGTGAATATGTGGTCACACCGGAGCAGCAGAGTACAACTATTCTATATTGAATGTAATAAAGAGGAAAACACAGAAAGAACCCTGCACACTGTCTGTAGAGCCTACGTAACCAAGAAAATTAAATGCAAATTAAATGCAATGAAGTTGAAGATTTAATTTGAATACATTACGAAGTATGGCATGAAGCCTTAGACCAGCTGTAAGTGAAAGTCAGAGTTTAATTTATTCCTAAAATCTATGTAAGTGCAGAACATTTTTTGTGTTGTGAGATGTGCAGTTTTGTATGAAGTAGAATAATTTAACATTTAGCAATAAACTGACCATCACAAAGCTTACAAAAATCACCACAGTGGCTTTTTTTAAGAGCAATATTTAGTTAACCACCTTCAACAGTGTCTTAAAGCATTAGGAAATCTGGCCCTTATGGCCTCACATCCCTAACTGT
Source organism: Maxillicosta whitleyi (assembly GCA_029822895.1). Lineage (NCBI taxonomy): Eukaryota > Metazoa > Chordata > Actinopteri > Perciformes > Neosebastidae > Maxillicosta > Maxillicosta whitleyi. Next base: position 1,890,602 of record JAPSES010000058.1, read on the forward strand.
ACTTACCAATGAGAGGCTTTGGTCCTGTGTAGTCATCTAGAAAGCTGCTGTTCGACGGCTCAGGTGAGGTCTGGATATTTTGGGATTCATTGTGACTTTGTGACCAGTATTGTTTCTTAAAGGGGGCATATACAGATTTGTGTGTTAAAGGACTGTTATTCTCTGCTGAGGCCTGATATAATCTGTGAGTGTTAAAGAATTTCAAGCCATCATCAGTGCGCCCTTCAGGTTGCCTCTGACGACTCTTGGAAAAAAAGACAGTCCCCTGTTGAGGTGTGGAGTCGTTTTCCAGCTGGTCACAGTCGCTGTCAGGTTCACTCCGAGTCAAATGCCATGTATTTATCAAAGTTATTGCTGTGATGTTAGAAAGAAGAAGATATGTATGGCATGAAATTAAGGGACATATGGAACTAAAAAAAAAAAAAAAAAGGATATAAACAAACATACAAAAGGATGGCAGGGAGAGATCGAGGTTAATATCAAAGCAGAGGTTGAGAGAGATGGTTCTACAAATGAACAAGAAAACTGACCATTGTCATCACTTTGCATTTCCAGTGTTTGGTACAAATCCTCTTCAAACTCTAACACCTTGGTACAAAAAGAGATGTGAGCACTTGTATTCATAAGATTCAACTGGTTGAAACTAGAAATAAGGACTTAACAGGAAAATGAACAAATATATCCATCACTGCTATGACTTAAAAAGCATAAAAACCAGCATGGGGGGAGGGGTTATATATACATATGCATGTGTGTATTTGTAATGAAACATGAAAAAAAAAAAATTTCAATGGTCAGTTCCATCATTAAAGCAACACAACAGATGTGTTTTTATTTTTCCTATGTGGCCATAACACGCAGTCGTAATATAGATCTGTTCATTTGTTTGTGATATTCTTTAAAAATGAAACTATAATGTTTGAATTAAATGCTGTGAGGTTAATATACGTGGCCTGAAGACATGGCTGACTGCACATTAATTGTCAACAAATCACGAGTATCACTGAGATACAGATTTTACGACAGCTGTTACTTTTAGGGGACCCCGAGAACAAAAGTTCCGTGTGTTGCCTTAAAGCTGTATATGACTTTAACAATGAATTTTTCATCATATCTGTAAAACCCGACTTATATCCGAAGTATCACAGATCTATAAGTCTTTCTCTGACTACACACCTGAATCTCTACCCTCACGGTCAACAATTTCGACATGTACGCCGCCATAAACAATCCACAGAGCTGGTAGGTCACTGATGAAAAATAGGTGGCAAAAGTCATACTCATCTTTAAGTTACATCTTCTTGAACTAAAATGGCATTCTTTAATTTTTGACTTTGTTTTATTATTTTTTTAAATTACTCTCTCTCACTCACAAACACCGACAGAGAGAGCGAGACCAAGAGCGCAAGAAAGAGAGAGAGAGAGAGCTCACAGAACTCCTCCAAAAAAACCTGACCACTCGTTTTAGGAAAGAGATGTCAGTAAAAACGACATACTGACATTCATTTCTGAATTCCTGAATGCTTCTTTTATACCCGATTCTAATCACCTTCTGATATCAGCCTTTTCAAGTCACATTATTCAAGGGTTTCACCTCATTACACGTTGTAAATTACCACTGTAAACTTATTTTTTAAATTACATTTCTTGCCTGAATGTTAGGAATTTAAGTAGATTTACCAAATAATTAAAGACATGGGTTTACATATTTGCTCTTCATCCTTTGAAACAGTCAAAGTAAATGTAAAAATCACTATTTTGTTTGTATGTGTTTTATCAACAGTCTCTACTTCTTCTGACTGGGGTTTTATACAGGCACCCTGCTGTTCTTGGGCTCACCAAAAAAAGTTGGAATACTGTTGTTAAAGGAAAAAACAAAACATAAGTCATAAAAATACATACATATATCCTGAAAAGGAAGTGAACAGATGATAAACATATGATTAAGAGATTGCAACAGTGCTCATTTTGAGATGCGATGCACAGTAAAAAGAACATACCTGGATAGACCCTGTTCCCTCTTTTTCTTCTATTTTCTTGGCCATCTCCATCAGTGGCCAGGCCATCTCTGACAGGTTGGGGTTCCCCTCCCACTCAGATACAAAGTGAGGGTGCCAGGTTTTCTGTTGGACAAATGCCACATATTAATTATATAATAATACATTTTATTTGTATAGCACTTCTCATGGAACTCAAATGCCGCTTTCCTACTCCATGGTACTGGTACTACTCTACTCAGTATTCCTGTGGTTCTTTTCCACTTACATGGGACCAGCTCGACTCGTTACTCCGACACGGCGCATTACTTCCGCATCATCTGCTCAGAGTTGCTGAAAACTCGCTCATTGTGTATTTTCTCATCTGGATTTTTACGTCTTCCACCACAGACTGAATCTCCGTTCCGTCTATGGTGTAGTTTGGTTCTGTCATCATGTGG
>JAPSES010000058.1:1905867-1923907 GCA_029822895.1 Maxillicosta whitleyi
ACTTAAGTAATATTTAATGACTCTGTACTATATCAAAATGCCAAAAATCTGGGATGATGCTATAGGGGGGTAGGGGGGATTATTTCTCACATTCCTAATTTTTTTTTTTTCAGGTGTCTCATCTCAGATGCCAGGTGTGGTATCTCCCCACGAACTCCTTCAAAAGCTCCAACTAGTCCAGCAGGAGCAAAGTCTCGCTTCCCATGACCCCCCTAAACTTTGTCCTGGACTGGCCCCTCGATTTTTGGGGCCTACTCAAAGTGAAGTTACAGGCTCAGTCCCAAACCAAGCAGCTACCACAGCAGGTCAAAAGGCTGCACTGCAGTTTCAGGTGAGAACTTTTTTTTATATTACCACATTTTTTAGACGAGATATAAAAAAGAAATATAACTGGTGGTAATACAGATATGTACCTTCACAATTATATATAACATAAATGATAGTTTATAAAATGCATACGTATTGTAAGAAAAATGTTTTTGTGGAATAAATTACTTGATTCTTTATACAGAGAAAATAATAACTGTTTGTCCAGGTCATCTCCCCCCAGCGGATTCCAGCCACTGTTGCCCCTACTATGCTCCTTTCTCCCAGTGTGTTCACTAAGACAAAGTCTGGTGCTGGGATGTCGGGTGTCCAGGAGCTCAGCCATGCCTCCTCTAACCTACCCAGAGCCTCGCTGAAAGAAGAAGTCAGAGTTCTGTCCAGAAGTCAACTTCAAGCTACACTGCTGCATCTGATTCAGGTAAAATCATGTTACCAGAAACACAATATGTCTGTTCCCTCACTAATGTTGAGTTTACAGAATGAGGATATGAATAATCTGTCTGTGTACACAACTCACACCGTACATAACATTTATGCAAGGGTTTCTTGTAATGAAAAAATTGGATATAAATTACAGTATGTAAACACTCAAGAGTCAAGACAAGTAAACAATACTGTATATGTACATATGAACATGCTTACTTATTAAAAACAGTATAGTAAATACAGTAAGCATTAGTAAGTTAACAATGTGGTTGTACATTTGTGCCTCAGTACAGTCTCCCAGAACTGCTAGCCTGTGTGTATACGATATTGAATAAAACTTACTTGACTTAGAATGGACAAGCAGCTCAGTTTGCCCAAGTATCATTAACGTGATCTATGATGTTCCCTCCCTCTGTGTTTCAGACTGACAGTTCATTCCTGGACACCATCTATGAAGCCTACATCAGCCGCTTTGCTAACGACTCCTGTAGCAAGTACTGATGACTCTTCACACCCTTTGTCTATACATACACCCTGTCCACCCCCGCGAGTCTCATTCCTACACTTAATATGGATGCACCACTTCCCTTCCCAATGCAAAGACAGTGGCAAATGTTTTGTGTCTCTTCTGCACCACAGCTACTTAATCCTCACCTGAAATTATTCATAAGGCGGGTAGTTCTGACAATTTGTAAATGTCTTTATTTTCGTATTTTCAGAATTGAAAACATTTTAATCCTTTGATTCATGTGAAGCACTTGTCCTCCCTGTGTAGTCCCATATCTTGTACTCATTTTTCACACAAATGTGTGAACAGTCTGGTTTTTTGCAGTGATGGGGAAACTAGCTCCTGCCCCTGTACAATCGTGATGAAGACAAATTAAGTTTTGATTTAAGGATTTGAATTTAGTAGAAACATGCACTTTTGTTCTTCATGTGTAGCTAAGTCTTTTGTTTTAATCATCTGTTGACTTATTCACATCATCACCAGCTTAATATGGAGTGCTAAAGGACATTCTCAGACTGATTTGAAACTGACTCCACTTCTAAAATGAAATGAAATGTAAAGAAGTTTTTTTCTGTACATTTTGAAAAGTTCTTCAAATGTTGTTAATGTTGTTTTAAATTAATTTTGTATTTGTTTATGTAGCAAAAAAATTGGAGTGTATTAGTTTTTACCAACAAAATACTTTTCTAATGATAATATAAGAGGTACCTCGTCATTTTGATTTTTTTTTCCCTTTGGGTATTATATCTACATTCTTATAATAGTTAAGTAAACATAGTATTGTTCCCAACCCCATGAATTATTATTTACTTTTTTTAAAGCTAAATTTGTCAAATGATAGCTTCTCAGGCCACATTAAACAAGCACCAATGCTTAGGAAATGTTCAAAATGAATTGGTATCAATCAATTTGACAAAAAAAAAAAAAGAAAGTACGGGACATTGTTAAACTGCACTACCTCACAGAAAGCTTATTCAATGGCTTATCTGTGTTTTCACTCACATTTTTGTTTCTGTTTATAAAAATGTATTTCATCAATCACAAAAAACAGACCATTTTTAATCTGCAAATTCTTCCACTGTTTGAATTATTGAAAATTTTGAGTAGTGTCTTTGTATTCATACTATTGGCCGTGAAAAACAAGAAAAATCAAAGACAATTATTTTTTGGTGTTATAAAGATATGTATCGGTCCAATAGTTGACTTTAAGTGACTTGTCTGATTTATGTAAATTGTTTAGTGCTAAATCCACATAAGTAAACTATCACTTGATTAAATAAAAAAGCAAATAAGGACAGGGATGTCAACATGACAAACATGGTTTTTCAAAGTCACAGCGCATCATTGCTGTATAACATCACAGAAAATGCATGTCCAACATACTGTTTACATTATATGTATTCTACAAAAAAAAATCATAAAGTTTATTACCATAAACTCATTTCCTGTGCAATGCATTTTTTAGTCTGGATCAGGGCTCATTATTGAGTTCAAGAGTTAAACTCAGTAGCTACCAGTAGGTACACTAAAACAGCAGCCAAAAAGAATATATATATATATAAAATGGTTTTTTTTCTATTTTTGTACTCAAGAAGCAAATATATTGTTCTAATAGTACAAATAACCAGCATGTGACATAACAATTTAATGTACAAGTACAACACAAATAAGAGTTAATTGTTCAACATATCAAACCTGTCAGTTTCTGTTTTGTCTGGTCATCCGTGATCTTTTTGTAAAACCAGACATTGGAATGTTCACAGCTGAGACAGTTTTACAATTTCTTTTTCCATTTTTAGTAGGATTGTGTTATTATTAAGGAAACTGGAATACATTAATTGGAAATAAATGTTTTTTAAACTCCTTCTTGTTGTTGTGATGAGATTCTGCACGTTATTACACATGATGCTTTCTCAAATACAGTGCATTCGGAAAGCATTCAACCCCCTTCACTTTTTCCACATTTTATTATGTTACAACCTTATTCCAAAATGTATTAAATTCATTGTTTCTTATCAGTCTACACACAATACCAATAATGACGAGGTGAAAGAAGCTTTTTAGAAATTTTTTACAAATGTATCAAAAATAGAAAACTGAAATATCACATGCACATAAGTATTCCCTTCCTTTGTTATGCCACTCAGAACTGACTCCAGGTGCATCCTGTGTCCACTGATAATCCTTGAGGTGTTTCTATAACTTGACTGGAGTCCACCTGTGGTAAATTGGAAAGGACCACAGCTGTTTGTACAAGATCCCACAGCTGACAGTGTATGTCTGAGCAGAAACCAAACCATGAAATTAAAGGAACTATCTGTAGAACTCCGAGACAGGATTGTATCAAGGCACAGATCTAGGGAAGGATACAGGAAACTGTCTGCAGCATTGAAGGTCACGAAGAGCACAGTGACCTCCATCATTTATAAATGGAAGAAGTTTGGAACCACCAGGTCTCTTCCTAGAACTGGCCACCCATCCAAACTGAGGCAGGTGACCAAGAACCCGATGGTCACCGACAGAGCTCTAGTGTTCCTCTGAGGAAATGGGAAGACCTTCCAGAAGGACAACCATTTCTGCAGCACTCCACCAATCAGGTGTTTATGTTGGAGTGGCCAGATGGAAGGTTTTCATCAGTAACAGGCACATGACAGACTGCTTGGAGTTTGCCAAAAGGCACCTGAAAGACTCTTAGACCACGAGAAAAAAAGATTCTCTGCTCTGATGAAACCAAGATTCAACTATTTGCCAAATCATACCAGGAGGAAACTACTCATCAACTGGAAAATATCATCCCTATAGTGAAACATGATGGTGGCTTCATGATGCTGTGGGGATGTTTTTCAGTGGCAGGAACTGCAGGACTAGTCAGGCTGGAGGGATGAATGCAGTAATGTACAGAGACATCCTGCGTCAGAGCACTCAGGACCTCAGAATGGGGTGAAGGTTCGCCTTCCAACAGGACAAGGGCCCAAAGCACACAGCCAAGATAACAGAGTGGCTTTGGCACAAGTCTGTGAATGTCCTGTGAGTGACCCAGACTGGAACCACACTGAACATCTGTGGAAAGACCTGAAAATAGCTGTGCACTGACATTCCCCATCTAACCTGACAGATCTGGAGAGGATCTGCATAAAAGAGTGGTAAAAATACCCCAAACACAGATGTGCCAAGCTGTAGCATCATACCCAAGAGGACTGGAGGCTGTAATCGCTGCCAAAGGTGCCTCAAATAAGTACTGAATAAAGGGTTTAATACTTATGTACACGTGATATTTCAGTCATTTTTTAAAAATGTATTTATCTTTTTCCACAGACAGCAAATAATATTAAACATCTGCATCATTGCAAAAACAATAATCTTATATCAATAAGCAGCAGCTCTCTGTTCTTTTATAGTATGAACAAAACAGACATAACAAACACACAAGTAGTAACAACAATAATAAAAAAAAGGGGGGGAGAACAACAAAAACAAAACAAGTGGCTACAAACCTAAATAACAGTTAACATTGACCTCTGCTGATAAATAACAGGATACAGTCATTTATTTTTAATACTTTTACAAAAATTTCTAAAAAAAAAAAAAAACCCAAAACTTGTCACTTTTTCATTATAGGATATTGTGCACAGATTGATGAGAGAAAAAAAAGACTTTAATCTATTTCGGAATAAGGGGGTTGAATACTTTCTGGATGTTCTGTACATGGAACACGCAGCTATTTTACAAGATGGACGAAGTGACCTTACACTGAGGTTTGTCAGTTCTGATCAAATAATTTGTCACTAATGGTTAATATTAAGAATTAAAGAACTTCCTTGTATCATTTATTTATCTGAATTTCTGTGCATATGTTTTGACTTGTATTCTTATTATACTAAATTAAGGCAGTCTCCATTTTTTTGTCCAATGTCTGGTACTGCTGGAATATAGAACACCTGACCTGTGTTTGTTTTACAGAGCCAGCCCATAACCTTATTATATCTTTTTGCTGGTACATACACATATCTGTGATATGTGAGTCCTACCCTGTCTGTTGTGTATTAAAATTTTTCTGAATCACTAAAACACTAAACCTCATTCTCTGATTCAGCTACTCATTAGTGCAGTCATTTATCAAATCAATCACTCTTGGCACAACCTTAAACTGATTCACATAGTTAGACACAATTTACATGTCTGTACTTTTTGCATAACTCAACACATTCTCTTACTCTAAAACAAATTTCTCACTGTGAAGCACATGACCTGAATAGTGGTAAACACAGGAGGTAAGTGTTAAACATAAATACAGCACAGTTGTCATCAAGGAGACACTAACTCAAAATTGGAACACAACTGTTTCAAATGATGTGATCAAACCAACTGCACAATATCAGTCAGTTCAGAGTACACTGGACACCAACAACGGATGGAAACAGGATTCTGTCTATGCTGTGGTCACCTTTCACCATGATGTCCAGATACAGACGTGGTTCAGTATCAGCCAAAGTTTCATAAATGTCCTCATTCCTCCATGCAGCCCCTTCATGAACCCAATAAGAGAATGTTTTTCTGCATGGTAGTGGAATGTCTGTGACCCAAACTCATACACCAAGGAAAATCTTGCAATGCAAAGCAATGGAGATGGCCTGTGGAATCAAGTGGAGTGTTGTTCAGACCGGATCGGACACACCAGAGGGTTTTCCCCTATTGCGTGGAAAAGGAACAATACTGCCTGTGATGTGGGTGAAGTCCTCTGGCCAGACGCTGAACAAAGACAAGATCCTGAGGCAGAATGAATCTGTCATCAATTTGATTTTTAAGATGTAGGCTACAAGATTTATGTGTTTTACAATAATGTGCTTTGCAATTACAGCTTTCTTTGATCATTTAAGGAATGCTAAATGTATTTACAATATAAACATTATGTTGTGCGTGTGCTGGTGGTTTCCATTTTACTGTGTTGTGTGTAATAACTGCTCTAGTGTCTACATGTTGCCTGGCTCTGTGTCTGATCTGAAAGCATGTTTGCTTTTGAGTGAAGGGAGGGAATTGTTTGATTTTACAAGATGAGTGACATATTTGGTGAATGTAGTTTGACTTCTTGGTGTTCTGTTTTACAGTTTTAGAGAAAAGGGCAACTTGGAAAAATAGTCTCTTAGTGTTTGTGAAAAACTGAAATCAAGAGAATAGAATCAATTAGTAGTGTTACTGTTGTTAAACTGAATAATGACCAATAATAGATCCTGAAACCCCTGCCCAAGTAATTTACATGTAAACTAATTGTTCACTATATGCAGAGCTGCCAACTCACACGCTTTCGCCGCGTGACACACGATTTTGCCTGTCTTCACACGCACTCACATCCATTTCTTTAACGGAACAACGTAGGATGAATGGCAACGGAGTGCGCAAACGTGTCCGCCATGTTTAGAATGGATCCGCCGCCCGGCAGACCAATGCAGTGAATAGTCATAACTTTAATAAATCGCCTTTCTACAATGTTAAAGGCGTTGCTTTTTTATCCTCCTTTTTACAAACACATCCGGACGTATCCAGGGGGCTTGGTAATTGTCGGGTCCTACAGAATCTCACTCCAAGGTTTTTTGAAAAGTTGGCAGCTCTGTGTTTTTGGCTTTTATGTTTAGCTCAGGAGATGGGAGTTTTCAGCAAGCACAAAGAGGGATGAACTGACTTTTACCTGCAGGTAAGGTCTAACGTTTTCGAGTACATATAAGAGAAATAAGGGAGGTATAAGCTAACTTCAAGCTACATTATTAGCATTAATGCTATCGCTAGCTGCTAATACCGACCGAAATGCTACACTAACACAAACTTTGCCACTAACTGTGGCATTTTCAGGAAATAGGTTAACTCATTACCCAGGTTTAATTTATACAACCTTTTATAAAACAAGATGTTTGTGAATGGGGTTTTACATTAAAGAGAAAAGGGGGAAAAGTGACATATTTGACAACCGCGCAGTAGGCTAGCTGTTGATATACACTGATAAAACCACTTTGCAAATATTGTTTAATTTCTTTATGACATTAGTTGTTAAGACAGTAGCAAAGAGTGTAGACACAAAAACTGGAATAAAAAGATGAATCTGTTGCTTTACAAGCGTTACTTTCAGTCCACAGTGGAAGGAAAATAGTTTTTGAAATGAACTGAGTTACACTTTACTTTTTTAGTTATTTGTTTGAATAAATGTCTCAAGGGTCAGCTAGACCTAGTGATAAAGGTAAACATGTCAAGAAATGAAAAGTGATTAGTTTACTCAAGATGTAATTCTTTAGTGCCATTAACATCCAAGATGCATCTAAATGTTTGAGAAGAGCCAAGTATTTCTCTTAATGAGGCAGTAAATCACTTTCTGATTATTAATTTTCATATGGTACTAGCCTATGTCTGTTATCAGTCTGTTATCAGTGTTTTAGTGGACAAATATTCAGGGCTGTTGTCCTTAGAGATGTTAATGGCTTTTTGATAACAGCTGGTGAAGTCAACAGAGGCTCATTAGTCTGCTTCCCTCCTATTATTTTTTTCTTCTGACTGGGGAATTTGGCTGCCACTCCTTCTGTCCTTTTCCTTCCTGCTTCCTTTGCCACGCTAACACTAATGTCATATGTACATAATTAACATTTCAGGGGCAACAAAACAATTTACATTTATACCATCAGACAGGGATGCTGCACATAAGAGTTTATAAACAACTTATGCCATATCAGCCTGTATATTTTTCTCTAGATAAGTATTTTGTGGTGGATTCATCAATGTACAGATTTGGTTTTGTGTTTCATTGACCTATTGGATCAACATGCAAAATATAGGCTACATCATGTTATCCATGTGAGTCATTAGAGCACATAAACACTAGGAAAACAATGACACAGTAACTGAATACAGAGGAAACATCACTCATTCATGCATCATGGGTTTCTTTTTGTGCAAATGTGACTGATCAAGGGCTTGGAATTAATTAGACTAATTAAGAAATAAAATGTATTTAGTTTAGATAACAACTAGCATATACATTTTTATTGAAACGTATTGAGAATAACCATCAGTTGTTTAAAATTTCCATCTTCGACATACAGTATTGAAGGACCTTGTTTGTAGGAATGACACACATGCATACGTCGGTTTGTTAGACTCTAGGATGTTCCAGACCACTGGTTTAGCTGATGGAGCTAAAAGTAAGGCTGACTGTTAGCCCTGACTTAGACTAATCAATGATATCTGGTGTTTGTGTATGTGTGTCCGTTCCTGGCCACAGAGGCGGGGTCTTCATTTAGTGCAGTAAATCCAAACCACTTTTATGCCACTGTTTTTTCACAAGAAAGCTTTTGTGAAGTCACAGAACAGAACAGGAAGTCCAAGAAATTCTAAATCAGGACTGAGTATTTATTATATTCTTATAGGTTTTCACTTTTCTACGTTCACACTTCAGAGCTGGTGAGTCCAAACGCTAACCCACACAGCTGGAGCCTGATTCAGTTCTGCAGAGGCAAAGGTGAGTTTTTCTTGCTTTTTTTTCGGCATTTCAGTGTCTGGTGATGAAAGATAAATGTGGTGAGATGCAGAAGTGAGAAAAACCTCCCATACTCTGAGTAAAAATGCCTGTTTTTTTTTTTTTTTTTTTTGGTTTTAAATATTGCACCTTAAAAAAGAGAGAACTAAAATTATTTTTGCAAATTTGCCATTGGGAAAACTGTCCTTTTGACATCTGTCATCAAAGAGCTCACCCGGTGATGTTGTACAAATAAATACAGATAAATACAGATTCATGTTTTTGCAGCTGGCGATTTAGAGCTAGTGTTCGAGCATGCTCAGAGTGCAGATCTTTTCAAAATGAAATCAGAATGTATGCAAGGACCTTTGCTATATTGTCTATATAATTACTCCTCTATTCCCTCTTTATTTTTCAATGCTCTAGATTTACAAAATGTTATCAGAAAAAATTGTTACTTCAATTAATCTTAACTGCATTTATAAAGTTTTAAGGCTGCTACCAGAACTTTCATTCCAGAGGCATTCACATTACATGTAGCCTTTTTCCTTTTCATAATAGAACAGTCTGAAGAGTTTGTCTGTGCCTCAGAGAGGGAGGGACTTCATCAGAGTTCATCCCCATCATTAGTGATCTGGGTCAGTGGGGGAGGGGGAGACCCACAGCTGTTACACTCTGCTGGTGTGTGTGTGTACAAGGATATACATATGTAAAACATACACAAATGTCTGTGTTTGTGAGTGCGTGCCAAAACCGTTCTGTTATCTGTAAATGCTTTTAATCTGCTGACTTTCTCTGATTTATTTATTTTTTTTACAATATTACAGCTCTCTGTGTGCATGTTTCAGATTGTTTAACTGCATTATTTTTTGCAGAACAGCATGAACAGCTCATTTTTTGTACTATTGCGAGTATGTCTGACTGTGTTTCCTTGTGTTTGGTGAAATATGGTTTAATGATCTCAGTAGCAGACATCCTGTTTAAGTTTCAGGCTTCGTTTCACTTTATGTCTCTGTTTTACCATTTTTATGATTTGAAGTGTAATTTCATGCAAGTATTCCACTGCAACAGACCACGCAATGCAGATACAAAGGCTTATTTTAACATTGCTTACACTGCTGTTAATGTCAGCAGATCTGTGGGTAGGATGGTCGTATTAAAATAATCAGACTTTTAACACAAAGTGAAAGTGAAATATTTTTGTCATTTTTTCAAATACACAGCAATAGACAAATTTCTATATTTGTAATGTGCAATGGATGGATTTCTGTAACGTGTGTTTGTATGTAAAGGTGTGTGTCAGGCAGTAACAGTCCACTAGATGTCTCAGTCAGTGTATATTATAGGCCCGTTACTGTCTAAATGTGTGCTCCTCCATGAATCTTTACTCTAATTTCAGTTGCCCATGTCTTCCCTTTTTAGCTTCATTGTCTTTTAACTTCTATTTTTTCTGTTATAGTAGATAAATACACAGAGAGGAAAAAGGCACTCAAAAACTGCAGGAGAGGAGCCTATTTTTGATAGTAGCCCAGGTCCTTTGCCATCAGGGAGTCCCAAATATATATATATATATATTTTTGCCTGTGCAAAAAACTACACAAACTTCATTGTTAAGATGACAATCGGCTGGATTGAATGGAAGTTTGAAATGAAAAAGATAAAGCAGAAAATGAGTCAAGTGAAAGAAAAACAAGGATGAAGAAAGATGAAGAGGAGCAAAGTGGGAAAATAGCTCTGCATAATGAGGGGAGGAAAGGGTGATGGAGGGAGGGAGTAACAAATAGGAAGGAAATTCTAATGGGAAAAGCAGGGCTGCAACAGCAGTGGGTCAAAGAGCGTTAGACAAGATAAGGACAAGAGAGGGAGGTAGAGAGACATAGTGTTTGTGTTGATATGAGTGAGAGAAGGACAGTGAGAGAGATGGATGGAGAGAAAAAAGGAGGGATGGAGGGAGGAGGGGTTTAATCCTGCCTGGATTATAGTATAAACTGGTCCCGGAGAGCAGGAAGAGATACACTGGAGAGAGGAAGTCCCTCTATCCTTCCAGCCATCACTCCATCCATCTCACTCTAGATACAGTTGGCGTATTCCTCTCATGGTGCTGCAGGATTTTGGTTTGGATCCCACTGAATGTGAGGTCAGCAGAAGGGATGGCACAAAAACTCTGATGCAGCAGATTTTTGGGGGGGAATATGTGTCTGTGTCCTGCCTGGAATACAACTCTGCCCAATAACAAGGACTGAGGGTTCATCAGGAAGTACTGTCACGTCAATTTTCTCCGACTTCTTCTTTCATGTCCAGAAGAGGAAGCGTGGAGGAGAGAAGCGGACAATGGGACGAGTGGGAACAGGTTTAAGAGGCTTGGAGAAGGAGGTGTAAGAATATGGCGAGATTTTGTTGTGATTCCTGGTTTGCAGAAGTGACCTTTGACACAGGAGACAAGAGCTTTCTAGACACTCTTGTTAGCTGCCGTAACAAGCGAAGCTGACATCCAATCATCAACCAGACACTTTTAATTCATCATCAGTCACTTATTGACCTTTCTCTCTAGACTCATGTCTCAAGGAAATGGTTTGAAGCTTTTGACAGCATGACAAAGAGAGTTATTCAGAGTTATCTGTGGTGGCATGCTGTTTTGAAGACTTCGGGGAAGTATTTTAATCTTCCAACAACCCACTTTTAAGCTGCTTCTCATCTTTCTTTTAAATTGGCTTCCTCTGTTCCTTGGCTCTGCATGGGATTTTTTTTTCAATCTTTTGTCTCACAGGAAAGTAGCTTTCTTCTTAAGTCCACTTAAAGACTATGGATTCTGAGCAGCAGAATACGCCAAATAAAGTTTTAAATCCATGACCGATTTTAGGATGACTATGTTTCTCAGTCACTGGATACTAACGCAACATTTTATGGATCCTTTACTTTTCCAAAGGAAGCTTCACGCTGCTGTATGGTTTACTACGAATCATTTCATATTTTAAGCCACTCACTGACATCCTTAGAAAACTGTGGATTGGTTATCTGCATTTTTGTGATATCTATTTTACCAGGCAAGTTTTTCAAGAAATATCTTTTTTTTTTTTTTTAAAAGCTAAAGAACATTTTGCCCAAAGCTGAATCAGATGTGTTGGCATTGATGATATGAGGTAATTTCAGCATTTAACTTTGACAGATAATTTTCTTGATTTTGGAAGAATGAAGTTGAGAATGGGGCTTTTTGTATGAATTGGGTCGGTATGTAATTGAAGGACTTTTTGAGTGACTTTTACAGGGTAATGTAGTTGACTATAACACCACATGGCATTTTTACAGAAAGATTCTTCTAAATATCACATATACAATTGAGTAACATTAAAATTTAAAGTTATTTATAAAGATATTGTAGTAACACTGTTGACATTAGAGTGCAATAAATCCACACTTGACTCACACACTCTATTGACTCAGAAAGAGGAGACAGAACATGTCTTAGAGTCGTGCCAGTGTTTTCACCAGGAGGAAATGACATCATGTGGAGCACGTTATGTGATTTGGAATTAACACACTTCCTTGAGGTGTTCTGTAATGGGTAACTTAGTTGAAAGTGATTTCTTGGACACAGATACAATTTCTTATTTTCCATATAAAATTTGATACTTTGCCAAAAAAGAAATGTGTCATGTTTATCTCAACTTAATAAAAAGAATACAATCACAACAAATTTTTGAATAAGCTCATTTTATTATTGTTTAGCTAATTAGAAGGTGATTGTTATTAAATTTGGATGGATATTTAGTTGACATTTTAGTATATCTAATCATTTAATAATTATTTATCAATAAGTGATTGTTTCCATAGTTAAATAATTATGGATGTTTTTAAAGAGATGATTATAATGAACATAAAAAAGCATTAGTTTTTTTTTTTTTATTTGAACATAATAAAGATGTATGCAAGATACATCCCATGGACTTCAAACGTCCCTCAATTATATCTTGACCTAATTAGTCAACCCTCCCATAACTGCTGTCTTGTTTTTCTCCCTTGAATGATGAAGCTTTTCATTGCATATTTTGTATAACGTTTTTCATAGCAGATGTTATCCACTTGCATCATACTTGTAGTTATTGTAATGATGCTGTTGCGACACAACTGAAAAAGAGTAGCACTGAGAACTGAGAAGCAGTGTTGGCAAATGTATAACAATGAACAAACTCACATGTTTTGCATTAGATCAACTAATACATGAGTGAAATGGAGAAAAAAACACAGCAGGGGTAAAGACTCAGTACTTTAATTGAGTCACTGTACAATACAGACTAACAAAAGAAAAATGTGTTTGCTTTGTTGAGAACAAATCTCTGCTTAGGCATTGTTCATTAATTTTTTTGTCTGAGTTATCCAACCTGTAATATGTCATGCTTTTTAACGCACTCATCATGTAGTGACACAAGAATCATCAGCTCCTTCATTGCACCTTCAGCACTTCTCCCTCTGTGTATTCCCACTGTGACCTGAACACTTATAATCTCACTTTGCACTGTCCTAATTTCATCCTTTTCTCTTGGAGACAGCATGCAGCAATTGCTGGACTGATGCAGATCGGAGCAGCTGCAGGGATGAACCGCTGGAGCAGGGAAAACACTGGGAATGCCAGTAAATCAGACAAAAGTGGGCCGCACACAGGGAGGCTGATGATGCTGGTGTGGATTATCCTGCACAGCTCCCTGTGCCTGATGGTTGATGGTCAGATGAAAATACCACCAGAAACGTGAGTACCTAAAGTGACACCCTGACATGGATTTAGTCTCACATGGTCTCTTTACATTTTTTTTCCTTTTCATGCCTATACTTTTTATTGCTACCCCTGGACCCTGCTGTAATGTTTTTAATGTTCTAAGTAAAGCGCTTTGAATTGTCTTGTACATAAAATCTACTATATAAATAAACCTACCTTGCGTTAAATATCACAATCAATATTGTCCACATAGATTAAGAAAATGTCCTTGTACTAATGTCAGATGCAAGAATAATTCTAAAGTATGATACCGAGAACAGTACAATTTCAAAGCTTTCACGTATCCCACATGCAACATCTTTTAGCTCTAAGAACATACTTCTTAAAGGGATAGTTTGGTATTTTTGACATGGATCTGTATGGCATCCCCATCATCAGTGTCGTACATCCACACTGACTTACCCTCGACAGTGTCCTGTGAGCTGAGTTCTGGTCCGGTTTTGGTCTAAACGAAAGTAGTCCGGCAAGTTTCCAGGCTCACTAAAATAAAACGTTTTTCTTCTCAAAACAGCACGTGTTCAAAAGAGTGATTTATTTGCATCACAAACCAATGTCCACGATAAAGTCACACCTCATAATCACTTGACCCTACTCATTTCCTATCAGTGCGCTGTCGTGCTGCTGACTGCTGCGCACTAGTCAACACCTTTTTTCAGCAGTGAAACAGGTAGACTAGCTGTCATCTTGCAACAGCGCACAGAGATATGAAGAGAGAGAAAGTAGGGCCAAGTGTGGGACTTTTTCCTCAACATTGGATTTATGATGCAAATAAATCCCTCTTTTGAACACATGCTGTTTTGAGAAGAAAAACATTTTATTTTAGTGACCCCCTGCAAACTTTCCGGACTACTTTTCGTTTTGACCAAAACCGGAACAGAACTTGGGTCAGAGGACACTGTCCGGGGTAAGTTAGTGTGGATATACGACACTGATGACGGGGATGTCATACAGATTCATGTCAAAAATCCCAAACTATCCCTTTAATACTTTAATTTTTTTGCATCAGTTCTTAATATGTCAAAAATGACCAGCTATTATATTCTGCATTTAGTACATTTCTGTAATTTACAGAAAGCATGACCACCAACCTAGTGTGTCACTGAAGTATTAGAAAAACATGACACTCCAGCAGGTCTACATGCAGCGTTATCCTTATTGAAGCCACACGTTGCATAGATGAGTCAATATTGTCCTGTCTATTTTGGCTGATTTCTCCATACTTATACATATGGGCCATCTGGGAACCTGTGGGGTATAGCAACAGCAAGTGCCAAATTGTGCTAAGCCTTTCTGTTTATTGGTGCTCTCATGTCATTATGTAAAAGATGGCTTCTTAATCTGGCTTACATTATGCTTAATGAACATTTTCATAAAACTAAGAGGAACACTGATTAATACAGGTCAAGCTTATGCAAGACTAGGCTATCAAAATGGTAATAAAGTGGACACATTTTAAAAACACCTTTTAATGCTCAATCTTCTTAACTAACACTCATATGGTTGGTAATAATTATACAAATCCTAATCAGAAAAAACAACGCAACATGGAGATATTTTCAAGACCTAAAATAACTCACAATGTGTTTTAATTTCACACCAACACTTTGTAAGTTAGGTGGTCTGTTTTTTTTCCAGTGGAATATTATCTTTAGAAATGAAACGCAGCGTTTGTGTGCTGTCCAGAGTCCAGATGAAGCTCTTTTGCCTGAATGGTTTTCAAACCTCCTGCTGACTAAAACCACTAACAGATCGATGCAGTGTTGTCACTCCACAAAACCTATTAACTGTTTGTGTGTGTGTGTGTGGTTTGTGGATGTGTGAGACAAATAGAAAATTTTCTATTATCTACCTCCACAGTTGGCCTGAGTCCTGTTGTTGTATATGCTTGTGGTGGGTGAGCCAACCAAAATCTCTGACAGAATGCATGTGATATGCACCATGGTAACAGTACATACAATACAGTAACTGTTCTTTAAATTCTCTGAAAAAATAGTAACAGCAGACCTCTGCCAAGTGCAACTCCCCCCCACACCACCACCACCACCACCATAAATATTAGTCCCTATTTAAGAAACGAGATACTACTCACTGCATCAGTTTGGGTTGAACAATTTGTTGCCAGTTGGAACATATTAATTACAGCAGTAATTATCCAATAGAAGGATCTCACCTGTTTTTTTTTTTTGGTTTTTTTTTGTTTTTTTGTGGGCAGTACTCTTGGGGCAGTGTGACTGGGTGTGGGGTGATAGGGGGTGTGATTGAATGGGTGTCCCTTGTCCCCTGGGGCCTATGCTCAGCTGCTGTGGGGCCTCAGTCTGGGACTTTCCTTGGTTATCTTTGGGGCAGGTGTGGTGCTACCCTTCGCTCTTATTTCTCTCATTCAACAGGTCTGTCTTATTTTGTTTCATTGTAATTTCTTTTCCATGTCCAGTTTACTCGGTTCTAGTTCTAGTTATTGCTACCATTATAATTATCAATTACTCATGTCAGGTCCGGCATCGAAATGTGGTTCAATAAAACACATAACAAAGACAGTAGAATATCAAGGGGAACCTCACATACTCTGCAAAATTTCCCTTTGTACCACCAAAAGGCAACCAGGGCAGCTGTTATGATGCTGGACAAGACAATTAAAAAAAAAAAAAAGAAGACTGTGCCTTTCTAGAACAAGAGCAGGAGTGAATTTTATGTGTGTATATCTTTATACTGACACATCACAGAGCGTGTTATGCCCCTTGGCGTGCTGGTGTGACTGAAGGAGATTAAAGCGTTAGGGACTGCAGAGTTCATAAGGCTGACACAGGTCAGTGAGCCTTAAGTGGTTCACTCTGCCGGGGACAGACTTGGCAGCGGGACTCCTCTGGCTCGAGAAGTTACAGCAAGGGCATGACTGAAGCTTTCCAGGCCAAAGAGTCAAATGTTTCGCCTCTAAGGGAAAGTTACACAAGACACGTCACAACAAAAATACAAAGGACAGTAAAAGCTCATACACAATGTTTTGTGAATGTGCACATGAGGAGTTGCAGCACACCCTGCCCAATACTCACAGTTAATTAATTTAATAATTTTGGATGAACATGTTACATATATTGGCCTCAGAGTCTGGTTTCTACCAGCTCCATATGTAAAGTGTCATGAGATAACTTTTGTGATTTGCCGCTATATAAATAAAATTTGATTTGATTTGATATATTAGTAGTTTCCACACAGGCTTATTTTTGTTGAAGGGTCAGTAGTCTGATGATTTCTGGTTTCCCACTAATAGGGAACATGAGCTGGGTTTAGACCATCGTGAGACAGGTTAATTTTATCCTACTGTTGATGTGTTGCTGCAATAGTAATCCTTACTCTTTGGTCCTGTGTTGAAATAACAATGATGACATGAACATGTTTTGAAGCACAAGGGTAAAAAAAAGCACTATTAATACATAGAGTACTTATTTTGGTAACTACCATTTTAAGTAATCAGTCTGTATTTTTTAATGGGCACTGACTTCAAAATTTACAATGAGTCTATCAACAAGTCAACACATTACGAGTCTCCTTCCAGGCCTGAGGCTTTCAGGATAGACCGTGACAACCCTGCCCGGTGCCTAGCAGCGAGCTGGCTGACTTCCCTCAGGTTGAGCCATCTGTTACATCCTGTCCGTGTTCTAGTCTCTAGTACTTTGTCCTGGTTGCATTCACTTGGAGGATCTATAGAGTTACAGTATTTTAAGTACCAAATGACCTCTTGACCTTACAGACTGTCAGCTGTTACTGTCACCTTTACTGTAATCTGTTTTAATCTGTTTTTGGTGGAAGCATCGTAACCTCTTAACTTGATTGGCAGCATGGTTACATAGTGACCTTCAACAGAGGCTTTATAATCAGCCCTAGCATGATGGTGAAAGATAAGAATAGTACTGTGTCTTTTTTTTTTTTTTTTGGCATTTTTTTCAAGCATAACAGTAGTTATTGGTTATCTTTATTTTTCATAGTATACTCTGTTTTGTGAATGAGCACACACACGTTTCTGTGGGGAGACTTACTTTATTGTAAGTTTAATTTGTTGTGATTGTCATGTCATGGTTCCTCTGTTTGCAGGGTGCAGCAGTGGGCCGTGTCATTTGGTAAAGAACTAACTGCCTTGTCTGCCAGATACTCTGGTGCCAAACTGCTACAAAAGGTGAGACTACACACAGATCCATGAATGCACATATTATCAAATATAAACACTGACAGTTTTGAATGTACTTCCTGTGTGGGTTGCCTGGTGTAGATCTGTCTTTACCTCATTTACAAAACAAGAAGTCATGAGCTGATGGCTGACACCTGATCTGGGTAGTTGTTTACTACCACTGTCTAAGACAGTGATCATTCATTTATCAAGACAGTCTTGATAAATGAATGATCTACAATACAGGTATCAAACATGCAGCCCGGGGGCCAAATCTGGCCCCTGGGATGAATTTGTGTAATGCAAAAATTTATTAACAATAATTTTAGTTCAGGTTCCACATTGAGACCAATT
>JAPSES010000058.1:1972575-1989259 GCA_029822895.1 Maxillicosta whitleyi
TTATAATTAAATATCAGACTAAACAAACTTTTACAATGAACTATTAATACCCACGTGGGAGCTACCCGTGAGTTTGTTAACAAACATGGTCTATATTTTGGATGCGATATTGATTCAATTTAGTATTAATTGATTGACTGAGATTCATTTAGTGATACTGAAGTACAATTTTGAGCTGTAACCTGATTATTTGACTACCACAGCCATGCAACACAGAATCAATATTGATATTAGAAATTAAATAAATTTCATCAGTAAATATATGAATCTACTCTGAAATAATGAACAGGACAGAAACATTGCCATGTTTCTACACGATCTCATCATCTTTATTCTGTTTTATGACTGGTGGCTTCTAGCGTTAAGACACATTACTATCACCCTGGGCCACTGCTACCGCTTTTTGGCCACCCTGAAACTTCATCATATTAGGCCCTTGGTACAAGAAACTCACTGGAGGGTAGGCGGCACCTCATGATTGCACTTTACTATTCCTCTAATTCCGCACTCAGCCATAGGTGAATGAAGTTAATATTTCTAGAATGAACAGCTTCCAAGACCCGTCTCTGCCGGCTAGTTCCTACACACTTCTTCGCCCTTTTTCCGCATCCCTCCTGGGTGAGACCAAAATGTCCTGTCTCGCGAGCCTGATGAGATAGAGCTGGCTATGCCTCTGCATCGGTGGGTCAGGTACTCGTGGTCCTGCTCTGAGAAATCGATCTCATCCACTATTAATCAATTATGCAAAATTAAAATAGATTGAAATGATTTTTTTCACTGCCTGATGACCATGATTTTGGTGCTCCTTGAAAATAGTTGAAGTTGCAGTAGCTGAAATCCAGATGAAATACTGAAGAATTTGGAAATATTATGGCTGGCATTTAAATAACACATAATGTTACAAAGTGAAGAGTAGAAATGACAAAATTTAACATAGAGCAATTCATCTTGTCAAAATTAGGCTTTAGTGAAACTGATAAGCTAACTTACAGATAATCAAACTGGAATGATTCCGATGTACTCACTGCATGGACATCATACAAAACTGTTGTTAGTCCAACATCATGACTTTACAGAGACATTGAAACACTGTGTACAAAGTTCTGCACATTAAACTTAATGAACCAAACACATTCAGTGTTGGCAGACTCTTAAGAATCACTATAAACAGACTTGGAGACTCACTAACATAGCCACGGTAGTGCTAATCACCCATGATACAGAGTCGTGAAGGCTTGATGCCATGAGTAAAAGGGGCTGCTGCTGAAAACCATCCTCCCAAACATAAATTGCATGCACCACTTGTTTACCTTAAAAGTTAGTGTTAGAAATATTGTCTAGTGTTAGCTTCTGCAAGGCTGCCTTATTACTTGTGTCTGTATAAATGGAATAAAAACAAAAGTTTGAATATTGATCTTGAAATTCAGATGTTGCACCTGCTGAACATGTATTTGAATTGTGAAAAATGTGGGTCTTACTTCTACAACCCTCTTCTGTGCATCCAAATATAAAGGCTAAACATAAATATAGATCTTTAGACACTGTTTCATACTGTTCAAGATGCTATATTGACACAGAGTAGAGCAATTTAATGGTGTCCAATACTTGCCCCTCTCAGTAATGTATTTAAGCCTCATACCAGTCTAAAAATCACCTCTGATTAGACAAAACCTGCAGTAGGGGGTAGTTTTTTTTATAGCCTTGAAGCACCAGCAGTAGTAGATGCAGAACTTTCCTGTTCTTTTGTGATTTTTTTAATATATTGATTCATAGTGCATTAAAAGGTCATAATGGAATGTTCATTCAGTGATGCCAAAACTGATGAACACTGCAGCTTTAAATGTTGTAAAGTTTTAATTTGAGTGTTTGGTGAATAAATAATTTGAGATCACTGCACTCTGAATCGATGATTGTTGCATAAGATAAAGTTTTTATGCAGCTGTGGATCAGCAAAAGTAAAAAAGATGAGCATATGTATGAGTTTGGTGTTTTCTTGTAAATCATCCCATAAACCTACCAACCTTTCGCTGTAGACACACGGCAACATTCTTACTTGTCCTTGCCCTACATCTCTTTTTTTGGCCAGCTCTCGGCATTTACTCGAATGGGGTTGAGCCAGATATTGCTGTGGGGAGAGAGAAAGAAAGATGGAGAGGGAGGGCGAGGGACAGAGGGAGGAAGCTGACAGAGATCTCGCAGTAGCCGAGTCAGAGCGCCGTGCCTATCACTGCCTCTCCCTGATTCATCATGACAGAGACAGAGAGAGATTGAACAAACAAGGAAAGAGATCCAGGGAAGAGACAAAGGAGAGGAGCAGAGAAGAGAAGGAGCACAGCAATCACAGGCAGAGACCACAGGAAGTTTCTAGCTTTTTTTTAACCAATAACACACTGTAACCATGGCAGCCGGTGGGGATGATGGCGATGGTAAGTGTGTGTATGTGTGTTTAATCTCATCTGGCTGTGGATCCTGTTGGCGCTCAGACAAAGGCTTGTCAGCATATGGTTTTAGATGAAATCAGCTTAAACTTTCACCCCAGCTGCTCTGGCTCAGATGGAGGCTGCTTGTGCACGTGTGGGTCTAAAAGCCGGCCAGGATGTCCTAAAACGTCTACATACTGTTGTACTGCTGTAAATGTGTGTCAGGCAGACTGGATATGCACAAGAGTGTATTAGGGTTAGAGTTTTTTTGTTGTGGTGGGTTTTGTGTGGGTTGTCAAGTTGCAGAAAAAGAGACGAGGAATATTTGGGAGAGCTGGTTGTAATAACATCCAGCCTGAGGCCTGACCTGAACCTTGCACATCAGTCAACAGAGCGCACAGAGTCAATGTTGATTCTGGGTTCACAAGTTTTTTTTCCCCCCTCCAGTTATTGATGTGACTGATGTTACAGCTGCAATGCATTTTTTTAGTGTCAGTAGACAGAAAATGTATAATTACCTTTCTATAAATTGTAATTCAAGAGGCGTGACACAATACTGATGCATCTATTCCCTCCCTGTGTTTTTGGGTGCTAGAAAATCTACAGGTATTCATTTGGTCACAGGTGTATGTAGACAAGTAAGAAGATTAAATACCCCAGTTACAGCTGTAATTATGATCGCTGATCGGAGTCTGTCAGATACAACCTGAACGCCATCCTGCTTCTCTACTCGCATCTCAGCACGGAAGTTTGAAAAAGTGGCTTCTCTTTTCCATACTGCCATAGTCTCATGAGACCGAGACATATATATTTATATTTAGTTTTTATATCTGGACCAAGCAGACAGTGTCTGCAGAAAGGAGGTGTGTATGTTCAAATTTTTCATCCTGCACCTTTAAATGAACTGAGCCAAGGGTTCAACCTGATGTCACGTTAATAACCAGAAGAAACCAATTAGCTATGCTGTAATATCACACACAGATTGTGTTCTGTGCCTCTTGTGATTCATTAATGATACAGTTGTGCCTAATAGATGTATTTTTACCAAACTGGACCCGGGCATGGGCATAGTTGCAGTGTATGCAGTTTTCAGATTGGTCCACAGATCTCTACAAAAAGGTTCGTAAGCTGTCAGTCCATCTGTCAGTCCTGTAGAGCTGCATCTAGGGACTTTCAATAGTTGACTAGTCATCGACTACTGTGAGAACTAGTCAGCTAGTCAGATTACGAACTGCGAACAAAAAACAAAAAAAAAGGATAGACTAAGGTTTATTCCATGGCGGTCTCTTTATTGTTAGAACAGTACCTCTCTCACTGGCTCCGCCCCCATGCTTTTCTCATGCACTCACCTGTCCGTCATAACCCTAAACACACTCAGTACATTACAGACAGTCAGTGATGGCCGACCTTTCAAACAGTAACATTAACAGAACAATTCCTGCAGTATGGCTGTGTTCAAAATATCGATACGGGGA
Source organism: Maxillicosta whitleyi (assembly GCA_029822895.1). Taxonomy (NCBI): domain Eukaryota; kingdom Metazoa; phylum Chordata; class Actinopteri; order Perciformes; family Neosebastidae; genus Maxillicosta; species Maxillicosta whitleyi. The sequence continues at coordinate 1,976,471 of JAPSES010000058.1, forward strand.
TATATCGTTGCGGGCCTCTTCACATACATACATTTTATCATGAAATTGTCAGAGGAACAATACATTGCTCTTTACCCTGTCATGGTCCTTCACAAACACACTTAGAGTAACAGACTTGCTACTAGCACAAGAGTTAATTATCTAATGAGGTGGGTCTAAATCTCCCAAAATGTATTTTTCTCTGCAAAATGTTCATGCATAGCTGAACCGTCGACTACTAAATTAGTAAACTAATTTTGCGGTCGACTAATCATTGTAACCCTGCAAACCTCATCATGTTCTTCATTAAGTTTGTTTTCTCTGCTAAAGTTTTTCAGTTAGTTAGTAAGTAGTTAGTCACAGCTCATGTGAAGTCCAGCTTGATTGATTTTGTAGGACTGTAAGATATCTGTGCAACATATTAAAATCCATTGAAATCAGAACTAAGTCAGAACTGTTAAATACAAAAGTCAGTTTTGGTATCACCTTTATCCCCCACTGACAAAAACAGTTAGAAATCTTTGACATGTATCGATTGAAATCTGGTAATGAAATTAGTCAGTCAGTCAATCAAATATTATTTATGTAATGGAAAATCATTACGAAAGTTATCTCATGACACTTTACAAATAAATCTGGTCAGTGGTAGTATTGTACTGTGAGGTACTCTGTTTCCTACCCTTAATACATGCTGATAGCAGCCTTTCAACATCTTGCTGTTAAAATTAGATGACTTAATCAGTATGGCTGAGAGTGGTTGATTTCTTTTCTTCTTGGTTTTTATGAAAACATAAGCACTGCCTTCTGTTGTGTGTTTTAACAATGGTTATGCTGTAGATTAAGCCCAAAAAAAGATTTTTTTGTTTTTATAAACAAGTATTTAATATGGATGAAGCAACTTTGCAGTTTGAAAACATCAGTATAACTCACCAGTGGAGCTACACAAATAATCAAATCATAATTGCAGTGTCAGCATAAGTGTAATTATGTAATCACAAAAGGCAGCAATTTAAAGGTCCAGTGTGTGCTAAGAAAAAAGTCCCTACAGCGCACTGTAAAGTTTCAGTGTAAGTTTGTATTTTTATAGCATTCACTTTAACGATCAGTAATCTTAAGTTTTTACTCGATAACTAAGCAACTAGCCTTGCCCAAAAATAGTAATATGATTTTTCTTAAAATTATTTTTCATCAAATCATGCAGCCCTGTCACCTATTCTGTAAATTTTTGTTCTGAAATGTCAAGAGTAGTCTCAGAAATATTGTTATTAAATTGGATGTTAAACACTTTTGCTCATCCAGCCAGGGCACATGTACATGAGCAAACATGCTTCCACTGTTTGTGAGTAAGAAAGTAAAGCATGTCAGTGCCGCTGGCACCCGGCTTGACTAGTATTGCTATTGCTTGCTATTTGGTCCGGGGAATGAAAATGTGCTGGTATGAACACACACACACGCACACGCACACAGACTTACTATAGGATCCCTGAGATCGAGTGTGTTGCAAACTGACTCAGTAACAGCTTTCATCGCTTGCATAGTAGTATAGGGTTGACATGGACCGACACACACACACACACACACAGAATAGCATTGGCAGACATGCTCATTCTGCTTCAGTGCACCTCCAGCTCCGCAAAGGATTCCGTGACCCCGTTTCTAGGCTATGCCAGTTGCCATGGCAAAGCTTTCATTTAAATATTATGGTTTATCCCTCCACCTCCCCCTAACTAGGAATCGGGACCCAAATTATACCTGCATATGTGTGTTGTCTGTGTATTTTCCTTTAAGGGGCTCATTTTCCCTCAGCTGGGCTGGAAATGGAACAGTCTGTCTCCTATTAGAGAATCCAGGCCTGAACCTCAGACATGTCTCTCACTTTATCCTTGTCCTCCGCTGTCCCACAAACATCTGGGTGGTTGAAAGTAAAACATCTGCTGATCATCTTATATTTTCAGATCATTACATGAGATTAAAGCAGAAAATGGACATATCCAATCTTAAGAATCTAGTTTTATATTTTTTTTTTCAGTGACAGTGCTGCATATTCTATCTTTATTCCAGTGAAACAGCCACATTAGAGCACCATGTTTCAAATTCTGTGTTTTCTGTGTCTGTAATTAGACACAGTTATTGCTGGTCTACATGCTTAAAGAGTTGAGGACTTGTCGTGCCTTCTTTTGTCTAGTTTTCTGTTGACACACATACCTCTCCCAGTTTACTTTGGATCTGGGGCAAAAGCTGTTTAACATCTACTCAGCCCCTTTAACTACTCAGATTCTTTCTTTCTTTTTTCTTTCTTTTTTGTCGTATGGTTTAACTCTCACATGAGTACCAATATTTCTTGTGTGTCATCTTGAGCGTGGGGCTCTGTATACAGTCATACTGTATTTCTTGAGAATTTGTGCCTGTTTTTTTCCGTGCGGTTTACAGCAGATCAGCATGTACAGTAAATCTCTGTGTCAGAACTTTAATTCCTCTGATATCTGGTTATGCTCTACACTGCATGTTGGCATGTTGAGATTTTCAGCTGCAGTACTGATATTTTCTGCTGTGTCACAAAAACAGAACAGAAAAAATCAGATGGGAACTGCGGTCTGCAAAGAATATTTTTGTGCCATTTGTCTACAACATTGAAACTGCCAGTGTGGCCTCACATGAAGGTTTTGTCCCTTCAGGTTAAACACCTTGGACTTTTTGCTTTGTTGCTGTCTCAGTATATGTCAGCATCAGGACATCATATTTCCTCTGTTTTTTTTTTTTTTATGAATAGAATCACAGACATGTGAAGAACAGAGCCAGTGCTGCCACCATGTGGTCACGGGGTAAAAAACTTTCTTGTTGTGTTGGTGGGGTTTGTGTTTATATTTTCACAGATATGTCATATATTTATTCTTCTGCGTTGGCTGTGGACGTATCATTCTGTTTTTATCTCTCACTTTATCTGCTTTTTTTAGAGTGGAAAATAGCAACAACACATGTTATTTGTGACTTCTGATTTCACTTCCTCTTTGTGTCCCTCTATAAAGGTCACTTTGGTTGAGTATCTGCACAGCACTGTTGGATTAGTTTCACAGCTTTTGCATAAAAAAATCTTCTTATGTCTATGATGTGAAACCCGAATATTGATAACTGACTATTGCTGAACGATCAGATATCAGATAATTGAAACCAGTAGCATTCTTCATATTTTCATTTGTATTTTTCGGTGCCTTTTCTGACACAGAGAGCTGAGGGAATCTCGACCTGGCGTTTCCATGGCAACTCCGACTGGTACATGGTGGAGCTGATATCTCACACACACACTTTGTATGCGGTGTATGTGGTGTTGTGCATCCCATGTTGGTGTTGATGCTAGTTTTTCTCCTGAAATAGTGATCCTAATACTTCAGAGAATCCAACTGTTGATTAGACGGGCTCTCCGTACATTGACCTTTTTTCTGTTTGCAGCTCTGTTCATTTGAGAAGCTCATCTTGACTGGTCACCATAGCAACAGCATGTGTGCAGTCTGTTCTGGAAAAGGGATTCTCTCTCTCTCTCTCTCTCTCTCTCTCTCTCTCTCTCTCTCTCTCTCTCTCTCTCTCTCTCTCTCTGGGTCTGTCAGTCTCTCTCTACACCTCCCTCTCTCCTTTATTCTGCCCTTCACCCCGAGACATTTACTCCCGCGGGATCTGACTAGACAAAAGCAAGAGACGCTAATGATGCTAACCGTGATGCTAATCAATGCTCAGACTCATGTCAAGAATAGCTAATGGAAGCACAGGCTTTGTTAGAGAGCAAATAAAATCAATTAATTAAAGTATGGCAAGTAATATTTAACTGTAAACATTGCAATACTGATTATTCTGAAAGTCGTTGTTTGTAACTAAACAGTGCATCATCAAAAAAAAATTTAAAGGTATATTTCCTATTAAAGCTACAGCAATTCATCAGTTTTATCAGTTTGCTCTTGGCTATTGATTAATAGCCAGCTGTTTGTTTGTTTTTTTATGATTAACTGAATAGTCTACAATTATAACAGTAATTTGCTGCCTGCTTATTTCTCATTCCATTTGTGGCTATTGATAGTTAAATCTTTTTATTCATTTGTTGAGAAATTTTTAGTTTATGGTATGTAGAAGATGTAAACAGAACAAAACAGTAGCCCATCTTTTTGGTACAAGCTCCTTGTTTTGATTTGCTCCGGTTAGAATCATCCTCCTGTTCAGAATTACCCTGTTGTGTCATCTTCACTCTCATGCATGTTTGTCCTCTCTTCATGCAAACTTCCTGCCTGTCTCTGTGCAATTACAGATATTATTGTAAAGAGTATGATGTGTATCACAATGAATCGAATACAATATGAAATAATGTGTTGTGATATTATAAATATATGATTGGTTGATTGGAAAAGATCTGAGTGTTGATTTAAAAAAAAAAAAAAAGGCTAAAGTAAAGATTGCTGCAGTACAAAGTTGGCAAAGGTCTATATGGGAGTATACCAACTGCCTCCTAGTGTATGTCAGTCTGAGATTTCAGTCACTCATTGACTGAGCAGGATGTTTAACCTACTTTCCAGTATGATGACTTTATTAAAGCTGGAAAGGGGTGCTTTAATCTCATAGCTGTTCATTGCAGATCTGTTATTGGCAATGCAACCCTGCAAATGTCTCTAGTTTAGATGCTGTAAATTGTGTATGTGTGAGTGTGAGAGAGGGAGAGTGGGAGGGTCAAGGCCTCAGATGGTGGGGTGTGGTTTGTTGTCCCCTCGTCGTCACCCCCCCTAGTCACTGCTCTATTGGCCTTTGTTCTTCTGTGTATATTTAAAGGGAGAGAGAGAGGGAATAATACACCTATCACTGGTAAATTGTGTGTGTTTACTAGTTTGCTCATGCTGCTAATATGGGAGAGAGTGTATAAGAGTGTGTGTTGTCAGTGGTAATGAGTTTAGGTTAGCTGGTCTGGCAGAAATACAAAGAAGCCCTGTTAATATTCCTGGTGTGTCTGTGTTGTGTGTGTCTCCCCCTCCTTTCTCTCCCATCACACACTCACATTCATAGTCCTGCCTCCGCACTGGCTGCAACACTATGATGTCACCTCTGTTCTGATTGGCTGTGAGGCTACTGAGAGAAGGAGGAGAGAGATGCTGGCTGAGAGAGAGGGAGAGGGAGGGATAGATGATAGAGAGTGAAAGAAAATGCCGGCACTTGTATGGGTAGAGGAGTTTTTGGACAACAATGTGAGGCGTATGTGTGTGAGCGTGCAGCCTTAACCCCACTATGATGTGTTTGTGACGTATACGTGTACGTGTCTTGGGGTACGGCTTGGAGAAGAGAGGGGACCCCAACACCACGCCCTCTCAGAAGCATGAGACGACTTATCTGCCAGCGGATCTGTGACTGTGAGTTCAGGGATGAAACTAGCTGCGTTGTGTGTGTGCGTGCATGTGTGTGTGTGTGTGTGTGTGTGTGTGTGTGTATATCAATGACCATGTAGGTGTGTGAATATTGTTTCATGGTAGATTTAGGTGTCATCATGTCCTGAGCTAAACACAACACCTGGTGCAATCATAACAATGTTTGGCTTGTATGTGTATACGTCCATGTTGACCATCATTTTTTGCTCCTTAACTCAGATGTGGAGGTAAATTGATGTGAGTCAAGGTGTAGGGTGGTGGCTTTGGCGCATTTCTACGCGGCTGGTTGTCAGAGCGACGGTAGCGAAAATGCATTCCTTTGCCAACAGTTTCCTTCCCACAGCTTAGCTGCATGCATGCCCTCACATAATTTCCCAAATGGTGTATCTGATTATGTGTAGAGATGTAACAATATGAAAATTCATATCAAGAGTTATTGTGACCAAAATTATCACTGTTTTCATTATTATCACAGTATTGCAGGAAAGGGTTCAGAATGTTCAAAAAGTACTTCTACACACACTGAAATAATTTAACCAACTTGTATTTTGAAAACAACAACAACATAACACACACAATGGACTTTGTGTTGGCAGAAACTTTGAAATATTAACATGTAAACATCAAACATACAAATGTGCATTAAAGATGACACCTTATGGCCATAAGAGTTGGGGGTGGGAACTGATAGGATTTTAGCAGTATCAATGCGATTGTCCATTCTGCTTACCAATCCAATTCCTTATCAATTCTGCTGTTTCGTGAGTGGTTATTTGAGTGTGTGTGTGTGTGGGGGGGGGGGGGGGAGTTGCACAGGTTATAGTGGAGCTTGTTTGACCATTTTCCAGATCAAATCAGGGTTTCAAAGGATTTTAAAACATATTAGGGCGATCTGATCCAGACCGGTCAGTAGTGACACTCCTGGTGAGTGACAACATCGGTATATGGTCCAGTTACTCTGAAGGTCAGTTACTGTTGAATTTCCTTCAGTTCATAAAGCCTCCTTTCCTTTGGTTTTTCCACATATCATGTGTATTTGTAAAGTTGAAGCTCACTCATTTGGGCCCCATTTGAACTGGCATGAGTTAGTTCTGAGTATCTATATTGAAACTGTTTCTCTGAAGCAGCAGGTCTGTGCACTCTCTCTCCCTCTCCTTTTGTCTCTACCTGTCTCTTAATTTGTCAATTTCAATTTAAAGAGCATTATTGGCATGGAAAACAAACATTTACATTGCCAAAGCAGTTGTGCAGAAAAGAAATGAAAAAAGCAATAACAATAGCACAAAATATGAAATAAAATAAAAGAGAAAGATTAAATACTTTGCCTTTTCTGTTGGAAGTACAGTATATACATGTGCATAGTTATATATACAAATAAGTGTGAATACTATATTACAGTATCAATGACCATATTTAAAGACATATGTACAATCTATAGTGTCCTTTATACAGGTGTCAGAACAGTGCACGTGTTGAGTGCATGGATCCAAGGTGCTGATAGACTTTATGGTGTTCTCTGTCTGTCTGTCTGTCTGTCAGTGCACTTGGTCGGGTCTGTAGCTCCGTAGTGCTGTCGGTGCAGGTGCCTTCACCCATGTGTTCAGAGGCCAAACATTGCAAACTGAGCTTGCACACCTGGTGTGCTACCGCTTCTCCAGGAAATGAGCAGTATCACTGTGATTTTCAAAGTGTGGAAATCTAACACAGTTATCATGATAATTACAATTCCAAGGTAATACTAACCATCGGAAATGTTACCGTGGTTATAAGAGTAATTCTTTCATCCCTTCTCTATATATGCAAGTTCTTAAACATGCTATTCAATGATCACATTTTGGTAAGCTAAATGTTTGCTAGCATGCAGATTGAGGGTCTGGGCTCCAGAGACGCCCGTCAGTCACTGGCCGTCTGGGTGGACATGTTGATGATTAGAGTTGGGTTTTTTTGTTTTTTTGTTCATTGAAATGCTATAGGTGTGTGAGTTCACAATGTGTGTAATTAGTATTGATTTAGTCATTCCTGACCAAGCTCTCTATAGACCTAAAGCTCCTTTTTTGCCTTTCAGCTCTTCATTCTACTATTTGTGGTCCTCTATTGGCCCTCTGCTCTATTTACTGAAGAATAAGGTGTCTTTGTTTACATGTCTATAAATGTGCATATTTATGCAAAGTAGATATCATCCACATCACCATTATTAGTGTGTTTATGGGTTCTTTATTGTGATTATAATTTTTTTCTATTAATCCTGTATACTCTAATGTTATGACTTTGACACTTAAATCCAGAGCCTCTTTCCACATACATCTAAAGTAGAACTGTATCGATTAATTGAATCAATCAGTTGATCCAATTAACTGATACAGTTAGCAATTCAATCAATTTGCATCTATTTAGATGGTCAGTAATGAGTTTTAAAATCCTCCTCTGTGACAGTAAACTGGATATCCTTGGGTTGTGGACTAAATGAAACATTCAAGGTTTGCATCGTGGGCTTTGGAGAATCCTTCATTACTTTTTTGACATTTTTAAATCAAAGAATTGATAGATTAATTGCAAAAGAGTTGTTAGCCACAGCCCTAATCCAATGATAAAACAAGTTTAAAAAAAAAAAAAAAGGGAACTGTAAAATACTTTATCATAGATCTAAATATGGACAAGCAGCTCTCACTATTAAAGAGCACTCAACTCTGGAACATGTTACCAAGTTAATCAAATTAATTCTAGATATAAAATCCTTTACGATGCAGGTTAAAAGCAAGTAGAGCTTTTACCATTTTAGCTAATTTTACTGTATATTTTGTTGCATTTCTTTTGTACTGCTGTGTCTGGTGTATTGTGGTTTTATGGATGAGTATTGTACATTTTAATTGTATGTAAAGGTGTAACAAAGGACAGGGGTTTGAAAACAATAAATAGCGAAACACTATTATGAAGAGCACATCATTTTTAATCCTCTATGCCAGTCTGTTATCCCTATTAAGTGAATAGATGAATATTTAGTGAATGACAACACCATCTTGTCTCTTTCTCTCTCCCAGATCGTAGTTTTGACGATGATGACAGCGTGGATGGAAGGCAGTCGTCTTCTGCCCAGGCTGCCTTCAAAGTTCCAAAAGTTCCCAAGAAGCCTGCGGAGTCTTCAGCTGCACGCAGGCCCAGTGCAACCGGCAGCAAGCTAGGTATTTCCACTACACAGACAGTATACGTACGACACAGTCGTATGGCTGAGGTCATCTGTTGCATCTTAATAATTGTTTGTAAATGGCATCTGTCCTCTGTGCATTCACCTATTTGGGCCAAACACATGTGAAAGAGTTTTAATTTACTCTTTAAAAGGAAAGTGTTCATAGTTCAACAGTTATATTCTCTGATGATACTTGTAGCATATGACAGCAGTGTAAGGACAGATGATGGGGAGTGGAAGTCCAGTCTACAGTGACTGACTTAATCCATCTGTGCAGAAATCTGATCCCCTCTCATGTTTGCATCATCAGACTTATATATGTGGTTAAGTCAGTGCTTGCTTTTGAAGTGAAGTATTTTAAACTTCTTGCTGAGAGAGCTTCCTCCCTATAAAGTCTCCACACTGCAGAAGGCATGTGTGTTGCCTTTCCTCCTCCTTGGTGTGTATTGATTTTCTCTCTTTGGATTGGAGCTGTGTTTCCATGATTGTGCACTTGATGCCTGCTTCTGTCTCTGATTTTTCTGTGTCAGCAACACTAACATGTAGATGCCTTCCCTCATTACATTCTCACACACTCACTGGTTGTAACACTCATGACTGCATAAGTGTTACAATGAGGTACAACACGCTGCCTAAGCCGTGGTGTTTTGCTCTGATAGGTGGAAACATCAGACAGTGATCTGTTGTCACACAGATCATTACAGTTCTATTGATTGAGCAGAGGGGGGTAGAAACTGAAGTCAAGGGTATTCTGGGAATTCTGGACAGATTGAAGACCTTATGGTAATTTAATTTTACTGAAATTGAAGATGACCATCTTAAGCTTTTCCTCAGACATGTACTTTTTTTTTATCTAGTTTTTGAGATTGAGTTCCATTATTCAGAAATGGGAGGCTCCATATTCTGCATTTGCATTTAGATGAAAAGACTCCCACACACTCTAGCAACACCCGACAACAGACAGGAGACCCACATTTCAGTTTGCGCAATAACTGTCAGTATTGGAAGACTGCAAAGTTTTTTCTAAAAGGTTGGTTATATAATGAAGCAAACAGGACTCCGAACCATTACTCTACAAATCCACTTATATGTTACAACACATTATTGTGAATATTGCTTCTCATGTTCACTTCAATACACCTATTGCATCACCGTACGGTCTCTACAGTGGCGGAGCGGCTAATTGGGAGATTTGGGAGGATTCCCGATGGGCTGGTTCATGTCCATCTGGACTTTAGGCAGGTTGTATGGGAAAAATAATTTTGACACTTATCTGTCACATCTCTAATCTTCTTGCATTCATGCAGATTTACCTACCAGCACTCCAACCCCCCCACATTTTTAAATCTGCAGCAAACTTGCTTGGATTCAAATCCTGGTCTTCCACATTGCACTCTGAACCTGCTGCCTGATGAGTTAAATCTCTGTTGGCCAAAGGCGGACCATTCTGATTGTCTTGGTAGTTTTCGTGCTGTGACATTTATATTTAAGTTTCAGGGTTAATTCAGATTAAAGTGTATATTGGGTGGTGAAATATAACCATAGTGCACAGTATGTTCTGTAAACAAAGCAAGGAGTTCTGCTGAGCAGGAATATAACAATTCTTATGTCATATAGTTATATATATATAGTACCCCTCTGTTGGGAAGAAACATGCAATTTTAAGTTATTTTAATTTCAAATTATTGCTCTTGTATAAAGGTAATTCTATTTTCATCTTTATATATTTTTTTACCTTATGAATCTTTATCTTTTGTGGTTGAAATTTGAATTAAACATATAAATAGCATTCTCTGTTAATTTACCAACATATACCAGAACTGACAACCAATAAAAAGGCATTGTAGGAGCTAGCTGCTGAGTCATTTATTCAGATTCCTCCTCCATGGAATAAGTGGGTCGGTTTGACCATGAAACTCCCAGGCTGAAAAAGGGGCCCACTCCCCCCCTGGGTCTGTACTACACCTGTCTCATACCGACTTAAGCCCACAGTTCACTGAATGAATGATGGTCTATATCCACAATACTCCATTGAAACTCTCACTTCTTTAGGCATTGGATTTCTACCAAGACAAAGAAAATAGATATTTGCTGAGGTCATATCTGTTATAAAAACAGTTTCTGTTTCAAGGCTGCTGTCAGCAATTCCATTCAGTTTTTATTTATGTAGCACCAGTCATAATACATGATTATCTCAATGTACTTGTCAAATTCAGTTCAGGGCCTTTAGAAGTACTATACATGAGACCTAACAAACCTCCAAAAGTAAACCCAGGGTGACAGTGGGGAGGAGGACAAGCTCTTCTGGCCATCTGCCTCACTCAGTTGGTGTGGAAGGATAAAAAGCATAACAAATATATAACAAACACAGACACTGGGTGAAACAGTCAGCAGATTATGGTTTACCAGCCAGCTCTTTTTGCATTTTTTTGGTGCTCTGCAAAATTTATTAACAAAACCTACTCCCCTGTTCAGCTCAGTGGATTTCATACTCACTAATTTTGTCATTATGGCTATTTCTCTTTATCCTCCTCTTTCCCCTCCATTGCATTGGGCTAAAAGTATAAATGTAATATATATTTATATTGTATAATATAAATAAAGGCTGTTAACTTTTATATGTTCAATCTCACTGTTTGGAATCCATTTACTTTTTATGTGCATCAGCATCACTAACTCTTTTTGTTATATTGTGCAACTTTATCCTTTTTGTACCTTTTGTTTTGAACTGAAAACACAGACAAAAATGCCTCCAAATGCCACTTAAGTATTTTCCTATTTATTTATTCATTTCAAAATCCAATTCTTTTACATTGAAAAACTGTTGATGTTAACCTACAAGGAGCACCTATGGGTTTGTAATGAATTTCCAAAATTTCATTGCAAAGTTGAAATTGAATAGCAGTAAATAAGAATGAACATGAATGATCCTAATTGCTATATCTGCAGACCCTGAGCTATGAAATGTTGGGACATACAATGTGAACCTTTCCATGTCATTGTAACTATAGAATGATTGTAAACGGTAATGAAGGTGGCTTACAGGACAACACTTCTGAGAGTTGTCCTATTGCATTGCTTGAGGATATTTGTCTTCTGGACTGCTACGTCTGGCTCATTAGCTTCCTACATCTTGTCTTTTCGTTTTCTTTTCCGCCTCCACAGTGAGGGATTGTAGGAGGGGTGGTCCACAGAGCTTCTCTCCCCCAGAGAGGGTTGACTGACATGCCCATTAGTGTCAGCAGCAAGTCCATTAACAACACACGCCGTTTCAGCTGCGCACACACAGTAGAAGTGCACTTCCGATCCAATGAATTAAACCAGTATCATAAAACCACCAAGAGTCGAAGTCCTTAACAGCTGAAGACTGGACATGTTGTACATGTAAATAAATACATACGCTTACATTTATCCTGCTCTGATTCTCCAGTATCCAAAGAAAGTGCTGGAGCAGTTGACGAAGAGGATTTCATTAGAGCCTTCACAGATGTCCCTACTGTGCAGGTAAAGAACACACAATACAAATTAATTCCTACATTATTACACTGAGGCCACACTGTCCGAGACATTTGCTCCCCTTTTTTCATCTATTTTTTTTTCTTCTGTCTTTAACGCAGATCTATTCAACAAGGGATCTTGAGGACAACCTGAATAAAATCCGTGAAATCTGCTCTGATGACAAACACGACTGGGACCAGAGAGCCAATGCTGTGAGTGCACCCACATTTACCACTTTCCTTTAGTTGAATTATACATACAGAAAGTATATTTTCTGTCCCAAGAGCCATGTTTTTTATCTGATTATGAGTTGTGCCTGGCGCAGAGGATAGGTGGGTTCTGTCTGGGTACTCCCACCATTCAAAGACGTGCACTGATAAGTTAATCGGAGAATTAGCTTTTGTCTGATAGGATGCCAGTTTGAGTCCGTGTACTGGCGGAAAGTTGTTGGCTGATGTGCCCTTGAGCAAGGCACGTAACACCTCCGTTTGCTCACCAAGCACCTGATATGGCAAGCTCACTGCTCCTAATCTGCAGTGTATGTGATGCATAATCTAGTGATAGGTAAAAGGCAGAGGTCACATTCCAGTGTTTTGTGTGTTTACATGTGAACCTACTGACAAAATAATGATTCCTCTTACAGGGTGTCTGCGGGGTTTTAAAAAGTGATAAATCAAAAACGCAAAATTTAATGGCCTTAAAAGGTGATAAATTCGGTCAAAATGTTTTAATTTT
>JAPSES010000058.1:1989359-2003227 GCA_029822895.1 Maxillicosta whitleyi
CAACTCGATGTCGTGGTGGTTGTAAAAACCATCTGAAGGTAGTAAAAAAAAGGTATTAAATGGTAGTAAATTTGACTGAAAGATTGCTGTATATACCCTGTCTTAATCTAAGTTGCCCATAGGTGTGAACGAGGTATTGATTGTTTGTCTCTATATGTCAGCCCTGCGATGAATTGGTCACATGTCCAGGGTGAACCCCGTCTTCACCCATAAGTAGCTGGGATAGGCTCCAGCGACCCCCGTGACCCTAGTGAGGAGAAAGCAGGTCCAGGAGATGAATGAATGATTTGTACCTTTGTGATGTTTTTACAGCTAAAGAAAATCCGCTCATTGTTAGTAGCAGGAGCAGCCGGCTATGACTGTTTCTACCAGCATTTACGGCTACTGGACGGAGCCTTCAAACTGTCAGCGAAAGACCTGCGCTCTCAAGTGGTCCGAGAGGCCTGCATTACTGTGGCGTGAGTGTTGGCTACTTATGATGCTTTTCCACTCCATGGTACCGGTTCTACTCTACTCAGTATTCCTGTGACTCTTTTCTACTTACATGGGACCAGCTCGTCTCAAATTGACTCGTTACTCCGACACGGCGCGTTACTTCCCTGGCTTCTGCTCAGAGTTGCCGAAAACTCGCTCGTTGCGTATTTTCTCGTCTGGACTTTTACGTCCGCCACCACTGACTGAATCTCCGTTCCGTCTATGGTGTAGTTTTGTTCCGTCATCATGTGGATTCATGGATCACTATTCACTGTCTACTTCTGCATCTGATTTATGTAAATCACAGAGAAAACTGTCTGACCAATCAGTGTCTGCAGTGTCTTGATGTCACGTTTTGGTGTCGGTCCCAATATTTTGGAACCTCAACTGAGGCGGTACTAAAAAACTAGTATCATGTCCCAGATTCCAGGTCCTTTTTCATAAAAGCGAAAGAGCCGTGTAGAGCCGGTACCATGGAGTGGAAAAGCGACATTATAGTCCTGAGGCTGAACAATGAATGTTATTGGGAGTCCATAAAATATATTCAGTGGTAACATCCAGCAGGTTACAACATGCAGTCCCCACAACAACAGGAGGAAATCCCTCATCATGACCTGTGTTTTGCCCCCTTTGGATAGAGTAGTTTAGAAGATATTAACTGTGACAGTAATGTGTATTAACACTTAATGCACACACTATGAAACTGTAAAAATTAGAAGACACTGCAAAAGTCTAAATCTTACCAAGTGTATTTTTCTTATTTCTAGTCCAAATATCTCATCACACTTAAAATAAGACAAAATCGTCCAATGAGTAACTTTTCAGTGAGATATAATAACTTATTTTTAGACAATAGATCTGGAAAATCTTATTTCAAGAAATCTCACCAGGATAATTCACACTTGTTCCATTTGCAGATTTTTTTTTTTTTTTTTTTTTTGCTTGTGTTGAGATTTTTCAGCTTTATTTGTGATTTTTTTTATATTTTGGTTTAATTCAAATAAAAAAAAATCTGCCAATGAAACAAGTGAAAATGATCTTATCTTTTTATCTTGGTATTTTGACTAGAAATGATAAAAATACACTTGGTAAGATTTGGATTTTTGCAGTGTAGGAAGTCCATTTAGAACTACCATAGAAACATGGTAGGATAATGTGGTGCATCACTTTCTCTGTACAAATAACCAACTCAGTATAAGGTAATGAAAAGACAGCAGGCATTGGAACAGAGCCAAACTTCTAAAATGTATGAGTCCATTAGGTGTTGCCCTTCCCATTAGCAGTCTCAGCTTTTCCTCTTTTCATCAGCTCCACTGAGTCTATCGTGTCCTCATCACCCAAAACACACGTGCATTTTCTTGTAGACACTAAACATACCACCTTTATCTCCCCCCTCCCTCTTCTGTAATCCTTGTAGTTCATCAGACACTCATGGCTCTGTTATTGTGTTTGGAAATTAACATAATATGCTCACCACATTGTCATTTTGCTTATTACTAGTGTAAATCAAGTTGGATTGAATACTGTGACACCGTCTGCACAGGTTGTTAATATTGTAATTGTAATTTGACACGACCTCTCATAATAGCAAATGTCATTTGGGTTTGCATAAGCTCCCACACATCGGCAAAACCAAAACTTGATCCAACTCTTATATTTCACTTCTGAAATTAGTAAACTTGCCTTCTCAAATCTAGTCATCTGAAATTTTAGGCCTTAACATATCATATTACTTCTTTGATAGGTATAACTTTGCAGTAAGTTGAATTTTGCAGTTAATTGTGTCCATGGGAAGTTTTTGTATTGATCGTGCTTGAGTCAATATCCACTAATTCTCACTGCAACACAGAATTTACTGGAGAACATTTTTGTGTATTGGTTAATGAGATGTCTCCTCAGCAAAAAGTAAGAAATAATAATTTTGATGTGTAGCATAAAAGTGGTACATTGACTTTTTTCTGAGTTCCAAGCTGTTGCTCTGTCTGTTTTTTTTGTGTTTTTTTTTTTTTTTGCTTTGAGCTGCGAACCAAAATCCCAGTTACGAGCGAGCTTCAGATATGCTTCCATTAGTTGTCGTAGCCAATAAAAAGAAAAATAAATACGTCTAAATATGTCAGTTTGCGTTGGAGATAAGTTTAATATAAATACCACATAAGTTCAAAGCACGTTACTTATAGATTAGAAATAAGTTTATATACATATTTTGAATTATGGGGCTAGAATGGATTAATGACATTTCAGTTTATTTCCATGGAGAAAATTGGTTTGATATACGAGCAAATTGAGTTACAAGTTCAGTCACAGAACGAATTAAGCTCATAAGTCACTGTAACTCTGTACTTCCACCTAATATGGGTAAAGACAAGTTAAATTGAGGTCTATTTCAAGAACAGAAATGGGTATAAATTGCATTCATAGTGGTCTTAAGAAGGTTGTGAAATTCTTAAAGTTAACTCCTGCTTCTTATGTGCGTCTGTTATACATATGTCAGAGCTTACACAGGGTTTTAACACAGGGTCCCGCCCCCATTGAGAAACGCTGTAATAGTCCAACCACTTGCATTTCAACTTGGAGGGGAATCTGCTTCTCCTTTGTACAAATATCAAGAAAGTCTGTGATTTTAATGTTTTGTTTTGGGTTTCTTTTTGGTTTTTTTGCCCTTCCCCCGTCCCATTCTATCCTCACACTTCCCCAGGAGAGTGTCCACCCCCTTGGTTGAGGACCACTGACCTAAACCCTTTATACATGTTGAGATGAAATGTGCGTTTTTGTTTTATAGCCACCTATCATCAGTGTTGGGGAATAAATTTGACCATGGAGCAGAAGCCATCGTTCCCGTTCTTTTTAACCTCATCCCCAACTGTGCCAAAGTCATGGCCACCTCTGGCGTCTCTGCCATTCGCATCATCATTCGGGTGAGATCACCTTCCTTTATTATTATCAGTTTGATATTTCGTGAAGCCTGCTGCTGTATGGTTATCAGGTCTTTTTTTCCTTTGACCCTCTGCTTGCTCTTCTCCCTGTAGCACACTCACGTCCCCAGACTCATTCCCCTCATCACCAGTAACTGCACATCCAAGTCTGTGGCTGTCAGAAGGTGAGATGAGTCGACCTTTCGTAGGTGCTAATGAGCATGTCTGAAGATGCCATGATTTAATATCTCATGAGCTTTTGACAGGAAATGCTTTGTCAGTGATTAAACCAGTGAAAATATGTTGTCTCCAGGCGCTGTTACGATTTCTTGGACCTCCTTCTACAAGAATGGCAAACCCACTCTCTAGAGAGGTAAAGATGGATTTCATTGTAGCGTTGCTGTTAAACTGTGCCCAGCACTGCTGTGTCAGATTTTTTAAAAAAACGCACAAATTGAGACAAATTAGTGACATTTTAGAAGGCCCACAGTATTTATTCTACTGGTTCTCACTCTTGGTCTCTCTGGCTCCCAGGCACACAGCAGTTCTGGTTGAAAGCATCAAGAAGGGAATTCGAGATGCAGACTCCGAAGCCAGAGTGGAGGCCCGCAAGTAAGACTCACACAGGCATTTCTGAAAATTTCATTATGTGAAAGATAAGTGTTGTTAAATTATCCAACCCCTAACACCCTCTTTGTTTCCTCTCATGTTTTTTTTTTCCATCCTTCTCACCTTTCCATTTTTCTCCCTATTCTCCCCTCTGTCTTTGTACTTCTCTTTTTCCTTCATTTTCTGTGTTCTCAAGGGCCTACTGGGGTCTGAGGAATCATTTTCCAGGCGAGGCCGACGCTCTCTATAACTCCTTGGAGTCGTCATATCAAAGGACCCTTCAGTCCTGCCTGAAGAGCTCTGGTAGCGTGGCCTCACTTCCACAGAGCGACCGCTCCTCATCGTCATCGCAGGAGAGCCTCAAGTAACCAACCCTTACCTTTGATTCTCCAACCATAATTACTTTATTTATGTAGCTTCTTGTCTAATCTTCTCTTACAATGTGCTGCTTAAATGAACACAAAGCAAAACAGTTAAATAATAGTAATGAGTAAAATGACAACTAAACACACAAAATAAGCAATAAAGAATGTATTTAGAAAAAAAATTACAGAAGACCCGATGGTAAAAGTACAATACACTGTAAAGTCTTAGGTGACCTTTAGCTTGTAGGATTCTAATGACCTATAAATAAAGTAGTATGTGTACAGTATTTAACATACAAAAAACTGGAACTAAATGACTTAAGTAAACGACAATCAGTTAGTCTTGGTCCATCTTCAACTCTGACATAAATCTTTAATTTATATTCTTATAATATATTGAGTTGTCCATTTTTTCTGTGTTGAGATTATTAAAAATTTCATAGATTATGAGTTTATGCCTGTAAACTTCTGTAATATTTGGTGGTTTGATGTGATACAAATTTGGTCTTCTATAATAGAAAACTGGGTCTGTTGAATAGGGCCAAAACTGGAACAGATATGATAAAAGATAACAGAGAATTGATAATTATCTTGATGAATAGAAATTAATTAATTCTTTCAAGTTTTAAAGGTTGGTTTTATTATTGTAATGTGGGCAGGGTATAAAATAAACACCCACCATGGGCCAATAGCGGGTTAAAAATTAGTTTGGCGTCTGAAACAAAAACACACACACACACCAGTGGCCAATGGAAAATTTGTGAGTTTTTGTTTTTATTCATTCGACCATTTCTGACAGATGGTTCAAAGCAGGTTGCTGACACAGACTCCGGCCTGAGCCAGAGTCTGCTGCCCGACCTGGTGTAGTGATTTAATTATCATCTAGTTTCACTGTGGTTGATCCAAAGCCAGTTTGTTTTACTGTGAAATGAGCTTCATCTCTGTTTATATCTGGCCACAGATGTCATTGAGCAGCACATATTAAACATTTATTGATAGTGTGCATTTTAGCCAAAAATAAAACCCTTAAAAGTGAGTTACTGTATAGACAATGTGTTAAAGCTGTGAGACAGACATCTGACTCACTCCGTCAGTGTTAAAAGTTGTACTTTAGAAGGTTTTTATGACGTGATGATGCAGCAGGCACCTTGGAATTAAACATAACCGAACAAAATAACAATAATCTAATTTCATCTGTACATAACTGGATTCTTTAAGTGATGCACAAGTTGCATTTTCATAATAAAAACATATGGTAGTTATTTTAAATCAATTACAGCATGTTGGGTTTTTTTTTTTTAAATGTGGCCGGTGAAAAATATTTTTGGCCACTAAAGTTTTGGTAGTCACTAGCCAATGGCAGATGAGGTAAAAAAAAAAAAATGTATTTATACCCTGAATGTAGAGTTTAAAATGCTTCAGACTTCACCACCTTTCTCAGCCTAATTCCAGTCACTGCATCGTTCTGAAAACAGCTACAAATGTGTTTAGAAACTGAGGTGATTTGTGTCTGAAAGTCCAGGAGTGCTTCATCTGTATACCAGGTATCTGACGGTTACTGGGGAAAACTTTTCAGTGAACCCTGCACGGGACAATCTGCCCTTATGGACTGTGGGATTTTGGTTTTGTAATTGATTTTGAATTGCTGATTTGAATACTGCTTTTCAGGCCACTGTTTGTGTGCCTGTCTCTCTCTCTCTCTCGCTCAACATGCACGTGAGCATGCAGCATGGGGAAGCCCGCCCCTCTGTGAGAGATAGTGGACACAGAGAGTGTACTTTAGACCTGGAACCTAACCCATGATTAATTGCATTGTATACCTACAATATGTGCTGCTTAATGGCATCTGTAAATGGACTGCACTTATGTAGTGCACCTTGGTACTCAAAGGTCTTTACAAAGCCTCACATTCACCCATTCACACACACGTAGGAGGATATTTTGCTAATGTACCATGCCAGACCCTACTGGGAGCAATTTAGGGTTCAGTGTCTTGCTCAGGGACACTTGGACATGTGGACAGTAGGAGCCAGGATTTGAACTGCCAACCCTTTGGTTATTGGACAACCCGCTCTACCAACTGAGCCACATAAACAGGTGAAGCTCATATCACAATAAAACAAACTGGCTGTGGATCAACCACGGTAAAATTAGATGATCATCATCATTAAATGTCCTGCAAATTATTTTTAACCACGAATCTTCTTTTATTTTTTCACTTCCTTGCCCACTACCCACCCACATTTCATAACCGTGACCCGGTCCATCCGACCTGGAGCAGGATTCTGACACACAAACAATACTGTGACACGCTATTACCAGGAAATGCGTATGATAGATAACCATGGCATTTTCTCTTACATCCCTATGCAGAACATGGATTTATTTATTTAAAAAAGCTCCCTTTGTGTGCACATGCTTGTTTTATATCACTGTATACAAGCAGTCAAGGAATAAGAAAGGGTTGTATTGTTCTGTACAGAAAGTGTTATTTTATGCAGTGCAGTGATATAATTTGTTCCTGCTGTGAAATTCAGTTGGCCGATAAGCAAAATAAATAGAACATTTTGGGAGGAAAAAAACAGTTGAATTCACCAGCTGAGAGGTTTGCGTAAAAACCTGTGTCCATTTAAATGTTTACAATATTTAGATTTTTTCAGTACTTTTTTTTTTGCCATTGTAAAGTCTTTTCCCACAACAAAGTGAAGCCCTGTAGCCTCTTAAACGTGACAAAAAGAATGATTCAGAAGTATGTGTTGTTATTGTAGTGGTTTAATACAGTACAGAGGCAGCAGCTTGAGGCAAAAGCAGTAGTTCAGAAGAAAGGGATTAAAAACGTCTTCAATTTGACCTGTTAGAAAAAGGAATGAGGGTCGGCTGAATCTGACAGAACCGCTCTTGGTTTTGTTCTTACGTGTGTGATTCTGAATTTTACGTTACTGTAAGATTAACTCCAGGGGTTGAAAATGAATAACAAGGTTTTCAGGTTGTTTTATGTTTTTGCTGACATGTAGGTGGTGTAATGGGTCACTTAATTTTACTGCCTGTGGTTAGAAGTATAATTCTGCTGTCTTAGTTCGTTTTGTCATCGAGGAAAGCATAATTTGTTATTGTTTATTCCAGGCCTTGTGGTGGAAAAATCTGTTAGTAGAGAACACAAAAGTCAAAGCTGGTCTTTATATATGACAGTGTTTCCTGCAGTGCTTTCTAGCCAAGGCGGGGCCACCTTAGCAAACTCACCCCACCACCTTGCCAACATTCCAGGAAAAAAAAAGAAAATTCCGTCTGGGGGGGGAATAAACAAAACAAAACAAACAAAAAAAAAGTAGTAATGCATTGTCAAGCTCAGGCACTAAGACAGTATTGATGAGACTAAATTGTGACACCTAGTGGTTGGATATATTACTACACCGTGTCTGTCATCCTCGAGGCACAATTAACAAACTACGCTATCTGTTCGCTATCCGTGCAACGTCGCTACACCCCGGGCCCCGACGACTCACCACCTTGACTAAGCAATTTCCTGCGGGAAACGCTGTATGAGTTTATTCACCCCTTGCTAGGAGGACCCCTCACTAATGAAAAAGCACAAGACTAAAGAATAGAATAGAAGATTAAAGTAAGACGAACACAGTTATGTAATGATGTGAATATGTCTAGTTAGATGGGAATATTACACAAATGTCAGACACGAGCGGCCAAAGTGACCTGGGTCTGACCGTTACATAAGGCACATAGACTTTTGCCACTACTGCCCCTCTCACATTATCATTCTAATATTTCTGTGTGGTGTGATGTCTGTTTGTTGAGTACTAACCTACTTTTTTGTGTCTTCTGTAGTCGGCCTCTGACATCTAAATGGTCAGCCGGTCCAGGGCGAGGTGAGTCGCACACGCGCACACATAAACGCATACACACATGTAGGAGCAGATACATCACCCTGTAAACCATCACAGAGATATAATGTTACACCCAGTTTCTTTCTGTGAAAGCACACACATACAAGGCTACATCCATCATTACCCATCATTCACATCTGCCTGTGTCCAGAACAGCCACATCCTGTTTCGTTACAGCACATGTGAGCGCATATGTGTTCGTACATGGCTGTTTTTGTGTATTTCTGTATCAATATGTTTGTGTAGTGTTGTGCCTGCATGTGTTGTGTACAGTTTATGTCCCTTCATCACCTCCCATCCCTTCTCCAATACACTCCTCCTCCTCCTCTCCGATCAGTCCCTGCGGGTTCAAAGGGTGGGGTGTCATCGACCTCCCTGCAGCGTTCCCGTAGCGACGTGGATGTAAATGCAGCGGCAGTCTCTAAGCACCGGCACGTCGGACAAGCCGGGGGAGCGGGCCGTCTGCCCCCCGGCTCCTACTCTTCACTGGGTAAGGGCCCACCCCCTCAGTCAAGTTAGATAAGATGAGGAAGCTCCAGCATCAGGGAGGGAATGAAGATCTCCGCTCAGAGGCAGAGGTAGTTTGGACATAGGAAGTTGAAGGCACACCCTTTTTAACCAAGCGGTCCTTAAGGATGGACGTCCACACAAACACACTGACCTGGCTTTGCCTGGACTGGCCGGTCCTCTCCTCTGCTGTCCTCTCCTGCTACCTGCTCATATGCCTGTTAAAGCATCCAGTGCATGTTCAGTAGATGAATGTCGTCTGTGTTGGTTCGTCATTCTCTGTTTTCGGTGTTGCATGATTCTGTGAAACAGATGTTCTCTTACTAATAAACTCTGTGCTCATGTCTTCTCTTGTTCCTCTTTTCATTTCTCCTTCTCTTTGTCGTTGTACTCCCCTTTCATTCCTTTTAACTTTATTATTTTACCCTTGAATTAAATTTACACAATTTACCCTTCGTGTGTGTGGGTTGTTTTTTTTTTAACCCTTCTAATCATTTTCCTCCATTCTTTATTTTCCTTTTTACCTTTGTTGGTTTGCTTTGCTTTATTTTTCCCCGTCCTTCTCTCTGCTACTAAAGATGATGCCTCTGATAAAACGGATGGTAAGATCATCTCACTCCCCCTCTACCAGCAGCACCCCCTTCTTCATTGTTTTTCCTGCTGTCTCTGTTTTTTCCTTCACTTTCATTCCAGTCCATTTTAACTGTCTTCGGCAGTGTGTGGCCACAGCGCCCCCTGCTGTCAGTCTCTCATCAACCCTCATTCACATCAAAAATCTGCTCATTACATCATGAATCTAATGTTTTTACTTGACATGACATGTACTTCATCTGCTTTTTACAATATATTAATTTCATTACTCACATGGAATTTGCAAGTTCATACTGAAAAAGTGTGAACTGGTAAATTGGTACTACTAACACAAAAAAAGGGAAATTGAAGCAATATGAAAATTGAAAGGCAGCTTATTCCTTTTTTGGTTTTGATCTTTGTTATAATTATTGTACTTTGTGCAATGATTAATGTACAAACTAAAGTAAACCATTCATTCATACTTATAGTCATGTATGTAGCACAGATGCTGAGGTTTTACTATGATAATCACAGTGTTTTTTTTTTTTTTTTTAAATTACTAATCTCATGTAAGGTTAAATGTGACATTTACAACCTGCTCCTTCTTTGTCTGTCTGTAGGGACCAGATCAGACAATGGTAAGATTGTGGTCAGGTGGATGTGTATGTGTGCACAATACAGGGATGTTCTAGTCGGGGAAAAATTCTAGATGGATGAAACCAAATGTTAACTTTACACAAACCACCAGGAATCAGGACTGAGAGCAAAGCATCATAGTCTTAGAATTATTTGGGTTTCAGAGCAATCCTTTAAATCCACAGTATGCAGAATTTTCAACATTTAGGCCAATATTTCTATATTTCCTTTAGTTGTGAATATCACATTTTCCATGAATTTGCTGAAAAATAAAATCAGTCTTTTAATAAGTAAAGCGTTTTACCACTAAGACATGTTGTATATGGTAATGCTCCAGTTTTATGAGGATCCTTTGACATTTCTACAGTTGTAATATAATAATATTTGTAATATATATCATATATACTCATTTATTTATTAAATATTGTAAGAAACTGGTCGCTGTTTATGATCAGCTGAGGTATAGATCTAAAGATCAGCTCTGCTAGGGATTGATTGTCCAATGGATGTGGAAAACTGAACTTTTCAAGAGAGTATTTGAACCACTGAAAAGAACCAGTGTTGCAAACAGTTTTGTTTTGTTTTTTTAATATAAATGGGGCAAAAACCTGAATATATTATCATAATCACTCTGCTGCTGCTGTTGACCAAAACATGCATACTGGGCATTTAAACTGAAGAATCGCTTATAGCATCTGGAAGTTGACAAAATGATGCATTACTTTTGTGTTAAATTAACCATATTAGCATGGGTCAATAAGTTGAAATATCAGTGTGTCATTCAACAAAAAGGTGTTTAGTCCATGAACGCATTAGGGCAAAACTGGGGGCGTTTTCACACCAGCAGCTTTAATAAATCCAATAATTCAAATTGTTGTTTTCTCCTTGGGCAGGTGTGATCCCCTGCACAGTTATCAGTTCAGTCTAAAACTGTCACTTTAAAAAGGAAATTAACCATGACCCACAATGCAGTAGCCTGGACAGCCATCCATCTTTCTCAATGAGAAATCCATCTGGAATCACAAGGCTTAAATCCACATATGAAGGCGGGACCAACGGGTGCTGAGAAACCAATCACAGATAAGATGGACATGACGATTTTGTCAGAGAAACTTAAGAATACAGGGTGTAATCTGTGATTCAATTTATATGGAAAACCTGGACCTTCTGATGTTATTAACATTCCAGTACTTTTAGTAGCAAACGGAAAGGGAATAAACCCTCCGCCCCTTGTTTTATGAATGATTTTAAATGGTTTTTCAGCACTCTTACTACTTTAGGAACCTGAAAGCTGTTAGAATTATTGGCCAAAATATATCAAATGTTTGGTTATTTTGATGTATTTGCTCCTTTTAATATTTGTAATCTGTAATGTTATTTGTTACTACTGGTACTGATTGGTGCCCCCTTGCAGAATGTTAATCTTCAGGGTGTTTGTATTATGTTTATCATGATTATTATTATTATTATTAATAATAATGATAATATTAGTAATAATGTTGTAAAAAGATTTGTGGACTTGTAACTGAGTTTGACTCTCAACAAAAAGAAGTCAGTATGACGCACTGTGACCCCCCCCTCCCCCCAGTGGTTACTGGTCCAGTATAAAATAGATCGGGCATATTTCACAGATGGCTGGCCAGGCTAACAATACAGGCTCATTTTGTTTTAGTCATCTGCTTGTCTCTACAGTAAACAGATTGAACATTCCTGCTTGGTTTGCATCTTGCGCTGCTTAAAAAAAAATGGAACCAAAGGAGAAAACGCAAATTGTCACCTGATTCAGACAAGAGCAACTAACTACAGGTGTGAAAACGCCCTGAGACCGGCTGGCCAACATCAGGTTTCCAGTCCCTCCTTCCTTAATCCACTGAAGCATCCCTGGTGTGTACACTGTATCTGAATGTGCTTCTGGCTGAAGGAATGACTGTGGCCCTCTTCAGACCTTGCCATGGGTTTATAGTTTAGGATCTGCTCGATCTGCAGCATTAGTTGCATTTCCTCAGTTGTAGTGCTTCCTAGATTCTGGGCTTTTTTTTCAGCTGCAAACATGTCTGTGACTGGGTGTCTTAGCCTGGGGAGAACAGCGTGTTTCCTTATAGTAGGATTTGTGTGTGTGCAGTTGTTTTTGTATGTTGACTGTTGTTCCCTGTGCGTGTATTTCAGGCCGTGTACGTACCAAACAGCCTTTGTCCACCGCCAGCAGCGTGTCTAGCCAGGTGGATTCAAGAGGACGCAGCCGCACCAAGATGGTGTCCCAGTCACAACGTAAGTACAGCTACACAAACTGCACCGACTTTAGAGCGTGACTTGGACACAACTGTGAGTGAAACATTGTACTTGAATCTACACAAGAACAGAAGTGGAGTGTGTCAGTGGTTGGTGGTTTTTCAGGCACTTGTTGTGGAGTTTATTATTTACTTGTTGCCTTCACGGTGACGATAAGCTCCATGTAAATGTTTTTGTGCCTTCAGGTTCGGACGAATCCGATTGCACACCAGGTATTCTGTTTGTGTGTCAGAGTCCAAGTGTGTGTGTCTTTGTGAACCACAGTGGGAATGGTGGCCCACCTGCAACTGCTGTCATTCTGATAAAAGTGTTTTTTTGTTTGGTAAAGAGCAGTGTGAGTGCGTGTTACTGTGTTTTTGGTTTTTTTTGCCTTGCATGCTGCTGTGTCTCATCACTGAGATTGATGTGGTGGACAGATGACTTCTGTCCTGGCTCTCGCTGTCATTCTATTTACTCAGTTTTATCCAAAACGTCAGATGCATTTGTAGGTCCTGAGCCACACAGTGTGTTTGCACAGTGGAAATGGCTTGTAGTGATCACTCTTACCAAGTCAAAATGATATTGGTAAATGGTTATTTTATTTAATTTGTCATTTGTCATAATACCCACTTTTGTTTGCAATAATAAGGTAGATATTCATGTTGTATTTATTATGCTGTTATGTTGATTGTAACAGTTCAAACAACACGAACACAGTATTAGTCTGAATTTTTACCTCAATATCCTCGTTGTGACTCAAACCAGCATACAGAAACTATAACATTATCATCCACAGATTTACTAAAAATTCTTCTGACTCACGGCAGTTTTGCAAAAATGGCTGTTATCAATGCACTTAACAGAGGCAACGTCATCCAGTGACTACTGCCAAGACTTTTACTTTACTTGTTATTTTTGTAGTCAATATCAGAATCTGTGCTGCAGCTTGTTTGCTTGGTTTTTGCAGTTGAAAAATGTTTTTCAGAATTGCAATTTTCATTTTAAATTGTTTTACTGTCCTGCTGCAATTTCAGTGTGCACATCCTGTAGCACTAACCTCGGGTATGAAGAGACAATATGAGAACTGTAGCGAATGTTTTGAGTATTAGAAGCAAATTATTTGTAGTTGTCGATCCAAACAGTTAATCATTCAATGTGGACAGTTTGGTCAAAAATCCTGTCTGACCTTTTGTTTTAAATCAGACTTAAACACAGCACAGGACTGCAAGACTACTTCAGCACAAAGAACGATGTGTCGCTATAGGGAACATAATTATATGTCAGACACAAAAGTTTCCCACATAAGACCTTTTTACTGGTAGGTTTATTCTGATTGAGTATAAAGGTCTGATGTTAATCATCATCATCAGTCCCATTTTACATTTAGTTCCCATTACAGTGCAATAATTGTGCTGTAAATTCATAGAAGAAATTATCAGCTTTACATTATCTCCCACGTAAGTGCAGAGCTGTATGTGTTTGTGTCGTTTCCGAAGCCGCGTCCGCCTTGAACTTTGTCCAGAAGATTTCTCTAAGGCTATTTTCTTTAAACTTTACATGATTGTACTTTGGGTCCATGCAGAGGGCGGAAAGGAAGATGGTTGACCTTGACCTAATTTCAAGGT
>JAPSES010000058.1:2023351-2042456 GCA_029822895.1 Maxillicosta whitleyi
ATGAGACATCATTTTCACACATGGTTTAGCCTCCGTAAAGTCCAGACTCTAATTTAGGATGTGATGAAGACTGGATGCAGCGGTTCGATTCTGCATCATCAGTAATCAGAAAATGAATGAAACTATGGATGGAAACAATATTATGAAACTATGTAAGAATTATGTGGTAAAAAAGATGTGACAGTGAACGTGTCCTGGAATAAAACTGAAGATGGTGCAGTTAAATATTACATGTGTGCCTATTTTTTTGGCCGGGCAGTGTATTAATGATAATAAACAGCAGTAAGTGAACTAAATCACCCCCCCACACACACACACACTGGTACAAACAGCATAAACAACACTGTAGAACTGCATATTGTTACAAATTAGATTCTGTTCCACTTAAGGAAAACAATCTAATTGCCCCTCCTCACATTTCCTCTTGTCCTTTTTAACGTCCTCACCTCCTCCATGTTCTGTTTCTCCTTCAGCTGAAGCTTTTGAACCTGTACATCAAGCGTGCCCAGTTCGCCTCCACGGGATTCGAACCTGATTCCGAGGGCCTATAGGAGACACAGCGCCCTCCCACAGGGCAACCACTGAACTGCAACTCTGCCTAACCCAAACGTCGAACAACATTTCATGAGCTCACACCCGCACCGACAGAATAAGAACCAGACCCTCGCACCATTTCTTTCAACAGGAGTAAACTGCTTTCATCCACACCGACACTTGCACTCTGATTAGCAAAAAGTAGGTTCACACAGTTCCAGTTCGTTTCCCTCCACCCTACTGCATGGGAGTTGTAGTGCAGATGAGTGGAGTTTTGTAGTTCTCGACTATCCCTGAGGATGCATCCTGACTTCTGACACAGAGACTTCAAGAGAACTTCCAGAAACAGTCACATGACTCCACCCAGGTTTGTCACTCAAGGGATCAAGGTCCGAAGCGTCCGTCCGTCCGTCCTCCACGCCTCCCTGTTGTCCAGTGGTCTTCTTCTCAAACACAATAGAATCCCCTCCAAACATCTCAGTGTCAACAGGAAGTGGTGCATCTGCATGGTTTGGTCTTTATTTGGTTTTTTTGAGGAGGGGGGGGGAGGGGTTAATCATGCAGTCATGAAAGGAACGGTTCCGTCTGGTTTCTTAATTAAACGAAAAGTAAGCGGGGGGCCAGGTAGACAGGAATGTAAATTATGTTTGGGTTTTTTTTGTTTTTTTTTCTTTTACATGAGGTTTTACTGCAGCAGTTTATCATGTTTTCTCTCTGACACACAAACACACACACACACGAACGCACACATACGTTCTCTCTCTCTTTTCAAAAAGGTGCTGATGAGCCTAAAAAGGTACGACCAGGTCTGCACGGCACTAACGCCAGCCCCAGCAGGCGCAGGTCTGCTCAGAGTGGTCACATCCAGGGGCGGATTCCTTCCAGAGTACATGGATGGGTTATGTGCTTGGCTATGCATGAGACTACGTTTTTAAAAATAAACACGTTTTTATCGGGTTCTGTTGACAGATTGTCAGAATAGAGCAACTGGGGGTTTTAAATTAATGTGAACAAAGTCTGGCCCTTTCAGAATATTATGTGATGTCCTGTATTTCTCCCAGCTCATCTTGGGTCGGTCCATTTCTGGGCAATATTGGAAGAAAAATGGGTGTGTGCTGCTTTTACATGAAGTATGACAGGACATGGCTTCTTATCACATAGTGGATATGTATCTATATATGATATTAAAATGGAATATCCAATAACAGTGTCATTTAGGAGAGTCCCTTTGAGGGGGAGGAGGGTGCACACGCACCTGTGCCCACCCTTGTTTTTATTTTTTTTTCTCCCTTTTGCCCGTGCTGTAGTCCCTCTCTCTCTCACACTTAATTTTCTCTGCTTAGAAATTTGTAGAAATGTATTATTTACAGCTCGGAAGAAAAAAAAAAACCATCGTCACATCACCCTTTTCTCTTCTCTTCATTGTGTTTTTTCTTTCGTTCCTCTTGTAACATTCTAGTTTTCACTGTTGTGTTTCCTCTGTGCATTTACAAAGCAGTGCTTACAATAAACTAAAGAACTTGTACAGATGATGATGATGACACGTCCGGCTTCTTTTTGACTTTTGCAGCACATGTCTCGAGGTTAAAAATAACCTTCCTTCCAGGAGGGCTGGGCTTAAAAAAAAAAAAAAAAAAAAAGTGTCGAGATGGAAACAATAAGAAAAATGTTAGTGTTGACTTCTTGCACCGGTGTCTCTGCAGCTCAGGGTTGCAGACTTATAATTTTGGTTGTAAAATGTAGTCCTTTGCCTGAAACCAACACAAGGTTAGTATTTAGCCTTCAGCACTTCTGTATCCACTTAAAGGTCTGATATGTACAGCTGATGCAACTGGAGCTAAAGTTCAACTAAGATCCAACTGGTAGACACAACCGGCAGATAAATGACTGATGAGCCTGGTCAAAGAGGAACGGATCCAAACAATTAGCTTCAATTGGGTTTAAGGTTTCAACTAAATAACTTACAAAACATATATTAGTAGGTTATCCATGAATTTTCAAGGACAACCAAAACTGCGATTCTGCTAAGTCATGTGACCAGCTCCATGCAATAAAGCCTGAAGCCAAAGTACGGTATTTATAAGTTGTTTGATACTGGCAGGAATGACGATTTACTTAAATTATATTTGTGGTTTAAAGAAAAGAAAATAAGTCTGGTAACATTAAAAAAAACTAAAAAAAAAAAAAAATTCTTAAGTAAATCAGTAAAAGACCCTTTTTCTGATAAAACTTCACATAAAATAGAATTAAACTTGTTAATATGTATTTTTATAACATCAATTAGTTTTGTAGGAAAAATTGACCATTATTCAAGTTTCATTAGGGGCAAAAGAAAGTAACGGATCAAAACAGATGATTTTGTTTGAAGAAAACGGATACGTTTCCAATTACAATTTTATTACATACAGCATCGATAATATAAGGAACAATTAACTGTACATAATTGAGTACCTAGATGTTGTTCTTTTATCATACATTGTTTAAAAAAAAACTATGTACCTTAAAACTCACTGATCATATCCTCAGAAGGGAAACCAAATCAGATAAAGTCAGACATAGAAGCCTCCGCCCACTTCTCCACCTCATTTGAAGTCCATTAAATCATAACAGAATAAATTATATAGGTACTGTTGTGACGACATTTTGAAGAAAACTGGATTTTAAAAAATTTCACTCATCCCAAAGTTTGTGTTGGACATGCACCCAATGTTTTTGATACATATACCTAATAAATTCTAAAAAAAAAAAAAAAAAAAAAAGGGAATGTATTTGTCTAATTCTGACACACGGTCCTCATCAATACATAAGTTCATGTTAATTCATATGTGGACACTTGATAATCTTAACTGTTATGTAACCATGTGCTCAGGAAGGATTCTTATATTTTGTAAAACACATACAAAGTTCACATACTTATCTATATATTTTTTAAAATAAAACATTGTTTAAAGTACCTTAAAGTAGGGATAAATATCTGTATGTCTGTCATTTTCATTATCCAGTTCCAACTAAAACCATTAAAAAAAATAATAATAATTTCATGGTAATGGATCAAATAGATAAAATCTCCAGATCCCAAACTTAACATACAATAAAAATGACTTTTTGTAACGTAATGTCAGATTTTTCAAATGTTTACAGTATTCCAAAAATGTGAAAATTGCAATTCTAAGTTATATCTGTCTTCATATGGTTGTAACTTTTTTGTCAACAGGAAGTTTTCAAAAACAAAAACTGATTAAAAAAACAAAAACAAAACTGGACAACACTTATTAAAAAAAAAAAAAAAAAAGAGGAGCTGTAACGGTACTGGGGGACAATTCACAT
Source organism: Maxillicosta whitleyi (assembly GCA_029822895.1). NCBI lineage: Eukaryota > Metazoa > Chordata > Actinopteri > Perciformes > Neosebastidae > Maxillicosta > Maxillicosta whitleyi. The sequence goes on from JAPSES010000058.1 coordinate 2,027,213, forward strand.
GTTTTATCATCCATACTTCTTCTTGACCACACCCTAATGTATCTGTTTATTAAAGCGGTTGTCAATAAGGCCTCAGACTGCAGGCAAAACTGGCCCAAATCACATGGAAAGTGATCGTTTTAATTCTGATCTAGGTCAGTACCAGATATGGTCCTGGATCAGATACAGATCTGATGATGCACCGTGGCCTCAAATGACTTTACTCAGTTCATTCCATATGAAAACTATCACACATTTAACATGTCCAGACTTTTAAGATGTCATCTGGAAAGAACAGTTTAACTGTACGAATAAAATTTAAGAACAAGAAAGTTAGATTTGACTAAATAATTGAGTTTCATCACAGTTTCATATGGTGTGTTGTTATTTTCTGTTTGAATGCTGTTGTTTACTTTATTGTGTATTTGTTTGTGTTGTCTTTAAGGATTTATGTATGTGTGTGTGTGTGTGTGTGTGTGTGTGTGTGTGTGTGTGTGTGTACGTATGTGTATGTATGTATGTATGTGTGTGTGTGTATATATATATATGTGTGTGTGTGTGTATGTATGTATGTATGTGTGTGTGTGTGTGTGTGTGTGTGTGTATGTGTATGCATGTACTTATTTACTTTTCTGATACTTTTCTGACTTTTCGTGCATACGTGTGTGTGTGAGGATGATAAATGAAGTGAATCACTTACAAAACACCTAAGGCACAGGTGTCCAACATACGTCCAACAATGTGGGATGAATTTGTGAAATGTAAATATTACACTCAGAATATTATCAATAAAGGACATGAAAATCATTTTAGTTTCAGTTCCACATTCAGCCCATTTCAATCTCCAGTGCATCAGAACCAGTAAAATACTATCATAATAACCTATAAATGATGAAAACTCACTCAGTCTTCTGTTTGTTTTAGAGTCAAAAAAGTTAAATTACATGAAAATGTTTACATTTGTATGATATTGTTTCACAAAAATGTGAATAAGCTGAAACGTCTTAATAGACTCAAGTGTAATCGGACCAATATTCTGTCTGTTTCTAAATGTTTTGTGTATTTGTAGATCCACTGTGATCTGTATAAACTGAAACAGAATATTGTTAAAATTACACTTATTTTGCTTAAGAAATTTCTTTTTTTTTTTTTCAAAGTTGTTCATATTATTCACATTTTTCCCAATGTAATTTCACTCTTTTCACTATAAAACAGAGAAATGTATGGAGTAGACATTATATATATGATCTTATTTTACCTCAGATCATACTGGGAATATGTGGCCCCTGAACTAAAATGAGTTTGCCCCCCCTTTTCAAATATTATGTTGATAAGAAGCTAAAGGACAGACTGTTGTGTAGGAAGGGATGGGATTAAATAAGTTCTGCTTCCTACTCCTTTTCGAATGTGCAAATGAAGTCATATATGTAAGTGTTTTTTTTGTCTTTACTCATCTTGTTACATAATCGAAATAAATACATTTTAAAAATAAATTAAAATATTTACAGCATTTACTGCAGTCTCTAAAAACATCCTCTCTGTGCATGCACATATATGGACCAATAACAGCGTCACATGTTGCTGCTGATGGCACATGTGTTATTTGAACTATATGTTCATTCATTTATGTTCCTTATGTGGCAGGCAGACTTTAAAACTCAACTTAAGCCATGCACGAATGTTTCCATGCTACAAAAGAAGGGATGAATAACAAAATAAACTGAAAATAACATAGCATTTTAATGTAACCCTTTCATACATACTGGTCAGTACAGTGTGATTCTACAGCTGTTCTCTTATATATTCACAGGTTTTGTTGTTTTATTTCCATATCAGCCCACTCAGCTACAACAGTATCTGTACCATTACTGTAACTTTGCTGTTCTGGATAAACTGATCTGCAGTAACATGCTTCAGTGTAAATCAATTGCTACTTGATATTAGATTGTAATTAACAGTTTTCTTAATCAAAAAGGTTTGTTTCCTGTACATTATTTAGTATGAGATTATTACACAGTATTAGAGTATGTTAAAAATGTGAGAAAACATCAGATTAGCAGCATTAAAAAATGTTTAATTTCATAGTTTTCACACAGTTTCTCACTTGTTGATGATGGGTTTTAAACACATGTTTCTTTGCTTCACAAATTAAACACATGGAGTCCAGCCAAGTGGGAAAATAGGGTCATAAAAATGTTTAATTGCTTTTTTTTTTTTTTTTTTTTTCATGCATTAAGAGTAATTTAAAAAAAAAAAAAAACGAGGTAAAAAAAATGCCAACCAAGGTTTTTAATTTATGCATGAAAGGGTTAAATACTGACAAAAGACTTTGGCAATCATAGTCTAAGAACTCACTCACTATTTAGACAATATTATCAAATGTCAAGAAAAAAAATCACAAGTCAGGTTTCGGTTTCTCATTTCTGCATGTTGGACCCTGTGGTGACTTTGGCTGTTAGGAAAGTTTTAGTAACATTCTTAGTAATAACTAACATTTTAGGCTTGAAATAACCTGTGCATTAGTTTAATCAGAATGTGGATTAACATTATAGAACAATTTAAAACACCTTTAGGAACTTGAACTCTGACCTTTTAATATATATTATGTATATTTTATATGGTTTCCAGATTAGATATCCAGATTCTGTGAGGGAAGGGATTTATTTTAATAAAATAACAAGTAAAATACTGAAAACTTTCACCTGTTAGGGTCTCTAAGAAATATCTCAGATAGTGTTGCAGTCGGGGAAGAAAAATCCCTTGGGGGTCAGGAGCCACATTTTTAAAGTCATGATTGATTACTTGCTTAATATAGATCCTGACCTGAAGTTGCAGGGAGCCGTGGCAGGAAAATGCGCAGGAAAATGTGCACAGCGTGTACTGGTTGATAAAGTTCAATCCTGGCGTCTGGTGCAAAAGATAACATTTACACCTTACGCAACATAGGTGCAGAATTTCATGCATGCATCTATTCTGTGTGGGCTTTAAATATAGATGCAGCCCCAGATACAGTCCAGTCTGACCCGTAAGTCCAGTATTCATGACACTGGACTCACCAGGTCTGTCCTCAAAACACTGATATAATACAACAAGGACATGACTTATTATATACTGATACGTTTGTCCAATGTATTTTCCAAACCAGGCACAAGATCTGTTTACATATTTGATTGTAAGCATTCAGAGATAAATGTGCAGAGGAGTGCTGAACTCTGTATCCTCTGAGGAGACAAACACAGGCACAGTAATCAGGTCTTAAGGCGGGTCTTCTCCCCTTGGGCCAAAATAGCGTATGCACCCTCCTAGGAAAAACTTCACACGCAGACCGTGCAGGACTGCAGCTGCGCGTGTGTCCAGGGTCCGACTGGTGGATAATTATTGACCAGAGATCAGACACAGGACTGCACCGATACCAGCAACTGGACCGGATCTCATCATTTCTTCTATTTTAAACAAACATGAGCCCCTGTTTGGACCTCGTCGGTACCGGGTCGGCTTGTGTTTATTTGCAGCGGGTGTGAGTGGACACTGGAAAAGCAACAGCTGTTGTGGGACACCATGTTATTCTGGCAGCCGTACACTGAAAACTTCCGATCCCCGGTGCAGAGACACGGCGGCAGCACTTACACAAGGTACAAACGGAGACCTGTTTTTGTTTTATTTTGACCGATATTGTTTATTATTCCTTTAAAGGCAGGGGTTAGTGGATAACTGTTTAGTCACCTGTTGGTTCGTGTGTGTGTATAACAGTGTGACGTAGAGGGTCGGAGCGCAGACGGACAGTTTTCGCTAAGTGTTGATCTTTGTTGAGTTTGTAGGTGTCTTGTGTTTTCTGGGAGGTAACTACAGTTGGACACAATGACGGAAGCTCGGAGGCCACCGATTGGCTGTTCAGCCTGCGCTGGGCACAAGAGACGGTCTCTGATTGGCGGAGCTCCGTCCTGGCATCCTTCCTGAGCCTGGCGGTGGCAGCCCTGCAGGCTTCACAGACCGACAGTCTGTATTCGGAGGGAGCCATGTTGATGCCTGGTTTTGTGTCAACCGCTGCACTCTGGATGGTTAAAGGACTGCGTCTCCGCGGTTTAGAGGCTTAGCGGTGATTCCAGCGTCGCGATGAGAAGAGGGGAGCAGTGTGGGTTGGAACAGGGAGCGCCAGAGGGAAGCTGCTCTTAGGTCTCCGGACATCACACACTTGATTCAAAGCAAGTGAAGTTGATGCTAGTTAGCTTCGTAGCTAGGTAGCAACAGCTGTGTGGACGCTGCGTGGGATGCGGCGTGTGGATTCGCCGCCTAAAACGTATAACCACCTTCTCTGCTTGTTGCATTTTGTTGACCTAACGTTAGCTAGAGTGCTCGGACAGTATGTGCCTGTGGTATCAACAGGGCTGCTGAACTCATGCTAGCTTGCTTTGAGTTGCCTTTGTAGAGCTAGCTAGCCATTAGATAACGTTAGCATGCTGACACTCAGCTCGCATCTTCGGTCACGACTAACATTTGTTAGCTGAGTGAATTTTAACGTATCGTCACTTTCAGACAGTCTACCAGTTGAGGACTACCGTCTTGTGTGACAAGAGCCCCAAAGTTATCACCAACGGAGATATGGCGATACATCCCGTGTCCGTGGAAAGCTATCGATTCGCCTGCCCAGCCTGCAAAGGAGCAGCTAACGGGCTAGCAGCGTAACTTTCCTCCCACTGTGTCACTCACAAGCTGCACAGCCCACTTCCTCGCTAGCAGACGTCTCTTACCTGAAACAAGCTGGCGGCCCTCCGAGTAGAAGCCGAGGACAAGGAGCTGGGGCCGATGGCCTGGGTGCTGAAGATGGACGACGCCACTATCGAGTCGGGGCTGGTGCACGACTTCGATGCCAGCCTGTCCGGCATCGGGCAGGAGCTGGGGGCTGGAGCATACAGCATGAGGTTAGCGATGGAGCCAACTTCCAGCTTTCTTGCACAGTAGCGGGTCCATAGAGAGAACAACACATGTCTGGAAGTGTGAATATTACAGCCCCCCAACCCCCCAGGCTGTGTGTTTGTATTTCCTTTGCCTGGGCGAGACGGTCTCCCTTTGTTTTGGGATTTGTCACTGCAGGGTGCCTTGGTCAGGGATAAAGATTAATTTGTCTCACACTCACACAAAATAGCAGAAAGAGGACATGTCTAAAATGAGATGCAGTTAGGTCGTGGCTTAAAGGTTAATGTGCTGAAAAATGCTCGAGACTGTCGTGTATTCTAACATAAAAAGATGAGGAAGTCTACAGGAAGGCCCCTTGTGGTCCCTCACACTAGTAGGTAGTAAAGACAAAAGACTACTACGTGTATCAGATAAATTGGCACATTTTGCAAACTTGCTGTAGTATTATCGGACTGAATTCCTTATTCAGTGCAAGTGTTGACAGATAAATAGCATTTTTATTATCTGTGCTGTATTAGCATGCTTGATGAACCCATTACATAAGATTGAGTTGCAACGAATAGGAAGACTTGTTTTATTTACATGTGCCATGGATTCACTTTTAGCATACACAACATTTGACCTTTTTAGATGGATACACCAGCTGTGTATATTTACATCATTTGGATCTTCACATGAAGCTAAACTACTCATTGGTTAGTCATGATTTTGTGGAACTTGTTTATATAAAGCAATTCATTGCTGTATTAAACACTGTTATTGCATTTCTTGCTTGCATTTCTCATGGGTGTACTTTGTATTCAATGCCCCAAACAAATATACATGAGTGCAGAGGTGCAAAGCTATATTAAGAATAATTAGATTGTTGTATCATTTTAGAAGTTTTTGCTTTTCCCAGCAGTTGTCAATGCAGACACACTTGTCATTATATATACCCCCATTATTATTATCATTTTATTATTATACCCCCAAGTTTTAGTTGCTTTTTTAGCCCTTAAATACATCATCCTCCACACTAAAGTCTCATAACCACAGGTGCCACCTGGCTTGTTTGTTTTTCTGTTTAGTTGCTGTTCAGTGTGTCCCCCATTTTAGAACAGTCAATTAGACCAAAAGATTTACAGCATCACAACACTCAAATTCTCACCCAATTGTTTTCTTTTTTTTTTTTTTATGTACGTGGTGTTAAAGTTCCTGGGACAAAACTTTTACATCACATAAATCAAACTGTTAAATATAAAATAAGCTAAATTTATGTTGGTTCAGAAATGTAAGTGCCACAGTGGTTTTAATTCAGACAAAAATGCAGCTCCTTTACATGTAGGTTCACCGGCCACTTCTGAAAGGTCCGATATAGCAACAGATCTGACTTTAGTTCCATCAGCGGATGCTACATTTAGCCATAGATCTTTATTCATCACTATGAGGGCCATATTGCAGTTATTGTGAACAGTATTGTGACAATTAAGGGTTTGCTTAATTTTTGAAGGAAAATGCACAGTTGTTTCCTTCTCAACGCTAACATTCAAAACTTAAAAAAGAAAACCTCAAAAAAAAGTGCTGACCTCCATTTAATGTAACTTTACACATTGTCTTTTTACTTTTCTCCAACTCCAAAATGTCATCATACACACATTACATTTACATTTCTGCCTGTTTTCATTATATAATCAGAGACTGGTATTGTTGGTTGTTTACTTGTGCTGCTCTACTTGCATTTATTGTACTTTTACTGCTATTATACGGATTACCAGTGCACCAGTTCCTAGTTGTTGTGGTAGTTTCCATCATGGAAACACTGCTTATTCAGTACATGTTGATAATCCCCTCTGTGGAGGATGTTTCCTCTTGTCTGTTTCTCTCAAATGATTTAGTGGTGACTGTTGCCATGGCACTTTTACTATTGTAAACCACCTGTTCAATTAGTAACTCAGTGTCTGCATTACATCCAAAGGTCATGGGGGGTCATGATATTTGTGTGACAAAGGTGAGAAGCTCCCAGTACATCTGTGTGTTATCAGCTTCCTCCTCGACCATCTGCTTTTAGTGTGCCTTTAATCTTGAGTGTGACAAACACGTATGACTCTAACTGGAGTAGCCGAGTGTACTAATACTCGAGCGGTGTGCAATGTTTGTGAATTAGTGAGGATGGGGCGTGTGGTGTCGGTGTCTTCGGGGGTTAGTGCTACAGTGTCTGCAGGGTTGGGCTGTGGTACATGTTTGGAGTCAGCAGCTGGTAGGAACAGAATGTCTCTCTGCAACAGCTCCTCGGATTTCAGGAAGCAGATGTAGTTTTCCTGGGCAGAGGGGGCTAAACGCTGCACCCAGACTGGCACAGTGTGGGTACCCTCACAGCAGCTGATCATGTCAAAGGGAGGCTGGGTACTGCTCAATATTAGCACAAATACAGATCCTCTGGCTTCAGCACCAGTTCCTAAACAACACTTTCCTCAAACAATTTTCAATTTTAACAATAAAGGAAACGACAGTAGACATAACTGTTCAACTCTTTAGCTTCAACTTTATTCTGTGCCCCTGAACTTTATTTTTCCAACATTCAAAGCACTTTCATAATGCAGCAGTAAGTGTATGAGTAGCTGTCTAATGTCCATAAATCAAGTAAAGCTTTCATCCAAAGCGACTTAAGGTATAGACATGTATAGTGTGAAGGGCCTTGCCCAAGGGCCCACCTGGGATTTGAACAGCAAACCTTCACACCCAAGTCAGCGATGTGAACCACTAAGCTATCCAGTCGCTACTTATTGTACTCATGTTGGCTTAAATATTGTCTTTATTTACATTTGCCCTATTGAAGGCATTAGTAAACGTCAACTATATCGCTAGTAATTATTTTTTAAAGGTGTTAATGTTAACTAAGGTTTTAATTTCTACAGTAGGCCTACTTGTTTGAAAATCCTGTATTTTATTTTACTCTGGACACACACTGTTAGTAAAACGATAGTGACTGGATAGCTTAGTGGTTGACACCACTTTAGTGCAGAAGGTTGCCAGTTCAAATTCCATTTGGGTCTTAAGTAAGGCTCTTTACGCTATACATGCATATATACCGTGGATAAAAGCGTCAGCCAAATGTAATGTAGTAAAGCTTATTAACACACAAATTAATTTAATGTTGCTTTTCTGTTAAATAAGAACTTAACCCAAGTTACTTTAATGTGGTTTCATCTAAGGTGTAAAGTTTCATTAGATTTTTTTTTTTTCTCAAAGCAGGTTTATAATGCGTCATGTGACAAATGTATAAACATAGTTTTAGTGCAAGATGTATTGGCACAGGAGATTTACACAAGTCTTAAAATTTGGTGTTGAAGTTAATGTTCAGTATTTGGTTGTATGTAAGCCAAATTCGATGCGTTGTAAATGTTTTGTAAAGTACAGTGTTCAGCCCTATTTGAAGCTAAATAAACCCTGCATGGTGCCTTTTTTAAAGAGTTGGAGGAAATGTCTTGAAATTGTCAAGTTATTGTTGAAGTTTGGGTGCAGTGTTAAGTAGCATCATGACCCGCCAAGAAGTTTTCCAGGTAATGAGAAGCTATGTGATCTACATTTCTTTGCATGGGTAGGAGTGCCTTTTCTGCACACACTCACTTACACACTCTTTGACTGCACTGGTTGACACTCCTGCAGCATTTGTCAGGGTGAGGCGAGGACGGTCTGGTTGTCTAGAGTGGCTGCCAAGTGTGAGAGATAGTGTGTGTCAGCAGCTCAGGCTATCTCTGGCTGTTTTTGTTCATTTATCCTGCAGCAGCTTCATGCATACATAATACCAGATCCATTTGATCAATGTGGAGCCTTTGTCACTTATTCTAAATTAAGCCGACCCATGTAATAATCTATTGCTGCGAAGAAGAAATGCATGCCTTAGAGTCATACATGCAACAGTTATCTGAACAGCACAAACCCATTTGATGTTTTTTTTAAGAGATAATGGCAGCTGGGAGAACAAGAACATCCAGTTCTGAAGCATAAAGGCTGGTTGTCTGTGCTATTATACTTGTCACAGTGGTTACACTGGGATCAGGATGGGTGTCTCATGGTGTTGGGGACTCAAGAAAAGCTTACGAGATTTGATACACCCTAGGGGAAACCAGTTGAAAAGTGTTGTAGCTTAAGGCAAGGAAAGTGCTCCAATTAAAACGTAATGTAGAAAATGCCTCTTGTCTTATGGAGCTTCTGCATATTTTTGCTCACTTTCTGTTTGTGTTTGTCTCCTCTCTCCTTCTCCTCAGCGATGTGCTGGCTCTGCCAATCTTCAAGCAGGAGGACTCCAGCCTTCCTCCTGAAAACGAGACCAAAAATCCCCCATTCCAGTATGTGCTGTGTGCCGCCACCTCTCCAGCTGTCAAGCTGCATGATGAGACGCTCACATACCTAAACCAAGGTGAGAGACACACTGGGTGCATACTAAATTAAAGTGTATACAAGGGACTCACAAATTAACTCACAATTGTTGGGTCATGTTTAGGAACTTCTGTACTTTAAAGCTGTGTATTACTTTCATCACTAGTTTTTCATCAAATCACAGCCTAAGTATCACGCATCCATTAGTCTGTGTGTGATTACGCACCTGAATCAACAATTTTGTAGTGTATTCCATCACCCGCAGCCCATTTGTTTACATACCAAGCCGGTGGGTCACTCTGGTATTTTCAGAAATTTGTCACAAAGTGTATTGTGGGAGTGGGAATTCCACGCAGCCGCAGAAATGCCGCCACAGCAACAAACAAACATTGTTTCTTGCTGCTGCGGCTGTGTGGAATTCAGAAAAGGCCTGAGTGACCGTTTGGTTTGGTATGTAAACAAAGGGACTGTATGTGGTGGAGTACACTTCAAAGTTGTAGACCGTAAGTGAAGTGATTCAGGTGCGTAATCACAGAAAGACTAATGGATTTGTGATGCTGAGGCTATGACTTTGGTTTTACAGATGTGGTGATGGAAGTTAATGACACTGACCACCTTTCATTAAACACCATCAAGTATTGTCTAGTGCCTGGTGTCATTTAAAACCACATTTCAATATTTGAGGGTTACATCTCATAACTGGGGGCACATGCAACACCAGATCTGCATGTTATCATTTCGAAAGACCCAGCAACATCCGAGTTTCAGCTGAGACATATGTTTTTATATAGTGTTTTTATTATAATGACTCACTTCTCCTCATACTAATGTTCTATTGAAACGGCCTCTTCTTCACTATCACGCAAATGCATCCTGCACTCGGTGGCCCCAAAACAAGTGTGGCTCATGTAAAGAACCCAAACAACCTAGACAGATTTAGTTTTTTTCCCATTTTTCAGAAGGCTAGTAGATGTTGCTGAACACATGTTCAATTGTTGCACAGCATTTACAGAAGGTGAGGATAGGATATGTCAGCAGAACTTCAGGTTGTGGTGGATATATATATATATATATATATCACGGTTTGATAGCTTAGTTGTTAACGCAGCAGACTTTGGTGCGGAAGGTTGTCAGTTCAAATCCCAGATGGGCCCTTGGGCAAGGCCCTTTATGCTATACATGCCCATATACTTTGGATAAAAGCCTCCGCCAAATGTGTTGTAAATAGGATTTATAAAAATAATTTTGTCAAACTGCCTTGTAATATGTGATGTTCATTCATTGATTCATTTTCTGAAGTGCTTAATCTTTGTGTTTTTTGGGGGGGTGCTGGAGCCCATCCCTGCTACCAACAGGGCATGTGTCACCAGTTCGTCACAGGGCCAACATATTATAGGAGACTGGATTCAACAACCATTCACTGTCACATTAACACCTACAGCTAATTTACACTGACTGGTTCACCTATTAAATAATAATGTAATATAAGTTTGGTATATAAAAAAAATACTGTTTATCACTGATATTGAACTCAAGATATCTGTATCTTTTTCAACAATACCTGGTCTTAGTCATAATACAATAATTCCGTGACACTGGATATATTACAAAACCATCATCTGTGATATGTCATAGTGTCCATGTAATTGAAGAATAAATATCCCCACAAAATACGTGGAAATGTGTTCTATTTATTGTCAGTTTCACAGAATGTATGAACTGTGGTGAAATTAGCCACCAGGTAGTGGCCTGTAAGTCAAAGCACCTGCATGTTTTATAAAAAAAATATATATATGATTTTGTCTCCAGTACATCACAAGAGGAAATGCATTAATGTATCTGTAATTTCTCTCAACGTTGTTAAAGAGAAAGTCTCAATGTTCTTGTCTTCAATTTGTATGTTTCTGCTCATAAATTAAAATGCATATGAATGTATTCACTGTGGTTTTTCTGTACATTAGACATGAAAAAGTTCATTCCCAGAGCGAAAGACAAAACTCAGTGAAAACTCTTTTAACGGTTCTTACCTGTTGTAGTTTGAGCCCACAGCATGTGTTCTGTGTTGGCAAATGCTAAAATCATTCCATCAATAAATAATAACCACGTTAAATTAATGCACATTAGTATAATCATTGTAAAGTGAGACCCTTAGTTGCAGCACTTCAGTTTGTACAAATAAACTTTTAAACTGTTTTAAGGCACAAAAAGTGTTATTGTGTCTTTATTATGATTATGTGAGAATGACTAATTGATCAATAGAATGCTTTGGGTGCCTTGAAAAGCACTGTAGAACTGTTATTATTATTATTATAATTATTATTCACTTATTCACTTTCCTACAGACAAACATGTACACTGGCACCGTAGGTTAGTGCAGAATAATGCAGACTTGCTGGTTCAGATAACATCTTGACCCTAAGGTTTTATTTGCTGAGGCAGAGTATTCATCAGACTGCTGAGTAGGCTGTTAAAAGGTGATTTGTTCATTGATTACATTGGGTCACAATCCATAATATTAAGCCGGTAGTAGTGTGTTGGCATGTTGTGGAATAAATTTGCATCAGTTTACTGTTGGTTGTGTCTGATTAAGGGTCATGTTGAATTGGAACAAGTTAGGTCTTGAAATCTTCATGATCTAAATCATCAGATTAACGCATCTTTTAAAATCACACATTTACACGTGTCCATTTTCTGTCTCAGGCCAGTCTTATGAGGTGCGTATGTTGGACAACAGGAACCCTGGAGAGTTACCAGAGCTCAACAACAAGATGGTGAAGGTGAGAAACTCTACTCAACTATTTGAGTATTTTTGTCTAAACCTTATGACTTTATACCTACTCTGGTGTGTGTTTGCGTGTGCAGAGCACTGTGCGCGTGGTGTTTCATGACCGTCGGCTGCAGTATACAGAGCACCAGCAGCTAGAGGGTTGGAAGTGGAATCGTCCCGGCGACCGTCTCCTTGACATCGGTAGTGACGCCCACGAAGAATATGTTTACTTAGAGTGTCCCCTGTGATTAAGTTGGGTTCAAATATGTGTGTGTTTGTGTGAGACAGATATCCCCATGTCAGTGGGCATCGTGGAGCCCAAGACTCACCCCTCCCAGCTCAACGCAGCTGAGTTCCTCTGGGACCTGAACAAAAGAACGTCTGTTTTCGTACAGGTAACGTACAAACATCCCCTAGCTTTTATGTCAGTTTTTTTGACAAATTTAATTAAGGCTTGTGAACATTTTTAGACAGTTGAGTTTTCAATGCCGTGTTAGTGTACAGTAGTCTGGCCCACAGGATAGGATATACTGGACTGGAGTTATCCTGCCTTGGGACGACATTTTCAGTTAAGTTCTCATCTTGTCCACTATCCACGTGTTGCATGAAAAAAATAGCAACACCCTCTGAACAACTTCTACCCCAACTACCAACTGCAATTTTATGAAAATACAGCCACTGATGCACCAAGCATCATCCAAGATCAGTGTGATTCATTGAAAATTACAAAGTAGCCCAACAACCCAGAGAGGTTTTCACCTTTATCCTAGAAGTACAGTGGAAAAGGCCACACCCGTCTCTAAAAAAAGAATTAGAAAGGGCACGACTAGACTTACTGTAAAGCAGGTCATGATGCTGCTCTGGATGTCACACAGGCTGCAGACAGCCCAGTCACTGTCAGCCTCCTCCTGCTTTGGGTTTTAATACAGATGAATTAAGTCTAAACATGTTATGCATGATATCTTTTTGTTGTGAGATAATGGCACAGTTATGACACAGTAATTTAACCAAAGCATATAAATGTGGAACAACAGCTGAACTCAATCAGCACCAAACGACCCCTCATACCAGAGACCTGCACAGGTTCGGGTACCTGCTGGTGACCCATAAAAAATTATGAAAAATGTTGCGTTGTGTGAGATGTCGGGTCAAGTCAGAACAACCAGAGTGCGGGTCTAATCTGCGGTTTACAAAACGCTTCCAAAAAATAAATATTGTACTAATATAAAAGTCTATGTTGTAATGAAATGTAAACACCCTTTTCCAAGATAAAAAAGTAAAATCAAATATATGATTTTGTCTGTACGCGCGCATTCCCAGGAATAATCAAGGGTACGGTTCAGGTGTCGGGTCTATTTATAGCGGTTCGGCTTGGGTGCGGAACCAAAATTTAAATTCTGTTGGTTAACGGTTCGGGATGAAGTATGACGAGTTTGGGTGGGTGTGGTTAGTGTAAATTTGATCATACACAGTGTGAGTGACACTGGACATTGCTGAGGTATCTTGCACAAGGCACATGACTAGCCACAGGCGCCCAAATAGTAATTATGCATGAAAAGTCTGTCCCTGATCAGCACATGTTATGGTATGTCCTGTTGCCTCCTCACTGTCTGCAGGTGCATTGCATCAGCACAGAGTTTACTCCCAGGAAGCACGGGGGCGAGAAGGGCGTCCCCTTCAGAATCCAGATCGACACATTCTCACTTGGAGACGGTGGCGAATACACAGAGCACCTCCACTCAGCCTCCTGCCAAATCAAAGTGTTTAAGGTAGACACTCCGCCCTCTGAGGGGAGGGCGTTTTCCCACCATCTGAAATGGCGCTGACATTCTGTAATGCCCCGTGTCAACTCTGTCCTCCTCTGTTTAGCCAAAGGGGGCGGACCGCAAGCAAAAGACAGACAGAGAGAAGATGGAGAAACGCACCGCTCAAGAGAAGGAGAAGTACCAGCCTTCTTATGATACCACTATCCTTTCAGAGGTTAGTGGGCGGGTGCAAACGGCGTGCTGTTCAAGAGTCTCATACTGAGTGTTATTGTATTATGTTGCTTTACTATTGACTATGTTGTAAAAACAGTCAACTTTGTAATATAATCTTATCAAAAATGATAAAAGCATTACTCATGTTGCTGACTTTATCAGTGAATGTTCAGGCAGCTGTTTTTGGACTGTAACAGATGAATATTTGTAGTATTAGCTATCCACTGAATTTTGGATGTAATAAGGAAACTGTAGAATTCAGAGTTATATTGAAGTGTTATTGATCGAAGGGTCAGTTAATTTCAGCCATAAAACAGAAAAAAACTTAATTTCCAACTGACTGATCAGAACAGTGACCAGGGAATCTGTTGGATAGTCAGTTTTCTGCTATAAAATCTGTCAAAACTGGAAAAAAACAAATCTTAAAAGTCTCATGTAATTTCTAAGTATTTGTTTTTTAATCAAGGCTTTAGCTAAAAAAAAAGTTTAAAAGGAACAGCTTAAGAAATGGTCGTCTGTTATGTTATAACACAAAATTTATAGTGAAAGGCCGAACTTATTCATTTGGGCAGTTTAATGCAATGCAGTTAAGGAGTAAATTAAAAAAAACAAAACATGACCAATAGTTTAGTTTGACTTTTATTACCAGGCTAATGTCCAATTAATTAAACATTTCTTATGTTAAATCACTGAGGGTTTGGGACAGATGGAGTCTTGTTGTTGTTTGTGTGTCAGCTGCCTGTTGTTAACCTCTGCTGTTTGTCTGTGTGTAGACGAGGCTTGAGCCCATCATAGAAGATGCAGGTGACCACGAGCTGAAAAAGTCCAGCAAGCGGACACTTCCTGCTGACTGTGGCGACTCCTTGGCCAAGAGAGGCAGTGTAAGCCCCGCCCCTCCACTACTACCTGCCCTGTGTTTATATGTATACATAAGACATACAGCGCTTTTCCACTATATGGTACTGGCTCTACTCTACTCAGTATTCCTGTGGTTCTTTTCCACTTACACAGGACCAGCTCCTCTCAGCTCGGCATGTTACTTCCGTGTCATCTGCTCAGAGAGTCGCCAAAAACTCACTCGTTGAGTAGTTTTTCGTCTGGATTTTTACGTCCGCCACCACAGACTGAATCTACGTTCCATCTATGGTGTAGTTTTGTTCTGTCATCACGTGGATTCATGTTTCGCTATTCACTGTCTTACTTCCGCGTCAGATTTTTGTAAATCGCGGGTCACAGAGAAAACGGT
>JAPSES010000058.1:2084859-2112405 GCA_029822895.1 Maxillicosta whitleyi
CACACACACACACACACACACACACACACACACACACACACACACACACACACACACACACACACACACACAGACAGTAAGACATACCCCCTCCGGGTAGCGTGGATCTGACTTCAGCCCCATCCCGAAAAGTAGATCGAACACGCCCGAGCCGTGCGTCGTTATCGGTCGGTGCCGTAATGTGGGTCAACAGGATGCCACTAAGTTGTGCTTGTAGATGACACCTGTTTGTTGTACCCACTTATCCATCATTCATACACACCTAACCTTATGAACGCTGCGACAGTCAGCGAATCCATGTGCAGGAGTTAACTGTCTCCAAAACTATTAGATTTAAGACCAGTTCAAAAGCTTAATTTGATGTTAATTGCTGTTTTAATTCAACCTGTGCTCTTAGGCTGCAGTTTTTTTTTTTTGTTTTTTTTTTTTGGTCCCACTTGAGTTCAGCTGCAGAGCTGCACAGCTGTCGCAACCACAAGTGACTTTGGTAGATTTTCTGGGGCTGCTGGGGCTGCCCAGGTGCTGATGACTCAAAGGACAATGTAACCTATATGTGTAGCCTAGTTTTTGTTCTTTGCTTATCTTAAAGTGAAGAGAGGAATAATTCATGTCCTGTTAAATTTAACCTAGGTATGCAGCAGGAAGGAGAGACAAAAAAACAAAACAAAAAAAAAAACCCTCACTTTATAGACTACAACCTGCTTAGAAAGGAAATGATGCACTATAGTTGCAACCATATTATGAGCAAAAAAAATGTCAGCAAGGGGAAAATACCTCTATATACTTCTAGAGAGAAAGGAAAAGCAGCCCAATTACAGGCTTAGGGGCACAGCCTGCACAGATTATGGATAAACAAAGCACCGACGGCTGCCTTAAGACTCTCAATAATCATTTTAAACCACAGAGACCTGCTCTCTAGGTTTAAGTCTCTCGCTGAATCATTTCCTAATGAGCTCTGAGCAGAGGGACAAAAAAAAAAGAAAAGGAATCTACTTTTTAAATCAGCTGCAGCCTCAGAGACAAAACACAAACAGCCGCATCTGAGGCTGTAGGCAGCAATGTTTTCTCATTTTTGTGGGTTTTTCGAGGGATGGAGGAACAGCAGACTGTCCTTAGAGATGACAAAATGTACAAATGTACAAATGAGTGTCTGTAAGTGGAGAGGGCAAGGAAATAAAGCTGTTCATACAAGGTGCACTGACAGTAATGATACAAGAGACACTGGTAATGGCAGTTCTGGTATTCAAAGACAGATTCTTCTCCGCACTGGATTGTATTTGGCTTAAGGACTTAATATAACTAGGTTTAGCTGACAATGGTCATCTAAAGTAGCTGTTGGACATTTTCCCACTGGCCTGCCTGTGTGTCACTGTAGATGAGCCAGGCAGCTTTTGGCTGGAGAAGAAAGGTATCCTGGTGAGTAAGTGTCTCCGAGGCTGGAGGCTTCAGGGAGAGCAGCAGATGGATGATGATGTAGCGGGTACTGGCGCTCCCTGCCTCCCGCCACCATCCGTCACGCGCTAATGATCGTGTCACACCTTCTCCCCGGGCGGCCGGCCGCTTCTGCAGCGCTCAGCTCAAAAACTGGTAGCTCTACTCAAATCCCCTCTTCAACGGCCGTCGGCTGAAAAGCCCGGAGACTGGCTGTGCTGCAAGCCTCTCTATCACTAATTCTTCACTTCTCTCTTTCTCTGTCGCCTTGCTTCACCCCTCTTCACCTCTTAAGTCCCTCCAGATTCTTTCCTCATCTTTCTTCATCCCCTGCTTCCCTTGCCTCCCATTTATCTTGTTTTCTCTGTAGTGCATCTGTTCCCCCTCATTCTTCTCTCTCTCTCTGTGTCTTCTTGTGTCATTTTGCTGTTCTTCGTTATTGCTGAGGATTCATAGCTTTAATGCAGTGCAATAGCATCAGTGTATTCTCATATTTTATGGGTTCTTTCTTGAATATGACTGTTTAATCTGGAAGACAAGGAGTTGGAAGTCTTAGGTCAGGGTCAGCTACAGTGCAGCACACTTGAAGCTGGTTAAAGCACAATTCAGCAGCGTTGCAAATGCCATCAGCACTTGTGGGGAAACTGGTTTCATTATGTTCCACAGCGTGTATGTATGCTAGTTTTTCCCTAGGCTGCTGCAGACCTCCAACTAACAACAGAGGCACCGATCGCCCGCAGTTTCTGCCAAACACTAAAATGTCAGCTCTGATGCAGAGTTAGGTGCTACAGTGTTTTCATTATGGATTAATGTGCTGCTTATTTTCTTGAGTACTCATTAATTCTCTTGATTAGAAAATGTAATTTCCTAAGGCTCAAGGTGACGTCTTTAAATTGCATGGAACATTCAGAAAAAGGTTTATAATCACACAAGACTGAAACCAGACAAAAACAGGTCATAAATCATCAGCGACAGTTGTTACTGATTAATTTTTCCATCCGCTGATGAAAAGATAACTAAACTTATAGGTTCAGTTCTAATAGAGAGAATCACTTAGTTTTTTACACATGCTGTTGAGAGCAGTGACCCCTCCTGTAATTAGCTGAAGAAGCTGTCACATTGCATGATTAATTTCTTTGGTGTTCGAAGGCGTTCATTTGAACACATTTGTTTTTTGCACGAGTTGGACAATAATCAGTACAGCAGTAATAGAAAAAACCTTGGTATTCATGACAGTACCTCAGTATTACATGTATTTCCTTTAAATGCATCATATAAATGCTTGTTTTCATTGTTATAGTCATGCTGTAATATCTGGCAGACAACATATAGCAAGATTTCTGCCGCTCTGCCGTACTAAGATCATTTTTGAAGCTGCTTCTGTCATGTATTGTATGTGAGGTATAAACACATGCACTGACAGGGATCTTGTTTTTGCTTCAAACTGCTATTATCTCCAGTCGGGTGTTAAATAACCATGTTATGGGACTGCGCATCCTCTGCACTCGTTATTCTGTCCCAGGTGTTACAAGAATAAGTGTCCCCTAGAGCTCCGTGTTACAGCCCAACGTGTCCCCGCTGAGTGCAGTTGGCCCTTTGGAAAAGATGCTGGAATGCCATTTCCTTTCATGTGTGTGTGTATGAGTGCGTCTGTCTCTGTTCTCTGCAATATTCTCACCATTGAGATCAGAGACTCCGCTTGGCATTCTGGGAATATCAGCACTTGCGGATCGGATGATACTCCCCACAGCTGCTGTTTCTAAGAAAAGCTCTTTGACATGCTCGCACACGGATGCACATCACACGTGTTCACGCAAGCTACACGCATGTAAATACACAAGCGTCCTGTAAGTTACCGTTGAAGATGCACACGCAGACTTACAGTAATACACACTAGGCACCAATTAACTGTGAAGCCAGGAAGCTTTTGGGAAGCCTAGACTGAGTTGTACCACACACACTTTTACACAGCTTATGTACTTGATGTCATTTCCAGCAGCTATGCTTTTATGGTCTGGCAACGGTTTGATACGTGTGTTTGTGTATGTGTGTGTGAGACGGCAAAGAGGTGTTTTTGTTGTACAATGACCACTGACACTTTTTTCTCCACTGTTTTTCAATTACTTCGGGCTGTTTTCCATTGACCGGTAAAGGGCCGGCAGAGAGAGGAACAGTAGAGGAGGCGAGTGCGAGCGGAGAGGATAATTGTGTTTCTGGCTGCCCTGTGGGAACATGGGATATATGACCTCATCATTCACCTGCAAGGCTCTTGAGTAAACAACTACAGATAGGTACAAGTGGCATCCAGTACGAATGCCTGCACACATACAGGTAAATGACAGAAAAGTCAGATGAGGTTTAATGTCCATGTTGTGTTTTGTTTGTGAAGAATGACTGAAGTCGCTGTAGAAAGTGTCGGCGTCACCATAATGACATCATGCAACGTTAACAGTGGCTCCTCCCCTTCGCCATGTCTACCCCTCAGTAACCAGAAGGAGGGAGAGGAGTGTCACAGTGACTGCAAGAAGCCGGAGCTGCAGGTAAGTGATTAATTAATACAGCGCCACATTAGAATTATGCAACCTTTCCCAACCTCCACTGCACTTATGCTCACTTTATAATAAATTGTATCCTCCGCCACAGAAACACTGTAACCAGGTGCAACCAAAGAAAAAAGTTAAGGTAAGCTAAACTAACTCTGCCTCGCATTATTCATTTTTAGTGAATTATCGATTGCAGATGCTCTATGAATTTGTAATATTGCTTGTGTGAATTATAGGCCAAAGGAAAGTTGGTTCGGAGTACGGCAGTCTGCGAGGAGTCTCCCCCCGAAGAAATCCATGAGGTCACACACAAATACGCCCACTCCTGTTTCCTGTTTCTCTTCATTATCGTCGTCACCACAACATTTAAATTACTCTACTTTTTCTTCCCTCTCAGGCATCTCTAGACACAAGCATCTCATCATCTAGCTGCCATGAAAATGAGGGGAGTTTGTGTAAGACAGATGACCAGGAGAAGAGCACAGATCCAAAGAAAAACTCACTGTCCAAAGGTGTGTGTTCTATGTGTGTGTGTGTGTGTGACTGATATCTCATAAAAGAGACACAAGGGGAAAAAGCAAATAAAATGTAATAAAATGTGGCAAGGCAATGCCACTATTTAGATGTAGGCCTCCAGGGGTGTTTAATATTGCAGCACTTTTTTTTCATATTTTTATTACCTTGTAATACATTTTGGCTCCCTCTGTTGCTCTTTTTAGAGTCCAGTATGGAGTACACTGACTCCACAGGCATAGACCTGCACCAGTTCATCGTCGATACCCTCAACAGCAACCCCAGAGACCGCATGATGCTGCTTAAACTGGAGCAGGACATGATTGACTTCATCATCAGCAATAGGTCTGTGTGTGTGTGTGTAAGGGATTATATGACAGAGAATACGTCACAGTGGGAGCTATCTATTCCAAATTAAATATGACTCATGCAAATTTAGATTTTCTGTGCAGACAAGTTTACTCATGCGCCTTATTTAATCTAATGTTCATTAGGGCTGTTTTATTTTATAATTCACTTGCAAAGATTTTTGGCAAAATATTTTTTGCCAGTACAGTATTGACAAATGTTAATTCTTTGGCTCAGATTGCATTAAAGGGAATGCTATGATAATAAGTCCTGATTGCAAACGAAAAAGAAAGTAACTTTTCTTCTATCAATATATCATGATAAAGAAAATTAACAGAATTATTTTGTTGTGATATTCTTGCTGACTGACAGCCCTACTCTACATATCAGACCTGTCGCATTTATGGGATGGGTCACTAGGTGTTAAAACGGTCAATGCAAAAACAAGCAAAAAACCTTCACCAATCTCTGTCTTCCACATTCTCTTATCTTAAGTTGTATCTTTGTGCTCTGTCTCTTTTTTATGTTCATCTTTTTTCACCTACCTTTTGTCCTTCTTACATCCTTTTGTCACTGTTCATTCACCTCTATTGTCCTTCTGTCTCTTTACTTCCTGTATGTTTGTCTACTCATTAGTATTTGATTAATCCACCAGTGGTGTTGATATACTGATACATTTTAATTTTCCAGTGTTGGTCTATTTTCTAAATTTCAGCTATATTAAACTTTTTTAATTTTTTTTTTTTTTTTTTTTTTTACAGTATATACAGTCTCATTCCAGAACTGTTGACAGCTACATTTCTAAATTAAACAGCTTCCATATCAGTGGACAAATTATTTCTCATTTTTACCTGTTTTTGTCTCAGTTCCTTTAAGAAGTTCCCCCACATGTCATCCTACCACCGTATGCTGGTACATCGAGTAGCGGCCTACTTTGGCATGGAGCACAACGTAGACCAGACGGGCAAGTCTGTCATCATCAACAGGACCAGCAGCACACGCATGTAAGAAAACATAATGTGTTGTGTATGTGCAATTTTTTGTTTATTGTTTTGTCTCCTGTAAAGTAATAGTGGCTCTTATTCGGTTGTTTTAAAGACCAGAGCAGCGTTTTCTGGATGCGGTGCATAAGGACAAGAGGGAAGACATTCACCGATGGAAGTCTATTTTGAAGAGAGACAACAGCTCAGATGACCAGGTCTGTCTTTCCTCTTCTTCCTCTGTCTCTCTGTGGAGTTGCTTCTATAATTAACATTGATCGCGCCCTATCAGCGTGTTGACCTGTCGTACTTTACGCAGGCACAGACGCGACTCCACCCTTTGCGGGAGAAGCAAAGCAAGTCGATGGAGGAACGAGAGGAGGAGTACCAAAGAGTGCGAGACCGAATCTTCAACCAGGAGGTGAGACGGGAAAGTGGACAGACAGGTAGCTGTGACACTGTGAGAGAGACAGAGGAGACTCACTAACTTCTGTGCTGTACTTTTCCAGCCGCTCTGCACCCAGGAGAGCGCCCATGCAGAAACCAGGTAACCTTGCCTGCAGTGTATGCTCTTCATGTGCTTTTTCAGCTTATTATATTTAGATGAGGACATTAATATATGCCTGTGTGTGTGTGTGTGTGTGTGTGTGTGCAGGGCTGTGGAGGAGTACAATCCATATGCTGAGACCCAGAGGAAAAGGCAGCTCTTCAGGTAGACCTGTCTGCACAGATGCGTAGTCATTTATCATCTTAATCCGGTCAGCCTGGCAGAGCTTTTCAGAGTGCAGCTGAACAGAAAAAAGACCTAGTTTTCATTTTTTAAATTTATTTTGTCAGCGCTCTGGATTCTCACCAGCATTTAACATTTTCTGTAAAGTTAAGATTATTTATGTAGTACAGCAGACTCAATGGCTTTAAAAATAAAAAGCAAAAATATGTAACATGACCATATAAGATAAGGATGTATTACGTTAACACATGAAGGAAAAATATTTAAGATAAACATAAAGTGGTAAGAGTAAACAAGGAATGAATGGGATTGTAATTCGCTCATTCAAACTCTCCTGTTGAGTTGTACGGAAAGCATTTAGTGTTCGGCTTTTGTTGGAATTCATTAATCCTGAAAAAAAAAATACAAGTAATTATAATTCAATTAAAATCTTTATCAGCCAAGTAATTCAGCAGTCATTTATAGCTATAATATATAAATACCTTAATACTTTATACATCTTAGACCACAAAATGTTACAAATAGTTTGAAGCAACAGAGGCACAATTTATTTTCTTTGTCAATACACTTGCATAGCACAAGACAGAATTTTAAGATGTATTCTGCACATTTATTTTATAAGCATTCTGAAAAAGGAAAAAATATGTTGTATTTAGTAGTTCAGATGAAGGTAAGGTAAAACAAAAAGCATGTAGAAGTAAAGGTATTTTGAAAAGTGGTTAAGTTGACCTGAACACACTCAGAGTTAAACCATGAAATCATTGAGGTTTTAGTTATTTACAATGATGTTAACCCATACATGAAAATATGTTTAAGATACTGATGAATGAGGACCCGAGATCAGCATCAATGTTTTAAAAAAGGTGTTTTAAAAATGATCAGTGTAGGGTTGAAGTTGGGCAGATAGTGACTGGTAACTAATACTGGGTTTGTAGCTAACTCAAACAGGTCCAATATAATAACTCAAAATATACAAAACACTATAGCATTATTACTTTTGGTGTGTTTAGGGTAACAGTTTATAATAAAGTGACAGTTAATTTCAGGGAAGCATCATTTTGCTGTCAGAATTCAGGGAGAAGGGGCAGGGATGAATTTGGTTGATTTATCAGCTGTGTGCTTTTCCATGTTCCATGTACGATCCGTAAAAAATCCACCATCAGTTGGCCTCTGAAGTGGACAAAGCTCAATGAGACGACTGTGGACAGGAGGGACTGACACGTTAAGCCTTACCAAAAGATTTTTAGTATGATTTCAAAGGAAAGACTATTATTACAGATCTAACTTAAAACTACAGAAGAGTGGGACCATAATGTAAAGGTGCTTTTAGGCTTTTTTTTTTTTCCTATCAATGAATGTGACACAAACTAAAATGTGTGTAGCATATTATCAGGCACTGAAGCCACTTTAATGTCCACACGAATGACATAGTACTTGTCAACGAGTCATATGGAATCAGAATAATGATCTGTTTGTGTCACAGGGGAAGCCGTGACAACTCGGGCTCCAGCTGGACAGGCAGCAGCAGACAGAGCAGCTTCGAGGCCGACTGTCGCTACGGCAGCGACCCCAGGCCATGGAGCAGCACCGACTCAGATTCCTCCTACCAGTGGACAAGCCCCGCCCCCAAACCCCGGCAGGCTGCCAACAACAGCTGGGACACACGAGGTGCGTGTGTTATTTTTTTGTTTTGGCTTTTTTTAAAGCAGACGTCAGAATAACATTTACTGACACGTTGACACTTCCCAGTTGCACCGTTTAAGGTGTAAATTCAGTCACTTAGGGTGAGACACTTCACTCACATGTACCTGTGCACATGCTAACTTATCTGCAGACTTCGTCACCTCTCGTGGGAATATCGCTGTTTATAAATGATGCCTGTTCTTTATTCAGAAGCATCTAATTAGCGGAAAGCAGTGCAAGTTCTTTTGGTGTGAAATTTTAACTCAATTCAGGAATTTCCACACCATAGCTGTAAATTTTCACACAACACCTCCAGACTTCACATATTCAAAAAAGAAGATATCATTGCAAAGACTGGGATGGTGTGTAGTTCTTTGAAGTGAGATGATGTGAAATGTTCTGTGTCAAGGTAACAAAGTCTTTCCTTTTTTATCTCTTCCATTCTTTATTTTCTCATCTGTCATCTCCTCCTTCACTTGTTTCTTCCTCTTTCTCTCAGGCTCCATCCCTGTTTTCAGATTGGCATCTACTTGCCCCCACTCGTCCTCCCCTCCCATCATTGAAGAATCTGCTCCTAACTCCACCTACATTATGGACAATGGCATCCCACCAGGAAGCATATTAATGAACCCACATACTGGTATATAACACACACACACACACACACACACACATACACCAGTGAAATTCAGCAATCATTCTCCAAGGTCAATGTCCTGAAAGAAAACCAACATAACAAAAACTACAGAGAAAAAATAAGACTTAAGACAAAAAAACCATCCAGTTTTGAAAAACTAATTGAAAGATGAGCTCAAAAGAGAAAACAAATTCTTCCATTGTTGTCTGTAATATTTTATTTCCAAGCTTTGTATTTTAGGTTGGGGTTTTTTTAGTTGTTATTGGTTGTTTTTTTTGTTTTTTTTCAAAGTACAGTTTTTAACCATTCTGAATCTTACCACAGACAAAAAAGAACCATATGCAGAAAAATACAGACTGAAAAGACACACTGAAACTTGCATGTAAAAACGTACCAAAATTAATTTCACCTGCAAACCCATTTTAAGAGTGAATGAACACTAAAGTCTAATTGATAAGTTTTTTTATTCCACATTTTTCTCACCTTTAAAAATTTTGTGTCTCACCTCGCTTTCCAAAAAAAAAAAAAAAAAAAAGACTTCACACCTGAAATCAAGTGTGTAAGATTTAGGAGGAAGAGCTAATTGTACAAATGGGATCATCATCATGTCTCAGTGTATTATCACATGAAAATGAGACTTAAGTTTTTATTACTGTAAAATAAACTGTTGATATTGTTTCATTACGGGTGAAGTCCAGAATTAAGGTGTATTTCCCCCACCTGCAACTTTTCAGTTTCATTTAGGGGATGTTCAGGGGACTTCTGTGCATTTCTAGAAGTTTTTTTTTTAACTTAATTTTACCTCAGTATTTTCAAACTAAACTAGCAAAGCCACTTGAATTAAAAACCACACAGAAATTGAACATGAAAACTAAAAAATGACAATTATAAAACACACAATCGGGAAAAATGCTGAATTCTTGTAACCTCAGGCATAACTTGGATTAACCTTTGACCTCTCAGGGCAGCCTTTTCTGAACCCTGATGGAACCCCTGCTGTGTACAACCCTCCAGACACTCAGCAGCCAATCAGGAGCCAGACGCAGCTGCAGGGCTCTGCTAATCCTCCTCAGCAGCAGCAACAGCATCAGCAGGTAATGTCTACAGATGGAAGGGACATGTGACTCGCCAGATGCTTTACAACATACATGTCAGTGTGTGTCCTTATCTCTGTCTCCATATGTGTGTGTGTGTGTCTCTCTCAGGTGCTTCAGTACTCATCTGTCTCATATACAGCTCCACAGATGTTGCCTGTCACTCCCTCACAGCCGTACTCTGCAGTACGTATTGCTGTAAAGACTGAAAAACACTGCACATTAGTGTTGCTTTCATTTCTATATATGTATGGTTTCACCTCCTTTCTCCTCTCTTGGGCAGGTTGAAGACCTCTCCACTCAGTTTGCGAACGTAACCATGAGCTGTCAATCCACAGGGGAGGCCCCGCCCCTTTACCCTCCCACTCAGAGTTATATCTATGCAGCTCCGCCCCCTCCTCCACCACCCCCCAACCTGCCCAGCTACTGCCAGCCTTCACCACAGGTAAGGACACACACATGTTTAATTCTTCCTATGTCTTAATTGTCATCCTATTTCACAAAAGAGAGAATAGATTTTTTTTGGTGAAGTATTGCATAACCATAGGCATAACATTAGCCGTATTTGTTTTTTTGTTTTTTTTTTGGACATCCATAGCTAGATATCATTTTTTAATACAATTTAAATGTTTCCAGAGTTTCTTAGTATATTTAAAAGTGAAATATAACGCTAGATTCAATGTATTTAAGTGATTAATTTGAGTACTCAGAGCTGAAGGAAGCAGAAATCAGGGCAAAAATCAACCAGAATTTGAAAGTACATACCTCACCTCTCCAGTCTAAATAAGAAGACTAAATATTAAAAAAAAGTGGATGTTGTTTCACACCACTGTGGAAAAGTGAAGCTAAAATATTGCGGTTCTGGGAGCTGCCATGTTGCTCCTGTGTTCAGCCACAGGGTATGGTCCTGTTTATGGGATCAGTCACATGATTAATCCCCTACCAGTCTGAAAACACAGTCACAATTTTTTTTTTTTTGTCAATTTTCAAAAATCTATAAATACAGTTCCCAGGAGGTGCAGAAGTCTCAATTCTTGTCAGACCACTTGAATTACCAGATGTTGAAAGGTTATTTTATATACCTTTACCCAGGTGTTTAACACACATGATTGTTCTATAGATGCCTGCATATTTCTATGGCCATTATCCTACCTCAGCTCAGCACCCCTGCAGACCTGTGTCCCCAAGCCAGCAAATCCACAGCCAGACAGCACAAGCGACAGGTACTGAACACCTGTGTGTGTGTGTGTGTGTGTGTGTGTGTGTGTGTGTGTGTCTGTGTGTGTGTGTGTGTGTGTGTGTGTGTCCAAGCTTAGACTGTGGCAGTAGAGGAGGGGGCCGTTACACTGTCAGAGATGTAGTCTCAAGGTCTCACAGTGAACCGGTCTCTTTTCCTGCTGCTTCTATTCACCGGAGTGACAAAAAAAAAAAAAAAAAAAACAGGCCCAGAATCTATGAAGGATTAAAGTCAAGCTGGTGAATGTGTTTAAAGCTGTGCATGTAATCAATGAACACTTCCGTTTATTTCCTTGAGAATGCACATTACCGTTTCACCTGACATCAGTAGACATCCAGATGTAATAAATGTAATGCAAAGTGGTCGGTGCTTAACTACATAATGCAGTTCAGTTAAATAGGTCATCAACTATAATACACTTCAATAAAATAAAGTGTAGTACAGTCTAAATGTTACAGGAGACAACACCTGTATCAGTACTGTTGGTTCTCAATCAGCTTTTTCATACTTTTCTTGGATGAGTAATAGGATTGTCACTCATGTGAACAGAACATTCTTCATAAAACCTTGTTATTTAATAAATAAAACAAAAGAGACGTCACTCATTCAAAAAGGTGGAAAAAATAGCCTGATTGAATGTATGTTTCTAATTTAGTTCTAGATAATGCCTTCAAATTATCTTTAATGGTCCTAAAATTAATTAATTAATAACTATGTATGCACTTGATGTCTGTTGTTTCTACTATTATATATTAAATAAACAATACTTTATGTAAAAACTCTGCACTATGTAATCATCTGATGAGAACTAATAAAGTCATTACATCGTTATGTAACGACACCAGTGTTATGTAATCATAAACAACCTTCAGCAGCTGCATTTGGAATGAATTGAAGATTTTAGATGGATGTGTTTTTGGGAAGGAGTCACCTCTGCTTGAAATAGAAAGATAAATGAACTTTTCTGAATTTGTCTGCGAGATAAAAAGCTGGTCTTGTTGCTTGTTTGTTGCATAAAGATCATATGTCAGCTGTGAGTATACTTCAGTGCAATGTAGGTTTAGTGGATTTAGGGTTTTCTGCATGGGTCCTAATCACAGAAATTAATTCTATTATTCAAAATTCTATTTTCATTTGTAACAGCAAAGTGTTGCGTTCGTTGTCTCGACCATTTTGCACTGCCATGTTTCTACAGAAGCTCAGGACAGATTCTACTTATTCTTTTTCCATTTCATGGCAGCTGGGACCCAGTAAGGTCCATTACTGTCATCTATGTGTGGTCCAGAGTTAAAGCTCATTAATAAAAAGATAAAACAAACACTGACTGTAACATTGGACTTCTGTGGCCGCTGTAGGGGAGGGTGAGGTTGTGTTCAGTTGGTTGTACAGCGCAGCTTTACCTCTAGATGTCACTAAATATTACACAATGAACTTTTAAGCTAAATTGAATTACTTTCATTATTCAAAATGCAGCATGTGTACAATAACATTTTCATTATTAAAAAATCTACTCGTGCAATATATAATGTATCATAAAATTAAAGAAATATATTGCGTGTTGTGCTACGGCTGTACATTACAGAGTGTGTTAGATTTTTAAGTGTGTGTTATTACATTATGTGAAAGTTTGTGCACGCAGCTTATTACATAATGTGTTTTTGCACAGATAATGACTTTCTCTTTGTTACTGCACCTCACACAAAACACACTGCACTGATTAAATATGTTGTTAATTTTTTTTTCTTGTGTTTACAGCAGGTTACACCCCTGCTGTGGGGGTGCAGCAGTCTTCCCACACCCAAACACAGGCTGTACTGAGGACCTACTCACCAATGACCTCTCATCAGTGTAGCATGGTTCAGGTAAACAACTGAGCGCCCAAAGGTGCCATTCAGGTCCGCCCCAAACAACTGACTGAAGACTCAGAAGAAGCATTTAGTAGTTGAGAAAGTGCTTCTGATAGCAAAAAAAAAGGAGAAACTTTTCCAACTTTGCTTCTTTTTCTGTCTCTGCAGGGAGGAGTATCTGTGTCCTATCCCCAAAGTAAAGTTCTGGCTGGGGTTGGTGGGGAGGCAAGTTACTGCTGCGTTGTGCCTCCACCCTCCCACCACGGCAGCTGCCATCCTCCCAGCTGCACCAACCTCAGTGCCCCGGCCTGGAGCGCACAGTACTGACGACGCACAAACACCGTTCCTGTGTGAACACACTCATTTCTTTACACAAACACCTTTTTTCACACTTGCTCACTCCCCTCTTGATACCGTTCACACATTCTGAGCATGTGAACACACACACACACATATACAAGCACTTGAACACAACACAACACACACCCTCTGTACCAAAGCTTAATAGTATATTATAAGAGCTGCTGTATTGAATGCATAATTTATATACACAAATGGAGTTTTATATTGATATTAAATTATATATTATGTTTTAAGGAAATGCACTGTGTGAATAGAATAAAATCTGTGGCTGGATTGACAAGGTCACATTTCTATATGATCTTCTTGTTGTGTCCAATCTTTCTTTCATGATGATTGTTATGGATGTGTGCATGAGGGGGGAAAGAAGACACAGCTGTTTTTGCAAACAATACAGTGACAAAAGAGATTTAAGGTAGTTCATGTAACACTGGGTTTCATTTTTTTTTTTTTTTTTGCCTTAGTGCACAACTGCTGTTTAATCATTAACATGACTCATCATAAGGATTATTTAAGGGTTTTTGTCATCATTCTTACACAATGGGGTTTGTATCTGTGGGAAGATGTTCTGGGCTGAAAATGATCATAATTTCAGCTTTTAGTTCCGTTAGTTTGGACTTTCTGGGGCCACAGGACATTTTCAGATGCTGTAGCACCCCCTGTCGGTTAATTATTGACAGTGCACCTCAACATGTACAGACTTGTTTTGCAACACCTACTGAAATAGTTTTTTTTTTTTTTTTAATATTTATTTTTCATGTTTTCATCGGACGGACTGTGACTTACTGTTGTGTGTTGTGTAGTTAAAACACAAATATCAACACAATTCCAGAAGCTCAATAAAATTAATTATCAGTTCATTTGTCTAAGACAGTAATGGTTCACTTTTAAGATTTTACTGACAACATATGGGAGGAGGATTGCTGTTTTTTAGGTGACACTTTTTTTTTTTTTGCCAATTAATCTAGAAGAGAAGCCTTTCTATTAAACAAATAAGAGGCTTTCAGTCAGTTGTGTGTTCATAATGTACTCAAGCATGTGTATTGTTAGTGTTAGTGGCTGTTAGCTGGTGACTAGTGTGTTCTTACCTACAGGTTAAAGGTTATTTTAGTAGCCGTGATTGACATTTGGTCCCACGCCCACGCTGATTGTTCTTAATCTGAATAAGATTAAGAAAAATGCCGTTGTAACAGAAGAAGAGCTGGTGTAAATGTAGATGTTAGGGCAATATGATAATCTAATTATTACCCTTGTATATCTCAACATGGTAATCCTGTTCATCCACTGAAGACTTATTTCACTGCATTTTGACATTTCTATGGAGACGACGTGGAGCTGCTTCAGGCTATCCAACTCATACAGTAAGTAATGATACTGAATATGAAAAATACATAAAAATATGAGCCATCACTGATAAGATGGGGTTGGGAAAGTGGAGTCCGCATTAAATCACTTTACACACCCTTTACATCATAGTCTGTCCAAATGTATTTCCAATATTCATCTAAATATAACTCTTAAAAATCATATATAAGACACTTAAGTATTCTGGTACATGTCTTTTTACACTGTTGCGGTTTTATGCAAGTGTTCAGGCGGTGGGTAATTCATTTTATACTGATATACTGATTTATTCTCCCCATCAGACTCACTGAAACATATCCATCATACACACGAGGGCTTCAAATTAAATTTAGATTTCATAACTGCAGAACCAAATGCATAATTTATACAGGCTAAGGCCGTCTAAAGCCAGCTCTATTTTTGTCCATTCTCTATTCAGATGTGCACACAAAGAGAGAGAAAGAGAGAGTGAAAGAGAGAGAGAGAGAGAGAGAGAGGGAGAGAGAGATGTGCAGGTTCCATGATCTTTAATAAAAGGCACATGTACAGCCATAGTGAGATGAGTGAGTCCACTGGCATAGAGACGAAGCATTAAAACACAGAAATACAGGAAGTAGAGGTCAGGAGGAGAGAGATCTATCTGCTTTACAGTAGGATCTACTTAAGTAACAACTTTTCATTCTTGTTCAAGTAAGTCTAACACTAATGTCACCGTCGTAAGTTAAACCGCCCCATCCCCACCACCCACACACACACGCACACACACACACACACACACGCACTGAGTTAGATCAATGTCTGATCTTCCAGAAAAAGCTCTGTGGGTGTGAAGTCTTCTTCAGAGGGTTGTCGAGGTCCAGATTACCCCCGAAAGACTCCATGGTCACAGTCTGGGCTTTATCCCCTGTACTTATAAAAAGGATTGTAATGTTTACAACAGGGATGGGTTAACACAATCTCACAGTAATTATCTGTTCACACACACACATACACAGGTAGGCAGCGAGTCACACACTAAAAACCCAACTAAAAAGAAAAAAGTTCACAGGTACTTAAATATTCAGGGTTAAGAGAAATAAAATAAAAAATAGTATTAGTGTTGAAGGTTAAATATAACCACAGCTGAAGGAATAAAGTTGAAGAACTAAAATATGCATGCAGCCAGGCTATCTCTCCTCTTGGAGGTAAAAAAAAAAGGGGAAATAAGAGTGGAGGGGGGGGGGGCAGGTGGGGGAGTAAGTTCTGTTCCGGCAAAGTCTGACAGAGCCAGCTTTGGCAACAACAGAATAAAACCGATGACAAACTGCACAAACGGCACAAAGTGAAAATGAAGAAGGGGGGCAGGGGGGGGGACAGACACACACACACACACACATCCTTTTCACATACATTCACATGTCCAAAAAACAGCTCCATAGAGTCACCTTCTCTATATTTCACATTGTCTTTGGGACATTTGAACATGATAAGTTCCGTCTTTGTCTCACACTCTCTCTTCTCTCTCTCTCTCTCTCTCACACACACACACACACACACACACACACACAGACGTATATGCACCCAGCAACATCCCGCTTTGGTCGGCGTGTGCTACCTTTGGCTGTGGTGGGTGTCAGGGGTTGAAAGGTCAGACGATGTGACCTCAGAGAGCCTTCACAGGTGCACCATCAGTCATCTAAGAACTCCTCCACCCCATCACCCCCCCCCCCTTTTTTTTTTTTCTTCTTTGCCCTTCCACCCCTTCCACCACTACCACCTGTGCCTTTTGCAGGTTTCACCCCACCTGTCCAATCCATATATCAATGCCCACCCATCTCCATAGCGACTCACAGCCCCCCAATCAAGGGGTCTCACTATCTTGTAGAAGGAGGTAAGTGTAATTAGTGGTGTGTGTGTGTGTGTTTTGTGGAAACGTTTGTAAAATGTACCCTGCGTGAATGTGTGCATCTGTATGTGTGTATTTATGTATGTGTGTAGGTGTTAAGAGGTATAAGTGGTTCAGTGGTGTCTGTCTCTCTCTCTCTCTCTTTCTCTCTCTCTCTTTTTTTTTTAACTTTTTTTTTTTTTTTTAAATGCTCCTCTTTGCCTTCCATCGCTCCTCTTCCTCTCCTCCTCCCACTCTTTTATTTTTGGACTTGGAAGATGAACAGGCGCAGGTTGATGTTTTTGGCGGCCAGCAGTTTGTTGCACTCCACAGAGTCGGAGATGGGCAGAGGGACGTAGTCGGTCTCATTGGCGTCATTGCTGAAGGAGTGATGGTGGATGACCGGCTTGATCCGCACGTCATCATACGGCCCCTTCAGCAGGAGGAAGGAGCACTCTAGGGCAGAGTTCACCTGAGGACACGGAACGCAAATGTGTTACTGATTAGGCCAAAGCATCTGCGGTACGGCCGGAATAAGACATCGTGTCTGAGGCCGGTGCTGATCCAAATATTAAAGATTTTGGCAAAAGTTAGGTAACACACACCAGCAAAGGCAGAAAAACTACATATAATAATACATTTAATTCATTTCCAACTCTTGATTAAATTGTTCCTTGTTTATGTAAATTCTTTCCGCCATTTTAATACATACATTTTTACATTTTGACTCATTTGTGTCCACATTTAGTCCATTTTGCTTGTATAAAATAACTTTAAAAAATTAAATATTGCCGTATATAAGAACAGCTCATCCGTGCCAGCCTGCTGTGACTAAAGTTTGAAATAATGTAGTGACACAAATAAATCAAAATAATAGAAATTGTATCATGCATTGTATCCAACCCCCCTTTTGAGTACATCATGACCCGTTTCTTAAACACTTCAGCGGTATTCAGACTGGTTCTAGGAGGAAGCACACAGCTGGAATATGGAACAGCCAGACTGCGTTGGACCAACTTTGTTATAGCCATGTTTCTAAAGGACTTCAGTGTCTTAACCTGTGATAGTTTGGGTTGAATTTTAACCATTGATCCGACAAAACAAACATTTGGGTTTAGGAAAATGGTGTTTTTCTTGCAGCCATTCTCATGTCTGCAACTTCTGTCCTCATTACTACTATGTGTCATTTTTTCCCTCGTGTAGCCAAACTGGATGCATCACCTTCAGAGAATGTGACACGTGGTGTATTGTTGTCCATCTTGGTTTGTTTTTTCAACAGTATATTCACTGATGGTCTGTTCATAATTGAGGCACATGTATGACACCAGAAAGTTGCTCCATACTTCCAACTTTTCATTTCAGCCCATAGCCTGGTGGAGAGATGCCTCATGCCTGTACCCCTAAAATAAACATGGACAGTCACACTTGTCTAGCGTATGTACCTTGCTTTTGAGGATGAGCTGGAAGGAGAGGGTACGCTTGCAGGACAGGTTGGGGTTGCGTTCAGAGTCGTTAACACGGGCCTTCAGCACCCACGTCTGGTTGAGAACAGTGAAGCGCGGCGTTTCATAGTACAGACGAGTGATGAAGTCGTCTGTGCGGTACGGCCTGAACTGTACCTCTGGACAGACACACGGATCAAACATATATCAAACAGTCAGACAGGGATGGAGGTAGGAGTGAAATTATGGTATAAGGTGCATTAAAGTCACTGGTGTATGTACCTGTAAACCCAATTTTCTCATAGCACAGCAGGCTAAAGATGCTGTTGTAAAGCTGCATGTCTCTGCGGTGGTTCTGGTCCATCTCTCCCAGTATTCCCATGAGCTCTGTACCAGTCTTGGTGGGATGGGAGCACTCATTCTCATGTGCTGGCAACTCATGAAACGGACCCTGCCAAGGGCAGCCAATCCTCTTGTACTTACACTGTGTCACCCTGGCAACATAACGCCAAATATACGTTACAGACATCCCACAGCAAGGGAAAAACACGGCTCGATCTAAATTAGATCCTTCACACAGATAAATATAGATAGTTTCTTCAGGTAAGTGGAAGGAACAAAGAATATCAAAAGGTGCTAATTATTCTAAGATGTGGGCCAAGACTAATTAATACTGTGCAAATGAAGAGTAAGTGCAGAGATCTAACCTCTTAGAACAAAAGACTTGAACATCTACATCCTGGATAGAGGTGCAATTATTAAATACCCGTTACCTTCTCCTCTTGCCACACATGTGACATTTTAATAATGCGAAAGGTGTTCAGCAACCTCAGCAGTGAAGTGAAGCTAATTAAAACCACCCTGACGTAATTCATCTAATACCAACTGCAAAGTTTTTTTGTCCTGTAAATTATCAAGCTGCAAAAAACACCTGGTGACTGCCACGACTGTTGTCATGGCAACATTAGCACAGGCACAGCTGTCCTAAGAAGGGTCACCTATTGCTATAGCAACAACCCCTTAGGATTCAGTGTGTGTCGGTTTCATTGGTTTGAGCGTTAAACGCACATTGTGTGATTTTAGTCTGTGTCACATGCTCCTACATCCTCTCCAAATCAATGCTGTACAAACACACACACACGTACACACACACACACACACGTACACACACTGATGAGTTAATCATATACAGTGTGTGTGTGTTAAGATGTTCATAGCTTGAATTTCCTGTTTTATTCCCATTTTTTTCAAAATGTGCAAGTCTGAACTCACTCATACATTAAAGTAACAGTGAGGTTTTAACTGGAAAATAGATGAAGCTCATGTATGAGATTTTTCATACTTTCAAAGTAAACCTTTCTAGAGTCTGTTCTGTGTAGGAATGTGTTTGTGTGGTGTATACCTGTCTTGGCACTCCTCTTTCTGGTGTCTCTCTAAGCTGGAGCGGGGGAATTGTTTTAAGCAGAAGGTGCATTCTGTCGGCAGCTCACTGACAGCCTTCTCCACTGCGAGGTTCCTGCAGCATAAGTTCTTGCTGATCTCACACCTACACGTATAGAAAACCACAAACCATATCTCAGTGCAATGGTATGTAAGAGAACCTGTGGTATGTAAGAACACCTGTGGTATGTATGTTTACACATGTTTCTCAGCATTGTACATCCATGTTTAAAGTAGTGGTCCTCAAAATAATAAGCTCTAATTTGTTTGTATTAGTAGTAAAAGGGTTATTCTAACACTGCTACTAATAATAATATAGCTACAGCTACTCTTTTAATATGAGCTAAAATAAAAAAAATTGCCTCTAATCGAAGAATTTAGCAAAAATAAAATTTGATAATATTGAAGGTGACTAGTAACATGAATTAGACAGTTGTGTTGGATGTACATTTTTTTTTTGGGGGGGGGGTGTTATGTATGTATTAAGATTTAGACTGATACACTATCAATTAATAATGAAGGCTTTATTCCTGGAAAATTACAATGACATGAATACTTCAATTCACATGATCAATTTTAGAACCAGTCACACGATCTGTGGCTTTTTAGGCCAAATCAATAATAATGTTTCATCACTGACCTGTGAACAGAGTAATGGAAATAAACTTGTTCATTTGCATACATGACAACAAAATTATTTATGATTACTAAAACATATTTCTCTTCAAAATCACTAGCTTATTGACTCAAGACAACATAAGGTGTACACATAAAGTAATTAGGAACAATGATCACCTATCATGATTTGTGATTGCCATTTTTAACACAATGCATCCCCAGAAAAAAAAAGTTTGGGAAATAAATTTTGCAGTTATAACAATTGTCTAACTCAGAAATACACCTCTCACAGCAACATTAAATGACATGATAACATGAAACAAAAATACAATGTCTTGACCCATGATATTATAATGATAATATGGACGCACAGCATGGCTACAGTTTGAATTTCTATGTACATGCTCTGGTTTCTGCAGTGGGTCTTGGTGTACCTGCAGTTAGGACATGTGGCCTGTTCCTCCTTGAGACGAGAATCAGCCAGGAGGTGGATAAAACATCCTGCACACATCAGGTGCCCATTGGTACACTGTGGTGGAAAAAAGGTCAGTAGGACAATCAAACAAAGTGTATTAGGAAACTGGGGAACATAATTACTGTGGATGCTATAAATGGAAAGTTTTAATCAGACATTTCAATATGCTGTCCTCTAATTTTATGACAAAAAGCCAGTCCACTTTGAAGTAGGGGTTGTGGTATTTTTAAGACTATTCCATAGGTCAGTTACACTTTATAACAGGTTTACACTTATCTAAAATTAGTATTCATGACAAATTACATTTAAGAGTTTTCCTGATATTGGGGTTGTTTCATTTTGATTTGGAGGACATTATGGTTTGGCTAAATCTCCATCAAGAGATCGAAGGGCATTAAAAACTGAGTAGTGTACAATGACGACTACACTGGGGCACATGGATTGAAAGGCTTTATGTCATTATATGCATTATATATGAGAATGTATTAAGGGAAATTATGAAAATACTGTATGTGAAAATGTGTTGATACAGTGCTGTTAATAAATATGCATGATGCAGAAGGGCTTGTCAACAGTTAAGGCAAAGTGAGAAATGATTAATTGACTGGATATCGAAGAGAATTGTTTAAGGTCTGTAAGCAGAAGGTTGGGGTGGGCTCTTCAAATATTTGTCTAAACATAAAGTCTGGATCTGCGTTGTATGGGTGGGGAATGTGGCATTTGTTGGGGGTTATTTGAGGATAATTCACAGTTTAATGTCTGAAGTTGAGCCAACACAGCTGACCACTTGGCCTGGGTGTGTCTGGTCTCTTCAGAGTCTCATGGCTCAGTTTGCAGTAGAGACACTTGGGCCTGTGTTGAATCTGGTTAAACTAAAAATAAATGGGGCTGGTCAACACATTCAACAGGTTGACTGGGGGGACTGAAGGGAGGGGGGGCTTGTACCCTTGGGGAACTTCTACTATGAGGTCCAGTTGATTTTGCTGGTATTTGACGGTAAGTTTAGGGGCATAAGGGGGAGGGGGGTTGTGATTGACACCACGTTTACCTGATATACAGACGCCTTGGGCAAGTCTAGGCACACGGTGCAGCACAGCACTGAGTACAGTCTCTCCTCCAGCTTTCCTGACTCTCCCTCGGGCACTTTCACCCTCTTCTTGGGTGGCTCGTCTGGGTCAGGCTCGGGCCCTTCTCGCCGTATCCCGACCTCCTCCTGCATGGCAGCCACCCCGGCGACAGCCTCCACCGCTGCCCCCACAGCCCCGACCCCCAGGCCAGCCGAGGAGGAGCCAGGGGCGGCCGCAACGCCCACGTCCCTCTCTTCCAGCGAAGACATAACGATGACTGTCTAGAAAATTCTGATATGTACCTGCCACGACCAGCCTAATCCCGAAATATGAACTGGTTAGCTTAGAGCTAGCTCACTACCGTCAAGCTAACGGTCAGCTGACAGCTAGCGAGCTAGGCTAACGCTACGGCAGTAAGCTGTCAGAAAGGAATGCAGGCTAACTTATTAATGCTAACCTCCACTTGCGAACTTGAAATTGAAGCCAATGACTGTATAATACCGATACCATGTGCAAATGTAGTTACAACAAGCTGCTAAATTTAGCGTTGACTAGTTTTTTGGACTTACAGTGAGGCTAGCAGACTATGCGGCTAGCTACGTTGACAAAACACAGCAGTCCTCTCCCTTTGCCCAGGCAGAACAAAAACAACTCAGGCGTCTCTCAGCTGTTGTTGTACTCTCGACGCCGTTATTCGCAATGACAGCAGATTACGGCGATGTGCACCGACGGCCCGGCTCGGCTGCTTATCTACCGTCCCTGCTCCGGTACCGGCTGACTGTCCACGGGACCCGCAGGACCTGTCGGTGATTAAAGCCGAGGCTTGAGACAGTTGTGTTGGGACTCGTCTCTTTGGCTACACAGCCATCTTTGTTTTTTTCCTGTCTCTCTCCCCCGACTTCACCCTTAACAGCCTTTACGACTCCGGGTCAAATTCGTTTTTACTTAGGCAGGTTCCCGATCGAAGCCAATAGTATAAGTTGCGTACTTAAAAGTAAATATTTTCCGTGTTTCTGTACCGTCCTCTATGTCAGTAACTACTTGAGTACAGCCGTGAATTGGCAGACAGCGGAATGTTTTGTTGTGGCAGATGACTTGGGGTATTTAAAGAGTTTTTAACGGCGCATGCGTAGTGAGCACCTGCGGGTCAGTGTGTGGCAGGACTTGAAAGGTGACCAAAACCTGATATGCGACAAATTTAGGCCAGTCCAGCCGAAGACATCGTCCTTTATAATTTTATGAGCCTCGTGAACCTTCTAACTCCTTAATACCAGATGCTAACAACTTAACCTTTCAACAAAACACGTTGTTTATGCAGTTTTGTTATGCTCTGTGGTATGTTTGGGGCCCCTTGGCAGAAATGTGTCACTGTCTTTCAACTGGTTGTGCTTGTGTGTTAATGGTGCACATCATTCAGCTAGGAAAATAGGAGCATCGAAGAAAGACCCAACTGCTGATGACCACAGATACTGGGTCAGAAGCATGTCTAAGCCTCTTTAGCCCTAGATATGTGGCTTACCGGGCTCAAGGGCTGGGTGGGGTGCATTTACAACATGGGGGGTTGTGTGTGTATGTGTTCTCGTGTAGGTGGAGCAGGATGTCAGGGTGTCAGCTGTTTGCAATCGGAAGGGACAGCTCTAACCACTCCCCCAGGATAGAAAGATATGCCTTATTTGGTGTGTGTGGAATGGCATGGGTTCCATACGATCCTCAGCTATGTATGCATTCAGTACATACAGTGTCCTGAGAGTTGGAGTATTACCTTCAGCAGCTGTTTGACCTTGCAAGAAAACAATGAAATTCTTATCAATATTAATGCAATTGTTAATTATTATACAACAATTAGTAATTTTTTATAGAAAAGTAAGTATAAAATAATTTGCAAAAAAAATCTGTGTGAATATAGTAAGCTTTTACTAGAATAATAATGAAAACTTGTTGCTACAGACATGTTTTACTTTATAAGTATACTTAAACACATGCTGCTTGATAAATGTTTCATAAATAGACATGTACATACGGGCTAGGAGTACAAAAAGAAGATGGGCTGGTGCAATCAGTGCTAACTCTCCTCAGGAATGTAGTACATAATATCATACTGTGCCTCAAAAAGTTACATATGGTTAAAAACGTTTAACTGAAATCCCATTCCTTCATTTCTGATTAATTAACCTTAAGTTATCACATTAAACCACTGTGACTTAATCACTAGTTCTTGATGAGCACCACTAATCCACGGTACATTCTGCATTAATTCATGAGTAAAACATATGTGCTTTGTTCAGTTACAAAACCAGAAAATGTAAGAGAAACCAAATCCAACACATTGAAGCGGTTACAAAAAATATTTTTTTCGCCGAGTCATCACAACAGTAGGAACAATTGAAGTTTAACCGCATTTTCAAATGGTTAATCAGTAATTTTGTTCTTCCCATCCTATTGTCTCTCACAATCCCCGATGGACACAACTTTAGTAATTACACATTTACTGATTATCTTAGGGTTGTTGGAGAAACAGGTTAGACACATTGATTTATCCAGTCCTATCATGGGACACTATTCAGACACTGTAGGTCATTCAAAGACCTAGCTGCCAGGAAATCAGAGGTATTGTGCAGAACAATGAAAATGATGATGAACCTGATCTAATCACAGTCACAGTAGACTGACGCTGAGGCTGGGGCTACGCAGGAGAATGGTCGGCTGATGCATCTGTGGTTGAATTATCCTGTTTTTGGTCTGCGTTAAAGAGCGTGCGTGCTGCTTTCTGGTCAGCGGCAGTGTTAGAACTATTAAGGGTGGAGTTCTGCTGATGAAGAGAGTGAGTTGATGAGGATGGTGCTGCTGGATCAGAGGGTGGCTTTTGTGTTGTGGACTGCGGACTTGTGTGGGTGACGGGTGGTGGTGTTAAATCTGGAGATGCTTCGTGTATTTGATTTAATTGGTGTGATGGGAGTTCGGTTTGGGATGTGGTGGCACTCTGCTGGTGGGGTTCACCCCCTGGACTGGATGGGCTGACTGTGTCACAGTTTGACAGTTTTGGACCTGCATCCTGAACCAGTTCCCTGATGGGTGAACCGTTATCCATGAGGTGACTGTCAGGTGTGTGTTGACCGGGTGCGTCCTCTGTGGAGTGGGCTGTGCCTTTGCCTGTTGGCTGTGTCTCTGGTGGTGGGTCCACTTGCTTTGTCTCTGTTTGTTTCTCATCATGGCCTCTGAGCTCTGCATTGTTTGAAAGCGCAGGTTCACTACCCTTGAGTCCTGCTCTTTTGTCTTTCGGTGTTTCAGCTACATTTGTCTGGACGGGTCTCTGGACTCTCTCTGATTCTGTTCCAGCTGTTGCGTTCCTCTGAGCTTTGTCTGTGACTGCCCTCTGCCTGCACATCGAAGTCATAGCCTTCACCCATGGATGCAGCAGGGCCTGTTCTGCAGTCATCCGCACGGTGGGATCCGGCTGAAGTAGAGCTCTGACAAGCTGCCGGGCTTCTGCAAATGTACAAAGTGCAGAATGATCCATGTGTGTGTTTATTTATATATAAATATAATATATAAAATGACTCGTTTGCAGCCTAAGGTAGAAGGAATGACAGCTCTGGATAGATTCACATGCATTTCAACCCTTTGAATGGTTACACAGAGAATATACAGTTGTGTTTTTTTCTGTTTGCAAGTCAGCACTTTGCTCGAAAATGAAAATATTATCGTGCTGCTACATATTTATGCAGTTATCCACCACAAACTCCAAATACCCAAATGTGTCACTGCACAAACACCAATATTGTCCATTTCCTAGAATGTACTACTTTTCAATTGTCAATTATGAGAAACAGAAAAACCGCAAATGACAGAGGTTTTTTTTTTTTTTTTTTTTTGCTAATTTCCTTCTAACTTAGCCAACAAACTTATCAATTAGTTCTCATAAAACATTTATGTCATTGTGGAACATTTGTCTGTACTTCTCACCCTCTGAGATGGGGTCCCAGTAGGGGGACAGGAAGTGCAGTTGTGCCTGTTTTATTAGCTGGAAAAGCTCTTCCTGGTCCCGTTCCCGACTGCGAAATGGAGGGAAGCCACACAGTAGGATATAGAGAATAACTCCTAGAGCCCAAACATCCACCGGTACCCCATAACCTGTGAGGTAAAACCCAATTATTTGTAGAATTAGAAAATAAAACTCAAATTCACAACACAGGCAAACTGACACAAGGAAGTTGAGTATTTCTTGTTGTGTTTTACAGTTCAAACATATAATCTATTTCAACTCAGTGGTATTTTTAGTACGCTCCATCTGTCTGACAGCTTTCATCCCCTTCCTATCCAGTGAAAAGCACGTATCTCCAATTGTGTTGATTTTGAAGGCTTGTGATAAACCTAAAGATGTGTTCTTCCCATACTGGCTGAGAGAATTCTGCTTCGTCTTAAGCTAGACAAACACTTCAAAAACCCTCTTGGATTCACTGGAAAAGGAGACGTCACAAAGCCAGGAATGGGCCTGTTTTCCTGAGCTTACGAACTATTTGATTTTTTGAGACGCATAGCTGTCACAGGACAGCAGCGCTAAAAATATGATCCTTTAGAATATGCATCAATGTAGAATAAACTGGCAAATGTTACATAAAGTACCTCGAATGAACTCTACTTTATCATATAAGTGGTAAAACAATCCAAGAACATTATACTTAATAGTAGAACCATGACAGGAACCATTTTTCTAAACAGCAACTTGTACTTTTCATACTTTAAGTATATTTTCCTTATAATTCTTTTATATTTCAGCAGTTTTGAATGCAGAACTTCTACTTGCAGTGGAGTATATTTACAGTGTACTGTTAGTATTTTTACTGAAGGAATGGTTCTGGATACTTTTTCCATCAGTATGTAAAAGTAAAAAAAAAGGCTCATAAAGAAGTGACTGATACTGCAGCAAACCTGTCTCAGAGAGGATCTCTGGGGCTACATATGTGGGTGTGCCACATATGGTGAAGACTGGTTCTGTCACAACCATAGCTAGACCAAAGTCTCCCAGCTTCAGCCTGCCGATGCCAGCAGCCACACGCTCTATCTGCAAGAAAAACAAGATACAGAATTAGATTGGAGACAGGCAGGGAGGCAGAGCGGAGCTTATTTTTTTAATTTAGACGTCTACTAGAGAACCCACACACTTGTCACAGTCCTGAGACACTAATGTTAGCATCGTGAAATGTCGCAGGGCTTCATTTCATTGAAAAAAGTATTGAATCATTTAAGTTTGCAATAAAAAAATAAAACTAAGCTGCTTGTGTA
The DNA here is from genome assembly GCA_029822895.1 of Maxillicosta whitleyi. Classification (NCBI taxonomy): domain Eukaryota; kingdom Metazoa; phylum Chordata; class Actinopteri; order Perciformes; family Neosebastidae; genus Maxillicosta; species Maxillicosta whitleyi. The sequence continues at coordinate 2,111,796 of JAPSES010000058.1, forward strand.
GAATGAAATTAAGGGGGGGGGGGGTTTACTCTGTACAGGTATGCTGCAGCATCAGTACTCCAGCTGTTAAATTCTTCTTTTCATAACAAATTGCTTTATCAGAAATTTCATACGTGATCTATTAATAACTTAACCATGATATCCCACAGAATTGCCTTCAGTTACAATAGAGCCTTGAACAAGGATGAACCAGGACTGTCAAGGATAAAAAAAAAAAAAAAAGGTCTACCTATAGTTTATACAATATATATATTTAGTTTTTGTGTGTTGTGGGTAAATTTTCATGCTTAAGCCTAACCCTAATGTATCAGAAAAACAAATTAAATAAAGGATGAGTACAAATGTGTCATGGTAGTAGACTCTAAAGCATAGGTGCCAAAAATGCGGCCCGGGGGTCAAATCCGGCCCGCCAAAGGGCCCGATCTGGCCCCTGGGATGAATTTGTGAAATGCTAAAATATTAATAATTTTAGTTTAGGTTCCACATTCAGACCAATTCAATGTCATAATAACCTATAAATACTCCCAAATCCATTTTTTTTTGTAAATGTAAATGTTTTCATGTATTTAGACTAAAATAAAGTATAATTTCACAAAAAATCTGAATAACC
>JAPSES010000058.1:2130646-2145296 GCA_029822895.1 Maxillicosta whitleyi
ATAGTCTTTTATAGGAATTGATACGAAGGCTTTAAATTTATGACATTTTGAATTTACTACCTTATGTGTCACTTTAACTTATTCACTGGTTAACCTGTTCCCAACCCAGTGCAAGACTTTACTGCCAAGTGAATGTGTGCCGTAACATAACGCTAGTATCTAATTTATTACTAGATAAGTCAAGTCAGCATTTAACATAACATTGTCTAACAGTATTTAGTCACTTTCAGTAGAATAACCTCTAATGTACTGTACGTCACTACTCACATCTGAATAGATATCACTGAATCACCTCATCTGTAATCATGACTTCTGCCTCAGTCTCACCACATTTTCATCAGTCACATAAACAACTCCCATGTTCCTACAGTACTTCATGTCATCCTCAGTCTACATTATTCCTATCTGATTACGTGTTGTGTCTCTAAATCACAAACTGAAAGCAATCCACAATACAAAATGCACTGTAATAACAATCCTCTAGGCCTCTCTGATCTCATGTGTCCTTGTATCTGTTTACTGTGTGTTTGTTTACAGATTTGTGTATATTTGGGACACCACATCACGCAGAATTCTGTACAAGCTGCCAGGCCACGCCGGTTCTGTCAACGAGGTGGTCTTTCACCCCGAGGAGCCTGTAGGTGAGTGAAACCACCGCTTGGGTCTCACATTACGCTTTAGAACAAGAAAATGAAGGTATGCGAAGAACACAAAGAGCAGAGAAGTGTTTAATTCCAAAGGACAGTGAGGCTGTAGGGAGAAACACTTTTGAAATTTCAGGTAATGATGGCAGTGATAAAAGATTAACTTTATTTCCAACATAAGTAGGAATAAAATATAAAGGTAAGCAAAGGGCAAAGAGAAACCACACATTTAAATATAATACTTAAGAATATTGAAGGCAACAGGCCAACGCCCAAAAAACTCACACAAATGTATAATATAAACAACATTTTATATATATATATATAAACAACACTTAATGTCTGAAATGGGCTAGGAAGAAGCAGACTTCCTACCCCAATAAGTTGTTATATTCATCACATTCTACCAGACTATGACCCTGTTTTCCTCTGTACTTTTTTTTGGACATTACCTAAAAGTTGTTTTGTTTTTTTTTTACAAACATGTTTAACTAGTTTTGTCACAAAAACAGGGAGAGAAGTTAATCATCTTTTCCTCTTTGTGTCTTTGCACAGTGCTGTCTGGCGCCAGTGATAAACGGCTCTACATGGGAGAAATCCAGTAATGTGTGTGTGTGTTCAGTTGTATGTGTGTGTGTGTGTGCGTGCGTGCGTGCGTGCGTGCGTGCGTGAGTGACTGTCCTGCCTCAGATTCAGATGGGTGGCGTTCAGCAGCGGGTTGAGAGTCTCTGTAATTTGTGCGCTCCAGCTTGTCACAGAACAACCTCAGGACGTGTGTTTGAAGTTTATTTGGCTCAGTTACAACAACCTTGAACTGATTCATTTTTTATTGAGTTATGTTTTGTTTTTAATAAACTTCAATATTCTTAAAAAAAAAAAAAAAACACTTTATTTTGTGTCTTCCTTAATGTGTTAACATGTCATGATTTAATACCTCAAACCTGAGGAATAAAAGGAAACTGTAGGACAGGATGGTTTGGATGTTAACATTTTCTAGCAATCCCTCAGTGCTGGTGATTGATAGAAGTGGTTGATGATGATGTGACGTCAACATGGCTATGTTTTTCTTCAGGTATTTTGTTGGTGCAGGCATTCAGCAAGTAGGTTCAGATCAATATTTACTGTTGGTGTACTTAATGCTAATACACTATAAACTGCCTCTTGGCATTTGGCTACATTCAGTTAGGATAATATTTGTGATCTTTGACCTCTTTATTTTTTTGGGGGGGTGGGGGTTCAGCTGCAAAATGCTCTTGTGAATAACCACAGAATGTGATGTAATTATTTAACTGTTTAAGTCTTTACATTTGCTTTTATTTCCTTTAAAAATGAATGAGTCTTCTATCAGTGTATTGTCTCAGTCTTTATAATTACCTCTTTAAGTGCTGGAGGTTTTTTCACATCCGATTAGTCTTCTGTAATGATGTATAATTCATTAGTAATTAGCTCTAGCCTACAGAGGTATTTGTGGTTGATTGCAATCAAGTTTTTTTTTCTGAGTGTGCTTGCTGAGCCTAGTGGGGATTTGATTCTGCAGCACAAATTAAACATTAGATAGAGGTCTGGGGAAAAAATTAAGAGACTTGAACACCATTGGAAACCTTCAGAATGTGATGCAAAGGAAGATCAATGGTCACGAACCATCAAACAAAGCCAAGCTACTTACATTTTATCTCCAGGGGTGGTATGAAGCACCAACAGCGATATGAAAGACTAGTGGAGAACATGCTGAGAGGCATGAGTGCTTATTCCACTAAATATTGATTTGGAAAGTCTCTGCTTAGAACATTACACCTAAAAATATAATCATTTGGAATCGAGCTGATTTAGAAGTGTAGAATGGTTAAGTTTTTTTTTCTTGTTTGTTTTAAATAACCAAAGAAAATATTGGGCTTAAATAGATTTTTGTGAAAAATCTATTAGATAAGATAAATCTTTATTGTCATTGCACAGGCATACTAAGTACATGGTACAATGAAACTAGAGTATGAAGTTCTTGGGTATTTCTATTTTAATCAAACTTGTAGTTAATTTTTGGTAAACAATTTGAGTTAATTTTATTAGATTTTCAATGAATTTTAAAATTGGTCAAAGTATTCAACTAAGACAAGTGCATAAGTCAATTAATAAAAACTTAAAGTTACATTTAACAGTAAAATAAATATGAATGGTGAGACATCTTCATACTGAAGTGGGTTCATATTTAATCAATGACAAAGTTTCTTTCTGCTAATATTTGTTAAGACTACTATGTATTAAGTAACTGTTTACAGTGCTATTGTGTATTGTAGCCTGTTGTATTTAAAAACGAATGTGTGAATTTAGATTTATTTTCAGTTTGAAAACACTTCATTTCTGCATTTCAGCACAAAATAAATGTTAGAGGTCTGGGGGAAAAATGAAGTCTGCATTTCTTGTTATTTTAACACGTTGTTTAGAAATGTAGCCTCTGGAAAAGCAAACATTTAATCCATACCCTGCCTGTAAATGAAAGTGCTCTCTTTTAGAATATGTTTTTATGTAGGCAAGTGAAGTCTGGTATCTTAAGGTACCACATAAAGGTACAGTCTGTTAAACTATTTTCATGATCATTATTGTTCATAGTAACTGTGTGGTTTTCTTTTTCATTGATTGTCATTGGTGTTGAGATAATAACCCCAGGGGTCAGTGTTATCTGCTGTTTCATCAGTGGTATCTGTTTAACTTGTGACAGGCGCTGTTTATTATAACTGGACCTACTGGTGTTGGATGCCATTAAACAGGGCTGTTAAAAGTGTGTTACTGCGCTCCGGATGACCGCAGGCCGCCGAAGAGCAGCCGCGCCGCTGGACCCGGCTCTCCGCTGGTCCGTGTCCGGGTTATTCTGGGCTGTCTGTGCCTCCCTCACCGCTGCGAGCGCACGTTTCTTTTGTGTGCTCCCCTCGCGCAGAGCGCCTCGCGGGGCTGCTCAGTCTGTCGGTCGGTCGCGCGCACGCACGTTGTTGGTCTGCAGCCTCCATGCAGCTCCTCCTCGAGGGGGTCGCGGTGACTGAGAGCCCCCACCCCCCCGTCTCTCTCTCCCTCCCTCTCTCTCTGCCTCTGCCCCCCGGCTCCTCTTGCGCCCGCCCCGGCCCCGATTGTTGACAAAAGACGCTGCGAGACGGAGCGTAAGGAGCCCATTCTCCGGTACCGGTGAGCGGATCTGCCCGTTTACTAGACTCCATTCCCTGAACAGCTCGAGGAGGAGGATCGGGACGGCGGCGGCGGCGGCGGTGGGGGGTGAGGAGGACTCCTTCGCTCCTAGAAAACCGTGAGTCACAACGGACTGCTTTGTGTCCGTAGCCGAACGCATGTAGCCAAACGTTAGCTGTGGTAACACTGCGGGGTCGACCCCCCCTCCCCACCGCCCCCGTGTGATCCGGTATCATATGATGCTCATTTCTGTCTGTAGCCTTGGGCAGATTATGACAGCTTTCCGTCTCTCTTTGTGCCTTTGTGTGTCCCCTCTCGGGAAGGTGTGGCCGAGGTGATCCGGGTGTCGGTGGTGGTCGGACCGCAGCAGGCCGGCGTGAAGTGGACGCCCCCCTCTCCCTCTCCTCTCCTCACCTCTCCTATCCCTCCTGAAAACCACCACATTACTGGTATTTACCGACAAAACCCAGTGCCACGATGGGTCACTCACTGTGAGGGAAGAGCGAGGCCAGTGTTACAGGAGGAGGAGGAGGCCTAGGGCAGGTCTATTTAGCCGGGAATGGTTTGATCTGAGACGGCCAGGCAGTCTGGATCTAACCGGGGACCCCTCATTCCCCCGGAGCCTCCGCGGCTCCAAGCCGCGTCCTGAGCCCTCCAAGATGGGGAAGTGCGACGGAAGATGCACACTGTTGGTGATATGTTCATTGCAGTTGGTAAGTGTGTGTTTGTGTGTGTGTGATGGTGTGCGTGTGAGAGTGCTGCCTCTCTGCTTACTATGAAGATATAATTAGAGCAGCGTGCTATAGACCCGCACGTTATAATCAGACATTTTTGTCCACCAACCCCCCTCTCTGCATAGTCCCACTGAAGGCTTTGAGCCGCAGCTGCTGGGGTTCCATGCCACATTACAGGCGAGGGTGTGTGTGTCTTTGAAGAAGAGGAGCCGGGCAGGGGGCGCTTTTGGTGTCAGGGTGGTCTGCGTGTCTGTAGAAGGGAAGGGTGAAAGCCCCCCAATCTGGCAAAAACCCTGTGGATGTTAAACACAAGAGGGACAAGGAGACTGTGTTTACCATCTGGTCTCCATTCTGAAGGCAAAGTTAGCTGCTCCTTGTCTGAAAATAGCTGGGACTATTGCTCTAAAATGTAATAAGTGTGTAATATGAGACAGTATGAGCTATTCCTGTAGTGAACAGTGTGAGGCCATTGTTTCTTGTGCTGATGTGTTGTGTGTTGTTTTGTGTATATGTTCGTGTGAGTGTGTGGTACTAGGACTGAGTCCATAGATTCTCATTAGTTTGGGGGAGCTTTTAGGGGGGTTGCTCCTCTTTTACAGTCACTGGACTGGCTGGTGCTCCAGGCAGTTACCATGGAAACAACTGCGGCAGACCTGTGTATGTGTGTCCCTGTCACCGCTTATGTGTTAGTGTGTGTAAACTTGATTACAGGGCATGTTGTTCTCTGTCGTATTTGCATGTGTCATCACTTGTTTGTGTTCTTGTGTATTATTTTACCCCTCTCCTTGGGTGTGGGTCTCCTGTGACCCCTCTCTGCTGGTCCTATAGGTGGCAGCCCTTCAGAGGCAGGTGTTTGACTTTCTGGGCTACCAGTGGGCTCCCATCCTGGCCAACTTCCTGCACATTATGGCTGTCATCTTGGGCATGTTCGGCACGGTGCAGTTCCGCTTCAGATACCTCATCTTTGTGAGTACACATCTTTCAACAGTTAATGATGCCACAGCACCTGTTCACCACCAGCTTTATTGAAACCAATGAAGCCTAGTGTGATACAGTTTAGAAAACACCTGATTCCTGTGTTTCTTCGGCAGTATGCAGTATGGCTGGTCCTTTGGGTGGGCTGGAACTCTTTCATCATCTGCTTCTACCTGGAAGTTGGAAACCTGTCTCAGGTAAAGTGAGCTTTAGAGCTGCGTGATAGACTAGACTGATGATGTATGAGAGATCAGCTGTTTTTAAACTGTCAGTATTGGAGTACAATGTAAGGCCTTTAAATGGGTAAAACTGACCTTGAATGAAAACAGTCACTCAAAAGTAAAACAAAAAAAAAAAGAGTCTCTCATGGATTTTGTTATAGTTTGGTTTTCAGCTCCACGTTGATGGATTAATAACTTTGAGCTTGATGTTTAGTGATTCAGACTGATTTATTGACATATTTATTACTTAAATGTTCAGTTCAATTCTATAGAAAGATTGACTCACTATCTGCAGATCTTCATTAAGTGCTGGAGAAAATGGCTGAACTATAAACAAAACAAAGCATAATTACTACTGTCTGTCATTTCAATAATTGTGTTCAACCAGTGATCCCTAGGTTCTGCGTTGTATTGCCTGTTGATAAAACAAATATATAGTTTTTGTTTGTTAATATAATTATATATATATAAAGTTCAGCTCAAGAGTTAATCTGGTTTCTAATAGAGATAAACGTTTCAAGCACAAATGTATTTTCAGTCAAAATAATGTGGGAGGACAGTGACGATATCAGCTGATTACTTTCAAACTATCATTATACATCATTATCATTGTACACTTTGTCCCCAACAGGATCAGTACGTACATGTACATCTTATATGTTCATATAATGCCTGTCTCTATTTTTAGGACAGGGACTTTCTCATGACGTTCAACACATCCCTTCATCGTTCGTGGTGGATGGAGCATGGCCCTGGTTGCCTGGTAACGCCGGTGCTTGACTCACACATTGCCCCTGATGACCACCATGTCATCACCGTCTCCGGGTGTCTCCTTGACTACCAGTACATCGAGGTGTTGAGTTCAGCCATTCAGATCCTATTGGCTGTAAGTTCTCTGCCTACGCTCTCTCACAGGACAAATAACAACACATTCTGATCCATTACCACTAAACACACATATACACAAAGGGAATTTTGAAAAAAAAAAACAATATAAATATACAATTTTGCTCCATTCCTGACCTGTAACCCTCTGATAAATCATCATCAGCCTCCTTGACATCAGCAGCAGTAGCTCATTTATCTCTTATCTTGCCTCTTCAAACAGCTCTTTGGCTTTGTGTACGCCTGCTACGTGAGCAAAGTCTTCCAGGATGACGAGGACAGCTGTGAGTGCCTTTTTTTTTAACTTCTTCTCAGAGGAGCTTGTTTATCCACTCCCATCACCTTGTTCAGCCGATTAGGTTTTACTTGTGACACGTTATCGAGACAGGTTTTGTGCTGCTTCATTGTCTTCTCTCAGCCTGAGTCATGCTGAGCCATATATATATCGCTGAGGGTTCCCCTGTGGGTGATCTGAACGCTCCCATCTGCGGGGGGTATTAGAGACATGTCTGCCCAGAATATTCCCACTGTCAAGAGTGTGTGTCCGTCCATCTGTCTGCATACAACGTGTCTGTCATCTTGTGTGTGTGCCATCTGTGTGTCTGGATGATGCTTCTCCTTGTCTGTGCCTCTTAGTGTTTCACTCTCATTCAGACAAATGTAAAAAAAAAAAAAAAAAAACATTAGACCACAAGGTATATGTTGTTTGTAACGCCAAATCTATGGCTTTTGAATTGTTATAGATCACAGATGAATTTTAATTACATTGTTAAAATAACTTTCTTGGTCCGACCATGGGGAAACGTCGAAATACAAAAAAACAAACAGGCAGAAAAACATACAAGAGTGAAAAAACATGAAATATAAAGTAAAATGAATATGAATATTTCTATACGTTTTTATTTAAATATTATTTACATATTTACATTATTGTCGCACATGTACGTGGTGTGAGTATAGGAGTTACATTTAATATTTTTTGATTACTTTTATAATAAATGTTAGAGCTGCTGAGATATTGAAATTCACGCTGATAAGTAACTCTACAGGATCTTATTGTCTTTTCTGTGAACTTTATGCCTTCGCTGTTAGTATAACTCTAATAATAGTTTATATTTACTGTTAGAGCTGGTGGTATGAGCAGAAAATTAAATCTGTGTTTTTCATTTTTATTGTTACTGCGATGTCACTACAGTTTTTTGTTTTTTTTTACTGTCTATAAAGATTCAAGACGAAACAGGATACTGAATTGCTTTATTAAATGTGTTCACTGGATATGTGCAGTATCAACAGCCACAAACGACTAGTTTTGCATTTTGCGTCAGAGCAGATATAGAGTGGTGTAATGATATGATGTCATTAGAAGAGCACCAGTTAAATGGTGGTAAACATTATGGAAGTAACAATAGAATATGTAGTTCTCAGTTTAAGCAAATGTTATTATACTTGTCAATGGAGATGGTTGCAATTTCAATCACTACTTGGTAAATTAATCACTATTATTTCAAATAATTGCAATATAATGATTATGGAATTGTTGTGGAAGACCTGACAGATGTTCTAAAAATATTCATTTAAACCAGCTTTGAAAGGTAACGTTACTGTGTGAAGTTCTGTGTATTAATTGATTATTGTAAATAGATTTGGTGTCTTTTGTGTTGTCTGGTGTTATATAAAGGTTTTTGGCCAAAGAGAATACATTCAGATATCATCCCATTTTTAATCACCCATATTTCGATCAGTGACTTTACATTAAGTCTATATTTTCTGACTGTGTCTACATTGGATTACCTATTGAATTTATTTTATTTAATCGTCACCAAAACCTTCATGTGACAATTGTATATATGTTCTTAAGATCAAATAATAACGAGTAATATTATTACTCTCTATGAACAATGTGGTATTGTTTATTTTTTATTTACATGAAATGAGTACATATGTTCATATACGCAAAATAACTATCAAACAAATAATGTATTAGATATAAGAAAGACCAAGCAAAGGTTATATAAAATAATAGAGAAATTTGTGCATTTAAGTCAAATAGAGCAGCAAATGTGTTAAAATAGCCAAAACAGACTGCTTATGTGAAGACATACATACATACATACACAGATACATACATACACATACATACATTTATACACACACATACATACACACATATATATATATATATACATACATACATACATTTATGCATACATACATACACACATACATACATACATTTATACACACACATACATACATACATTTATACACACACACACACATACATACATACATACATACACACATACATACATACATTTATACACACACACACATACATACATACGTACGTACACACACACATACATACATACACACACACATTTCTACACACATACATACATATATACATACATACATACATATGTCACTGGTTTCCAATATCATAATAAAACTGTAGCCTTCTCCTTGACACAACATATCATATATTCATCCTTTCAAGATCCTGACAAACAGTTCTGTAACTATTTAGTGTACAGAAACTTACAGGTGTTTACATAACGTTTTCAATAGTCAGTGGAGTAAATACATAAATGCTGGAAGTTCGCAGCTATATTGCTTATCAACTGACATCACATACTGTAAGTTTGTTCCTGGAAATCAATTGAGAAAGATTAGAATAATGTATCAGTGACACCGAGACAATGAGGAAGGTGATTTATGGGTGCATTACTGCCCATTCTGATGTCATAATGGATGTACAGTGATATTCTGGCGTGCCGAAAGCACTGAGATACAATCTGATATTTTAATAGATTTTCTTGTCAAAGTAGAACGCGAGCTAGAAATGAAACACTGGGTATAGTGATACTGATTTGAGAGGAAAGTGGAATGATGTCATTTCTTCTCTGTCTCATTTGTTTCTGAAGTTGATTTCATCGGTGGCTTCGACTCTTATGGCTACCAGCCTCCTCAGAAGTCCTCTCATCTGCAACTGCAGCCGCTTTACACGTGAGTCTTTTAAAAAAATGCTCTGAAAACTTTACTTTCTTCTGCTTTTTTTGGATTTTATTACCTTCTTATCATCGAGTCCCTTTGAAGGGCTACTCCAGCTATTTATTGCTGCATTTCTATTACACTGGGGAGCAGCAGAAGAAATATTCAGAATCCCATTGAAGAGCTGGTGGATCCTTTATGTCCCACAGCACAAATCAACACTACCTTACACTGGAAGATAGGAATATAATAAGACAGAATGTGAAATAAAATATGTGGATAGTAGCCATTGTACTTAAAACAGAGGCTCCACCGTCATGAAAAACCGGGAAAAGTCTTGACATTAACTGAAATCAATCAATCATCCTGGAAAAGTTGTGGAATTGAAATTTTAATAGATGCAAACTCCTCACCTTTATTTGAAATCAGCTGTAAGGAGAGAAGAATAACACCTATGATGTTCATTCTGATCTGTTGAGAAACTGTTTTTTCTGGGGACGTCAGTTAACATTAAACAATGAAATTAAAAAGAAGTTTTCCCTCATCACTTTCACGTAGTGTTTGTTAATGGGGAATTCTGTTGAGTGTCTGTAAATTGGTTTAACAGTCTGCTCTATATGTAAAGTGTCATAACATAACAATGCAATTTGATTGGTTGATTGATTGATTGATTGATAGAAATAATCAACATGAGTGAGGATGTAGAAGATGTAGAGTGTGTTTATATAGACACTCTGTTCTGTTTAATCTCTTTGAAATAAATTAAATACTTTTGCAGCAGTAAATTAATTAATTCTGAGTTTTTTTTTGTTTTTTTTTTATCCAGATGCAAAAAAATGGGCAATATCCACATCTATAAACAATGAATTCTTGTGTCACTTTGGATCTAAAATATTACTTTTTACTTGTAGAGAATATCTTATTAGTTTAACTAACTTGTCTTTAGTGTTTAAACTCTGAAATCATTGTAAAAATGTCAAAGACTGAGAGAATGAAAATGTTTACTGTTTCATTTTCATACAATAAATACAATACTAACTATTCCTGTATATAAAAGTCGTGGAAATTATATTATTGGTTCTTGGAAATTCAGTTCAGTTTATTTTGAATATGCAACAAAACAAAAGTAATCCTACTTAGTCATTAGAAATAAAATAGGTTGTAAGTAAACGTGAAAAATGTATATACACACATACAAAATATGACTTCATTCACATATTTGAAAAGGAGTGGGTATAACTGATTTAATCCCACAGCAGTTGATCCTTCAGCTTCCTATCATCATAAAATCAATTTATGGAGAGGTTTTATTGTTTTATGATATGCCTTTATAGATGCCACCATTATAGTGTTTACAGCAGCGTAAATAGAAAAAAACAAAGTGCAAAAAGGCAGGCACAAATATTTAATAGTGAACAGGAAATATAAAAGAGGAGCTATTTTACTTGTTTTGTACATATACACACATTTTATTTTTTACATATTTGCATATAGTTTGATATGGGAGCTGTTGTACAGTTTGATTTTCTGTGTAAAATTATGTGGGAAGCCTCTTTAAAAAGAAAGAAAAAAAACATTGTGTAATTGATCAATGTTTCAAGACTAAACAGTAATACTACATTTATAGACATATACAGTGATGCGTTAGAGTTTATGTACAACTTGAGATATTTTAAATGTTTTGGATCTTTGCTCATTAACATTTAAGATATTTTTAATAGATAGATAGATAGATATAGATAGATATATATATATAGAAATATATAGATAGATAAATACATAGATAGATAGATAGATAGATAGATAGAACTGAGGTAAATAAATGTGTTTTTCTGTATTATTGATTGACTCTATAGCTGAGTTCAGGATGATCCCACTAAATAAAAATGTCCAATTTTTTCAGTAATGTTACATATTTTTGCTCCTTGACGCTGATTCAGGTCAAATAAAAACAGATTTAAACCCATTAATCAATGTTCTCGCTGTGTTCACTTATAATAATTATAGAAAAAAAAAATTACAGCTGTTTTCATTAGAAAATATGACAGGATCTTTCTTGTGTAACAGTTTTTTTTTTCCTGTAGAAATTACAAGAACATATTACTGAAGGATTAATCACACCTTTGCTAACGTCAGATAGAATGTTTTTATGCCCTAAATACATCTGCGATTCAAGAAATTCAATAGAGATGTCGACGCTGAATCAGACCCAAATGTGAAGGTGTAAATCAACAGTATGTTTAAGCTTCAGTATGGGAGATGAAAGACCTGTGGAATAAGTGTGAATGTCTGAGGAAAGTGAGAAGCAGGTCATGAGTAAGTCCTTCATACTGTGTTTATGTTGAATACATAAGTTTATGTTTTCTAATGTCAGCGCGTACACAAATCAAATCACAATTTGACAGAACCTCAGTTTCAGGATTATTTCATCAGGTTTTAGAAAACTGCTGAGTGAAATGTTCAGTGTCTAACGTTCAGTGTTTGTTTTGTCCCTTCTGGGCATTGTAGCCAAAGAAATAATAACTGTGGTGACACTATTGCACCTTAACACTAGATGCTATAAAACAGGAAAAATAAGAAGTCAGTAAAAACATAGAGGCGACCCTGTCCCCTCTGGAAATATTAATGGTTCCCTCTGAGGCAGGGGTGTCCAAATCATTTTAGTTCAGTTTTCTCCATCCTCCCGTTATGATCTGAAGTGAGCTGAACCAGAAAAATAATAACCTATAAATAATGTCAACTACAGACTTTAGTTTAGTTTACTTTTAGTGTGAAAAAGTAAAATTACACTTTGAAAGTGTCTATTATTATATGATATGATATTATGATATATATTATATTATTATATTATATATGTATTATTTATTTATTATTGTTGTGTCTATAAAATGTCTATCATCTACAAAATATCCATTTAAAAAAACACAAATAACACGAACAACCATGAAAATCTGGAATTTACGAAGAAAAATAAGTGCAGTTTGAACAATATTATGCCTCAGTTTCTCATTTACAGATATACATTATAACTTATAGATCACAGTGCATGTACAAATACACAAAACATTTAATAACAGACAGAATGTTGTTAAAATTGTACTTACATTTCAGGTTGTTCAGATTTGTTCAGGTTATTCTCATTTTTTGTGAAAATATAGTTTGTAAATATAAAAATTTTCATGTAATTTTCCATTTTTTTTTACACTAAAACAAAGAAAATAATGTGGATTTGTATTTTTTTTTTATATAGAGGATTATGATAGTATTGTGCTAGTCTGATGCACTTTAGATCAGATTGGGCTCAATTTGTGTGTGAATTAAAATGATTGTTAATATCGTCACTGTTATTTTTGCATTTCACAAAATCCTCCCATGGGCCGGATCGGACCCTTTGGCGGGCCGCTTTTGGCCCATGGGCCATATGTTTGATACCTGTGTTCTAAGACAACAAATCACAATGATGCTCATTTTCAGGTTCTGTTTTGAACTTAGAGCCACCACAGTCCGTCCTAAATCACAAGTGTCAAACATGCGGTCCGGGGGCCAAAACTGGGCCACCAAAGGGTCCAATCTGGTGCCTGGGATGAATCTGTGAAATGCAAAAGTGACACTGAAAATATGAACAGTCAAAGATGTTAAAAGTCATTTTAAGTCAATTCAATGTGTCAGAACAATTAAATACAATCATAATAACCCATAAACAATGAAAACTATACATTTTTACCTTTGTTTTAATGGTGAAAAAAAGTAAAATGACAAAACATGTTTACATTTACAGACTAGCCTTTTACAAAAACAATGTGAATACCCTAAAAAATGTCTTAAGAGACGTACCGTCTGTCGAATTTGACCAATATTCTGCCTATTATTAAATGTTGTATGTGTTTGTAGATCCACTGTAATCTGTACGTTGTGATGCACGTGTTTAAACGATGAACTAAGGTGTAATATTGTTAAAATTGCACTTATTTTAATTAAGAATTTTCAATTTGTTCATGCTATGTTCATGTACCATTAGAAGATGTAAACATTTTCATTACGGGATTTTACTTTTTTCACTCAAAAACATCAAGAAAACTAAGTTCTTATCCTATTATTTATATTATTTTTACTAATCCGGCCCACTTCAGATCATGTTAGGCGTCATGTGGCCCCTGAACAAAACTGAGTTTGACATTCCAGCTCTAAATCTTACATACTGGACCTTTAACCCAAATGTTCCATCAAACATAAATCACTGTGGGACACAAAAATACATCATAACTGACCATGGAGTGTGTATTTTACTGACCCTTTCACTGTCAAAACAAGGACGTCAGACACAGAAAACATCTACAGGCGCTTCTAACACTGACAGGTCATGTGAACTGGAAGTTAACTTGAAGAATCTTCATTTATTCGTACATGTGACACTGGAACACACATTAACCAGCTGAAGAACTTTCATATATTTACCTCATTACATTGTTTTGATTTTGTTACATTTTCATGTTGTTATTTCATCATTTTTCACCTTTTGTGATTTTCATCTTGTTGTGTCACTTTCATCATTTTCTTCATGTTACGTTATTTTCATCCACTTGCATCATTTACATCAGGGGTGTCAAACATGCGGCCCGGGGGCCAAAACCGGTCTGCCAAAGGGTCCAATCTGGCCTCCGGGATGAATTAGTGAAATAGAAAAATTACAATCAAAAGACCAAAATCAAATCAAAAGATGTTAAAATAATTTAATTTTAGGTTAATTCAATCTGAAGTGGGTCAGACCAATAAAACACTATCATACTAAACTATAAATAATGAAAACCACGATTGTTTCCCTTATTTTATGTAAAAAAAAAAAAAAAAGTTAAATCACACAAAAATGCTTACGTTTACAGATTAGCCTTTTACAAAAAATGTGAACAAATATGAACAAACAGAAATGTCTTAAAAGAATTAAGTGTAATTATACCAATATTCTACCTGTTATTAAATATTTAGTATATTTGTAGATCCACTGTGATCTGTACGTTATAGGCCAAAT
>JAPSES010000058.1:2145396-2156719 GCA_029822895.1 Maxillicosta whitleyi
GGTAGAAGGATGGAGAGTGTGGAACTGCCAGGCAGGAGGCCTAGAGGAGGAGCAAAGAGGAGGTGTATGGATGGAGTGAAAGAGTACATGAAGGGAGTCAGTGTGAGAGAAGAGGAAGACAGGGTTAGATGAAGGCAACTGATTCACTATGGCGACCCCTGAAGGGAAAAGCCAAAAGGAGAAGAAGATTTAGTTATTTGTTTACTTTCTGTTCATATACTCGTCTTTAACACCATTTAAATCTACTTCTATTTGTTATTTGTTAATCAGTTTCTACATGAGTGGCTGCTGTTAGAAACATGTAGCTAAGCATTTTTTTTTTTTTTTTACATCATTACTGTAAGTTTAAGCATTTTTACATCATTTATTCATTTTGAATTATGACAAAAATGGGGAATTGGAGGAAAAATATTAGGGAAGTGAATGTATACTATGGATACTCTGAAATAAAACACTGCACACTTTCTTTATAGTTCATACTCACATTAAGGGATGAGCCCACCATACAATACCACGCGCACCCCTGCTGTTTTTTTTTTTTAAATTTAATATAAAAGATTAGATTCTGAACATTTTTTATAGGCTAAAGTGATTAAACTGATATTTGTAGGTGAAGTGACACATGAATCAATTATAGCCCAGTGATGTTATATGTGTAGAAATAGTGGCATATTCACAGACTGTGTCTAATCTGTGTTGCTCTGTTTAACTGCTTGTCCGTGCAGTGTGTTTTATTTGTCTGCCGTTACATTTCCATATGATTACAATATTTTCTTAAAGGCATCTGCATTACGTCATCCACACCCCGGTCTGGGACAGTGTCTCTTCAGTCTGCAGCCCCGGGGGTCGTTGGTGCCACACTTTCACGGAGCAACCGTCGGGGTGTCCTTGTTTTTTTGGGACACGAGCCCCTCCAACCCCCTTTTTTTTCTTTTTCACTTACATTCCGGAGGTGTAACGGAGCGTCCAGCCACGCACTCGCTGACCGTGTGGCGCAGCACGTTGCCATGGCTGCCGGACTCCCCGTTACCGTAGAGACCCTGGCGTACAGTGTGCCGCCGGAAAAGAAAAAAAAAACAAAAAAACAACGTAGTATCCCCTTAAAATAAATAGCTTCCATTCATGTTTTTAACTGCCACGGCCTACATATATTCCCCATGTTATAATTTTAACGCGTTTTGTTGTTTTATTTATATCAGTTTAACAGCGTTGGTTATTTTTCCTTGTGGTTGTCAATCACCTCCGTTACAAAACACCGGTTCAAAATACTCTGGTTTTTTTTTCTAATGACAAATAACGTGAATGAGGGCATAACAAAATTCAGTGTAAATACATGGCACAATACAAACAGACTACACAAACATAACAAAGGGACCGGTCCGGTATGAACCCTCCCTCCCCTCCCGGTTGGCGCAATGAACCGCACGCTCTCTCTCATCCCTTCCCGTCATGCAGCGCTCTTGCCTGCTCCTCCGTTGAGCCGCCATGTTGTCGGAGTGAAAGCCTGGGGTGTCAGAGAGAAACTGGGGCCGAAATCCGCGACCATCCACCCTCTCCGCCGGTGAGTACCGCCTTCTCTCCGGTCACAATAGTTCGAGACATTATTTATTCATCTTTCCATGCCGGTATTTTTGTGTTGGTGGCTATAGAGGGGCTTAAGCAGGGCTGTTTTGTGAGACTCAAGCAGCTGCCTCCCTTTCAGCTGCCTGCCTCCTTCCTCCCGTTGTGTCGGTCTTCCGCTCCAGACAGCTCTCGGGCCTTTGTTAGCATCCGCGTCACGGGGACCTGTGGGGCTGCAGGCACGGCAGACAGGTAGAGAGCCCAGTGTATTTATTAATTGTGAGATAATGATGTTAGTAGACTGTTGCCGCTGCTTAGAACATTGCTAAGACCCCATGTTTGGAACCTGGTTCGCCCGGGCTGAGGTTGTGTCGGGAGGCCGTGTTATTGTTGGTAGACATGGGCAGTGAACCCTCCTTAACAGATCCGATACTAGCTTGACTGAACGCAGATGGATGAAAATGAAAACTACGCTATCTGTCACGGCCGTTTTCATGAATCTTCCACATATTCCGGTTCGTTTTGATGTGTCATGTCGCCTTGGAGGAAATTGTTTAGTCTGTGTTGAGACACCTAACGTTATCTCCTGCTAGCTGCAGGTTGCCTGCATGTATTGTCACACCCCTGTCTGTGCCCGGTATGCAGTGGATTGATCCCTGGTATTGAATAATGATTAACCCAGTTAGGTTATGGAACACAGGGCTTGTTTCCGGGTGCTGACTTAAACTTGTAGCATAAGTCGTGTGCGCCTTGCTTTGGGGAATGGCCACACTGTTGTGGATTTCCGGGTGTTTCTGTACCTGATTTCGTCTTGTAGCGAAGGTATCACAAGCTAATGTTTCTCTGCTGCTAAATAAAGAACTGGGGAGCCATACGAACACTAACTTACATATGTGAATCGTCACTTGCGGTGCGGGTTTGTTTAATTTTTAGGGACCCTTTAGCCGGTCAGCTCGTAGTTTTTGTCTTTATGCAAGGGGGTGTGTTGCACAGTGGTTTCGGCATATTGAAGAGAAAGGTGCATGTGAGCAGGATTCATAGTGTGAGACTTTTGCAAAGGTAATTACTGTATATGGCTCGGTGTAAAAAGAACTGCTTGTAATTTCCTCATGGCCTGTAGGGACACTGATGTGAAACTGGTAATTTTAACAGAGATTAGAGCTTGTTGAATAAGGAGAGGTTGTAAAATACAAATTATATCCCTTTGACTGCTGAAAACCACAGATGGCTGAGCTCTTTGTTGACTGATCACCAAACAGGTCAGTCCATGCACATTGTATATTTCTTTCTTTGCTTTCTGTCATTTTACGTGCAGTTATAAACCAATCTCTCCACTGCCACTTACCCAGTTTAATGAGAGGGGGGCTGCTTGACCTTTTCCACCAGGTTTGTCAGTTAGGCAGTTTGAGGTGAATAATGTCACATATTCTTCTGTGCAGACTTATAAAGACAACACACCTCTTTAAGAATTTTCTTTGACAAAGTTTTAATGTTTATTTGAACTAGTTATTTAACTATTATGTAACTACTTGTTATTTTAAGATTGTGCAGTACTATTAAACCTAATAATAGATCACCTGGACACATCCTGAATAGTTGGGACAAATAAAGATGTACATCTTCCAATTTGTTGCAGCTCAGTTCAACAAAAGCAAAAACTGGAGCTTCTAAAATGCCCACAAAGTTGAATCAGCACTCTGCAGAGTTTTAACAAAAGACGAACACAGGAAACCTTTAAATATACAAATTATTGTACAACTGTTACATTAGGCTGCACTTGTTTTATATGGCACCATGTAATGAACTAGGCATTGAAAATATAATCTTCTGATGGCACAACTGCCACAAAACCTATGACGTTATGGACCTGTACCATTGTGCTCCTGCTGGTCTGTAACCACAGGCTGGTTATAAATCTACGTGTGCAATGTTTCATAACAAACCAAATTAAATTTCTGTCAAAGGAACACTTTGAACCTGATGAGAAGAGATGAACCCTGACCTGCAAAGTATGCATATCACTTGGATGTCTGTGTGACTGTTTGTACTTGAGGGTTCAAAATCTGACAATCATGGTGGCAACTGTCATCTGTCTGATCTGTCCTTTTCATGGATTTTAGAACCTGTATGTTTGGTGTGAGCATGAAACAAACCAAAGTTTACACTACGTAATGCAGACTGCAGGTGGGGAGTTCTCAATCATTTGCATGTTACACAGGCTTTCAAAGTAGTTTTCATATCTTTAGCTGTCAATCCACACTCTTGGCACCATGTATTAAATTTTGAATCCATTTATTAAGTAACTTTGAGGGTATTTTTCTACCATGTCTGTGTGAATTTGAGTAAGTTTAGGGTTATGCTTTATGGAGAAACATCTTCTGTCTTTGTCTGTTTTTGGATGTGGATTCCTTATGATGGGAAGGTAAATTACTTTACTATTTATACGATTCATCTTTGTTGGCACTGTGTTGCACAATCTGGAGCTAATAGTTAATTTTAACTTAAAAGACTTTCAGCCTAAAGGAAAGGGCTAGTGTTTGTGTACTATTTAGTTGAAATGAGCCCGTGTTTATTCATCTGTAGCAGCTTTGGATGTGACTGGTTTAGTAGAACCATCAGTTGGTCAGTCATGTACCAGTTTTGTGTGTACGCTTCCCTTAAAGCGATGCAGATCTTTATTTTAAAAAAGTGCTGTGGGTTTTTTAAACTGTTTTGGTATTGTGTGTTTAAACTTACTGTCTGTTTGGAGGCTTTATAGGATGGATTATATTACGTCATGCTTGGATTTGAAAAGCGTCTTAATATTTTTTGTGGATTTTGAAGTTATCTGATTGGGGTGGTTACTTCTGGTTGTCCTAAATGTGTATTGGACTCTTGTATATAAGAATGGTGGTTATACGTTCTTAGTTGGTGAAGACCAAACTTTGAATTGATAGGTTTTGTAGGGTTGACCCTCAACTTTGGAAAACGTTATTCAAATGACTGCATATATTTAGTGAAGTACCCTCTGTGTATGTACGAATGTGGTGTGGTGTGACACATGCTACCTCTGGCACCTGCTTCATCAGTTTGCCATGTTTAACACTGCACTCAGTTGCCAGTCTTTCTATTAGCTATGCCTGACTACAACATGTCTGGTATGAACGACATTGCAGGAAAACCGGTTTGTTTAGTTGAATCTACTTGAAAATGATTAAAACTTTGCTTGTATATGAACAATGTTAAACTGAGGATATTTAAGCATGTCCCTGTTCAACCTGTAGCATGATCAACATACACCCAACTGTCAATTTTATATATATATATATATATATACACACATATATATATATATATATATATATATATATTCATTCTTTGATTTTTGCACTTTCTGCTTGTGTGCTTTTCTTGTGTGCTTTTATGCTTCGCTGCTGTAACCTGGATTTTCCCTTTGTGGGACAAATAAAGGCATATCTTGTCTAATTGTAAAGTTTTTAATGTGCTCTTTATAAAAATAAAGTAAATGAAATACCTGAACAAAATATTACAAGCACCTGCTTTAATGTTCCACAAAACTTGGTGTCCCAAAAGTTTGGTCCATAAAACTAAACATTTTGCCTGGAGTTTAATTTGGTTTAATATTGTTTATTGAAGACATGTTTATGGTAATGGACAATTAATTCTTTTGTTGTCAAATTTTTAAATAATAATGAATGTGTAATGTGTCCTGTCCTCCCTGTTTTCTGTCACTGGAAATTGAACATGAAAGGTTTTGAGCTTTCACTCCGAAAGTAAAGTCCACTCACTCTGCACATATATAAATTGATAGATAAGTATGAGATAGATTAATAATAGTAATAGATTAATAGAATACAGTGAGCATGAGTCACATGGATGGTGTCCTGTCTTACTCCAATGTACTCTAGACATAAATCCGGACCTTGTTCTCCAGATATTAAAGTTCATGTGTCATTCATAGCTAGTATTCCTTTGTTTGCACGTTCATGACTGACATGTTTCCCTCTCTTTTGTAGGCTGTGGTGGAATGAGCAGTGTGTGTGTGTTGAAGAGGAAAGCAGTGCTCTGGCAGGATTCATTCAGCCCCCACCATAGAACTACATCTCCCAGCATGCCTGTGGTGCTGAGCAGCGGAGGACATGCCCCTCCAACTGGGCAGACCCCTCAGGCCACACCCCCCAGCCAGCAGGTAACACACACTCACCCACACGCCAACATTTCATATGTCTGTAAATTGTAATCAGAGAGCTGTGTCTGTATGTGAGGAACATGTCATCACTACCTACATGCTCACTGTGGCTTTACTGTTGCCACTCAATTTTTTTGTATTAGTCTTCTTGGATTTTACTGCTTTTAAGACCCATTTCACAATCAGCATAAAGTTCAACAATAGATGAACAGCTTAAGTGGGAGTAAGTATATTCATTGTCTAGTTGGAGGGAAGAGATGCAGAGGAGATGGAGATATACTGTGTTTACGCTGCCACCCACCAACAGCTTATCGGCAAACAGGATGATGTTCAGTGGTTGAACTTATCCTGTTGTATCAAAGGTTGTTTCAGAAGTCTGAATTTGATCTTATTCAAAAATAGTGTTAGGGACTGAAGGGCTGTACTGGCACAGAACGGCAAATAAACAGCAATAAAAGAAACAAAATCAGTATCGCACATTATTGTCTGCTCAGAATTTCACAATCAGTATGTCAATAAAAAGAAGGAAATCAAACATTGGCTTTTTTTTTTAACAATAGGTGAAATAGTGAAGGTGCCCATAAGTTCAGAGTAAGTTCTTTACTTCAGTATGTATTGGAGAGGGAAAGATTCTTGAGTTGTTTTTCACGTGCTAAAGAGAAAGAAGTAATAGAAACCCTCGTGGACCATCTTATCACCTCCTTTCATAGTTTTATGTGGCAAACGCACAAAATGTGCCTCAAGATAGAGCTGATAGTAATTGTAGAAATAACTCCCAATCCAAAGCTAAGTAGCAAGAAAAATGGTTGATCAGGAGGTAATGTTCTAAGTCTAGCACTATTCATTCATTTCTATATTTATTTACTTATTCATATTTTGTGTTTAGAGTGACAGGAAAAATAGACTTGAATGCATGTCCTTCAATTTTTCAGCAGCCTGATAGTCTAGCTTTCACCGCATTAAAATGTTTATTCCTACAGATAAAACTAAGCTTCAATAATGGATCTTACTTTTAGCTGTTTAGAAATTTACTACGCTTTTATTGTATGTATTTTACTTGTAGAATTCCACATTGTCTTTCAAAATTATGACGATGTGATATATCAGTACAGACTTCTATTTTTTCCAGATAATTATTACAGTCTCAATTAACATAGATTCATTATTATGATTGCGTTTCTCGTGTGCGACTTCTTAAATGTGATTTGCTGCTCTGTTTTCCCTTTTCATACAACTGTAAATTGAGTTCACTCAGATTATAATAATTTAAATAATGACCCTGTGTTGTTTGCTTGTAATGGGCATTGCCCATGTAAGAAGAAGTTCTTCTTGGTTTATAACATGCTACTTACAGGTTCGCTACATACGTGTGTGTGTGTGTGTGTGTGTAGTGGGCGATCAAAGCCAGTTGTTTTCATCACTGGTTGTTGTATGACTGCATCTTTCGGGGAAATTTGTGTGTACCCTCAAAATGAGTAAGACAGGAAGTCAAATGTAAGCTTAACTGGTAAAATGAAATCCTGCCTGTTATTTAGACATTAGAAGAAAGGATGTGGCTCCAAAGACTTCAAACCACTGTGGTTTCTTGATGTTTTTTAAAGACACATGGCAATTCCTTAATATGTACCCAAGATATGTACAGAGAAAGTTTTTCAAAAGCAGCAAACGCACACGAAGGACAAGACTGTTTTTTCATTTAACACCTTTTCCACATTTTAATAATTTTTTGTATTTAACAAGTGCAGTTATTTACTTATTTACTCACACTTACGTTGTTTTGTGGATTTGTTTCTGAATGTATCTGTATGTCACAGTCTTAAATAACGGATGATCTGATCTTCTTCAGCGTCGTGTAAAGTTCTGTCACGATAATGTCAAACTTCACAGTTGCCTTGACGTCTGAAGAATCCTTCAACACACTGTGCGTGTTACTGTTGCCGGTAATTTCAGGATAATGTGCACATGTTTGTGTGTCTCTAAGGGTGTGGCGGGTGCTGGACGTTCCCAGGATGATGCCATGGTAGACTATTTCTTCCAAAGGCAGCACGGTGAACAGCCTGGCAAACACCGCTGGCCCACTGGAGACAACATCCATGACAGCCAAGTATGTGCTGCTCGCATGTTACAATGTGTAGAACCAGTATAAAAACAACAGCTAAATGTAATATTCCACTACTTCTACACTATAATCCAGTGATTTCTGTGTGATTAATGCTCAAGGTTAGTTGCTAATGTCCTACCGTACAACCTTTTTTAATATTTCATTTTGTCTGTTTGCTAGAGGCATGAATTTCTGTTTGTCATTAGTTCGTCTTGTCTTTACAGGTACGGTCCATGGACGAGCTGAACCATGACTTTCAGGCTCTGGCTCTGGAGGGCCGTGCGATGGGGGAGGTGAGACGTCAGTGTTGATACTTGGGGACATTTATAATTAGTGACCCCCCCAATATTGATGTTGTTATATGAAGGAAACGCAGATCAATGCAAGGAAAACCGCTCTAGTCACTGTGCAGGAAAACTAGTCCTTGCCAACGCCTGTAAATTACAAATGTCATCCTTCATTAATTTAGAGACATGTAGTTAGAGGAACGTGTGTTTTTATTCCACCAGTGCATCGATCGAGTAGTTAGCCTAGTTTTTGTCTTGAATAGAAGCAGCTGTGGTGTGGAGGGAAAAAGTCAGGTAAAGCCTTGATAATTCTGCTGGAAAACTGCTTATATTTGGTACTGATTAAAGCTTTTGTGCCTCATGGGTGACATTTTACTGTCCATTTAAAGAATAGAACAGAGCATTTCCTGTCAAAAACACCTGCACTTGCTCTGTCAATATAAATAATCACCAAACAGAAAGTTTAACCTTTAAACACAGGCTAACCTGATGCTGCTGTACACACAGTAGAATCATCCAAGTCAGTTCAATACAGTGATGCATACTTCTTAATTAAAAAGTCTGAGAATCTGTATGGAAGAGGGTCACACCAGTGTACATGTAACTGTTAAAAACACACCGACTTAGTTGACAGGTGGAGCCATCCGTTTTCAGTAGCTATTTATTAGAAGCTTTAAAGTTGAGTCTTATAAGTACGGTTCTCAGGATCACATTCTGCATGGCGACATTTAACCTGAAAATGGCTGCCCTGTATTTAATGACTCCTCCTGCTTCAATAGACATATGATGGATTCCCCTCAAACTTGAATAACAGGAACTCCAGGAGAAAAGGATCGCTTGGTTGAAGGCCTTTCAGCAACAACGTACAGAGGACTTGAGGCATTGTTCTTCCAGAATGAAAAGCACTGAAAGATGAGAAGAGACTGGGCATAGATGCTTTTTCATTTGAGCTAGTAGGATCATCTGTTGGCATTTGGACACAGCACATACTCAGAAATTCTGTTGTGTTGAGCCGGTGCCGACAATTAGTTTTAGCGTGTTAAAACTAAGTTGTGTTTTCAAAGTCTTTGTTATTTAATGTTTTTACCTCCTAAAATATCTGGCTTTTTATTTGAAGTAACGGATTGATTCAAAGACATTTTTATTTCAGATTTTCAGGAAATAAAATGTGCAGGTTGCAAGTGCTTAAAGGCAGTGAAAATATTTACAGGAAACAATTTGAACAGTTCAGAAAAGGCTGAGTGTACTAGTATGTGAAGACGTGGAAGAGAAAGACATGCGAGGTGCTGAATAGGTGATGGATGTTACAGTGAATTAAGGGTATCACTGCATATGTATTTATAAATTAGATTCATGTTTTGCCTTGGTGTTTAAAATGCATACTGGCAATTTGATATTAAAAAAGAGGCATAAGTGCTTAAGTCATTGGTACCGTATAAGGCTTTGGCACTGATCATATCGCTTTTAATTTCTGTGTTTTTAAAGGTCTGCATCTGTTTGGTTGTTTTTAACTGCTACATGTTATGGTGGGCTGGGATTAGGGGGGTGTGAGTTTGGGGGGGGGGGCAATCTGTACCCCAAAATGAGTACATGTACTCCGTACAACTGTACAAAGGGAAATTAAAAGTTAAGCGGTTGTAAGTCTGTTAATGTTCTTAACAAAATTGCAATTTCTATTTTATGTATAAAGACCCAAACATCCACCTTCTACTAAAACCATCTACTGATGTAAAATATTTAATAGCTGTTGATCCACTAATTCTGTCAATACATGTAAATAATTGGTGTAAAATGTAGTTTAAACGTTTGTCATGGTCATCAGATATGACCCATTTGGACGTTCAGAGGCTCTGTAGTTACCTTAGAAACACAGTCATCTTCTACAGCATCGATTCACCAGTAAAACCCATGGAGTTGGATCAGTAACAGTGGATGGGTACACTTGAATTTATGTTCAGGAAATGATATCTTTGCTGTAAATGTGACTTTTTCTTCAGTTTTCTCTATTTTTTTTTATATTATAATCCGTAACTTAACTCTCAGCTTTTATGAACGTCTATATGATTACTAAATTAAATGTTGAGTATAATATTACAATAAATTGTGATTAACCACTTAAGGATGGTTAAATATAGAGAAAAATTAATTTGGGAACTGACACAAATGTCACACTGGGTACTTATGAGTTAAATAAAAAATGTTGTGGAAGGTTCTTTGGGCTAAATTGTCTGTTTTTAGTTATTTACATTACTGCTCAGAACGTTGCAAAGTAGTCCTTAAGATCAATGTAAATAGTCATGATGGGGGGATTTTAAAATGAGCACAGGTACAGTAAACAAACACATCAATGTGACCAGAAAGATGTCAAACTGGGGAGACGCTGATGTGTAAAAGTCTCATCTCTGTTACTCCGTTGGTTTGGTTGTAGAAATCGGTCAATGGTGGCAAAAAGGTGGAATCACCAGCTCACCCTTTTCCAGAATCTCGGTGTAAAAAGTGGCTTTAGACACAAGCTGTTTTCTACACTTTCCATTTTCCATGTGCAATTGGCGCTCTGAGGTGGTGATGGTTCTTTCACTTAGTGAAGGTGACGCGCAGACGAGACGTGTCGGCTGCCGCCATCATTAGTCACTTATCCACTGCTGATAGTGTTTATCATATGGATGGTAGAGGTTTCTATTATTGGTACAAACAGCTACAGTAGTAGTATGTCCACTGTTATGGTGCTTTTCCACTCCATGGTACCGGTTCTACTCTACTCAGTATTCCTGTGATTCTTTTCCACTTACATGGGACCGGCTCGTCTCAGCTCGACTCGTTACTCCGACACGGCGCTTTACTTCCGTGTCGTCTGCTCAGAGTTTTTTTAAGACATTTCTTTTTAACAAAACTTTTGGTCCCATTTTGTAGTAGTCTCTCTTTTTAGACTCCTTTAAGACAATTTCTCTTAATATTATATTTTACTTTTTAGTGTCTTTTTAACCTGTAGTCCTTTGAGATCCTTGGATGTAAAGGGCAATATAAATAAAATGCATTATTATTATTATTTAATCGCCGAAAACTCGCTCGTTGCATATTTTATCGTCTGGATTTTTACGTCCGCCATCACAGACTGAATCTCCATTCCGTCTATGGTGTAGTTTTGTTCTGTCATCATGTGGATTCATGGATCACTATTCACTGTCT
>JAPSES010000058.1:2168361-2186968 GCA_029822895.1 Maxillicosta whitleyi
AAAACCATCTGAAGGTAGTAAAAAAAGGTATTAAATGGTAGTAAATTTGACTCAAAGATTGCTGTATATACCCTGAATACTAGCGGTTCTGTCCAGTAACTTACATTATTAAGTACATGTGAGTACAAAGTCATTGCTCCATCAGTCAGGCGTGGCCAGCAACATGTTGCCTCCTCCAGCACCAGTAGTGACACAGTAACGTTATATTGTCTGATTACCTGGGCTGTGATGGACTAGTCACTGACCCCGTGCAGCAGACACCAGTCTAAGATGGCACATTATCGGCCAGTGCTGGGTTATGTCCCTAGGACAATGGCGGAGTGCAAAGCTTATGGCTGCACAAACAACAAGTGCAGAAATCCTGGAAATCCATTCAGTCTGGCTCACTGACTGCTGCTTGTTTACTTGCACTCAATCACCTGGAATCAATGATGGTACGTCACTTCTAGCCGGCAGGGGCTGCTCTCCAGAGGTTCTGCCCCTGCATGTAATTCACATAATAAAAAGGTCCAGTGTGATGCATTTATGGCAATTTTTAAAGTGTTTTTTATTTTATTTGTTTATTTCTATTTCTGAATTTGTGCCTCTCTTCTTTGTAAGTAATGCACTAAGCACAATTAATGCCATAAACACGACCAGTACAGGTACATTTAAACTTAGGAGTGTTAAATTCATTTTAGTTCAGGGGCCACATTCAACCTAATAAGGTCTTAAGTGAACTGGGCCGTTAATAATAATAAGTGAAAAAGATAAAATTACATTATAAGTGTTTACATCTATAAAAATTTCCTTTTAAAAATGTGGATAATGCGAACAACCTGAAATTTCTTAAGAAATCCAAGTGCAATTTTAACAATATTAGGTCTCGGCATATCGTTTACACATGTGCAATGCAACTTCCCGATCATAGTGGATGTATGCACAAAACATTTAGTAACAGGTAGAATGTTGGTAAAATTACACTTAATTCTCTGACGACATTTCAAGTTGTTCGTATTTATTAAAGTTATTCACATTTTTATTTAGTTTGTAAATAAAACTTTACTTTTTACACAAAAAAAAGAAACATTTATGGTTATTTTGATGGTAGTCTGCTGGTCTGATTCACTTGAGATCATATTGGTCTGCATGTGGAACCTGAACATAAAAGATTTTAACACCTTTGACGGGGAATGTCTTTAGTGTGAGTTTTGGATTGCATAAATTCACCCCACAGGTCCGGTTGGACCCTTTGGCGGGCCAGTTTTGGTTCAGGGGCCATATGTTTGACACTTGTACTTTAAGTAACCAAGGCATCAGTTGATTCTCTTCAGATTTACACATTATATTCTAATGTTTTTGTCCTCCTCTAGTGGCCAACTCGAGTGGTGGCAGTGGTTCCAGACGAGACTCCTTGACAGGGAACAGTGAGCTGTACAAACGGACCCCCTCTAGCCTCACCCCTATCGGCCACGGAGGCTTCTACAACGGCACCTTGGGCTTCAGTCCTTCCCCTGGCCCTGTGGGCATGCCTCTACCCAACCAGGGCCCCTCCCATTCTCTTACACCCCCACCCTCCCTGTCCAATCACAGCTCCTCGTCCAACCTTAATCTTGGTGAGTGTTTTCCTTTGAATGAAGTGACAAAGGATGTTTTTTTGTGCCTCGGATGTTTGATGGTTGTTATTTTTGTCCACACGTTGTGATGTCAGGCTGGTTGAACACAACTCATGTGAACTTCCAGAAAATACATTTGCTGGTCCTAAATAAACATTGTTAAGCATGTCCAGCACACAGCAGCAAATGTGTCTGTCTGACTCTTGCATTAGTTTAAAGTAGGTCTGGGCACACATTGAAGAAATTAGAGTTGTAATGTTAACTTAGATACCACCAGTAACAGTAACTAACATACTCTAAAGCTAAAAAACAACAACTTTTCTTTTTGTTTTAGAGTGAAAACAGTTAAATTATGTTATGAAAATATTTACATCAATGAACTATACTTTAAAACAATCTGAAAAGCATGAAATATTAGTTGTAATTTTAACTATTATGCTTCAGTTTATCATTTACACAGGTACATAATAACTTGCAGACCACAGTAGATCTACAAGTACACAAAACATTTCGTAACATATAATATTGTTAAAATTGCACTTCTCTTAAGACATTTCAGGCTGTTCATATTTCTTCAGGTTATTCATTCATGTTTTGCAAAATTATGCTTCGTTTTGATTTAAATGCATGAAAATATTTACATTTACAAAGTGAAAAATTTGGAGTATTTTTGAATTTGGAGTATTTGGAATTGTGAGTATTAATTGGACATTACTGTAGTATTTTACTGGCAAGGGCCGGACTAGACCCTTTGGTGGGCTAGATTTAGCCCCATATTTGACTCCCTTGTGTTAAGATTTGCAAAGAACTTTTCAAAACTAAAAGAAACAGCACAACAAATGTCCCTGCAGCCTCTGAAACAAAGGGTTAAACTGGAAACGGTGATAACGGGGTTCTCTGATGCTTTAAACTGTGGCTTTACAATCACAACCGCAGCTTTCATCACACTATCAAAATTAACTTAATTCATTTTCAGTTTTAAACCTTTATCACATGACAGGGCACCGATTGAAGGAAATTACAAAAACATTTCACTGTCAATTGCACATGCTATATTTTTAATAAGGAAAAACATCTCAGTGTTGTGTTTTGTCTCAAGTTTACCAAGGCAGAAAAAAAATTAGTCTTCCATATAATGCTGAAAAATTGAGATTTAATGTTTTTGCCCATTTCCTCCAAAACTAAGTTTTAGAGGTTTAACTTCAGCGGGTTCAACATTTGACACCAGACTCATCATGAATCCTCTTTACATTCTTTGCTCGTTGAACAGTTTTTCAGGATTGGGTCCAGTTACTTTGTGTTGCCTTATAAGCCAGTAATTTAATGATCACATTTTCAGTTGCATTTTACTTGGAATATTTCAAATTCTTACAGTATTAGACTAAGATGGCTCTCTTTCGATAAGGACACCTATGTATTATTTGCCTTGGGGTTTATATTTTTGCAGTTCTTACATTAGTCTTGGTTATTTTAGACCCTGGCCATAACCAGGTGACTCACCTGTCATCTCTCATCACCCCCACAGGTGGCCTGACTAATGGAAGTGGCCGTTTCATATCTGCAGCCCCAGGAGCAGAGGCCAAGTACCGCAGTGCCGCCAGCTCAGGCTCCTCCCTCTTTTCACCCAGCAGCCAGTTGTTTCCATCGTCACGGCTACGTTATGGCATGTCAGATGTGATGCCATCAGGCCGAAGCCGCCTGCTGGAGGACTTCAGGAACAACCGCTACCCCAACTTGCAGCTCAGAGACATCGCTGGCCACATCATGGAGTTCAGCCAAGACCAGCATGGCAGCAGGTACATAGAAGCCCTCAAATGCCAGCGAATACTGCAGAGAAGAAGTGCAATGTTCTGACAAACCTCTGATACCTCCTACTCAGTCCAGACCTCACAAATTTCTTTCGTGCTTCATGAATAAATATGGGAATATCAGATCAACTGCTGTGCAGATTTGACTGCTAAAAAATGAATGCGCACTTAAGTGTAGAAATTGTTAAATTTAACGGTGTGTTAAAGTAGGTGTAGTGGTGGATCATGTTCCCATATCATTAAATTTGGTTTGGGAAAGGGTTTCAAATACCAAACCTCATCATATTTAACTGTTTTCTTTAATTTGGAACCTAAATAAGAACAGCTGCTTCACATGAAAGCTGTGCATTTATACTGTAAAGCTAAGATTTAAAGCTCAGAATGAGAGCATTTATTTGAGGTGTTATAGATCTTTAAAAGGATAGTTCAGGATTTTTGACATGAATCTGTATGGCATTCATGTCATCAGAGTAGTACAGCATACTGAAACTTGCCGGACTATTTTCATTTTGATGAAAACTGGGCCAGAACTGGGCTCACAGGACTCTGTCGGGGTTAAGTCAGTGTGGATGTACTACACTGATGAGGGGATGAAATACAGATTCATGTCAAAAATACACAAGTATCCCTTTAAGGTTCAGTGTGTACTTTGGAGATCTCTACTGATAAAGGTACAAATAACACTGCTCTTTCCTCACACTTACTTACAGTGGCCAACAAAGACACAAGAGGCAGTGTCTGTTTTTGTCCATTGTGCACTTTTTAGTTCTGGGAATATTAACTCTTGCCCACACTCAAAATGACTGGAGGTCCAACCCCTTAACACTGGACACCACCAACTGTAAAACTGAAAAAGAAGAGGGGGTCTGTTCTCAGCCAGTGTAGAAAACATGGCAAATCAACTTGGTGGATTCTGAATGGTAACCTGCTACTACTCTAAAAATCAACAGCTTATTCCAAACCATTAGATGTGCTAGAATTAATATTTTAAGGTTTGCAGGTTTTCCTTTTGACACTTAAATCCCCCAAATCTTCTTACTGGACCCGTTTATCAGGTGTAAATAGTTCCAGCCGAGCTCAATCAACACAATACAAAAATAACACAAGTGAGAATGAGCTTCACACGGTAGCCAATATTTGCAACATTGTGAGATTCACAAGATTACAAGAAAATCCAGGTGATTCCCAACATGGCCTGCACATAATATATTCCAGAACCACCAAAGGACGTCTTCTGCAGAAGGAAAGGATTTGCCAAATCCTTTCTGGCAGACATGTTTCCACTGTTGAACAGGAAATAACTTATCACCCAACTGTGTTTAGAGTGTTAGTGTCTTAAGGCAAATCCAAGGGGGGATTAAATAGAAGTGGTGACATGAAATTGATCATTAATTGTTTTTCATCACGGCCTAGTTTCAAGGTGGCAGACGAAAGAACTACTCAGTATGTGACCTCTAGAAAGACAGTGTACTGCTCTGTATCAGTATGGACACAGTACTTTATTGCTTTTTTATAAGCTGTGTTTTCATTGATAATTGAGCATATTGTCATTAATGTGTTCCCACGTCTGCGACACTCTGTGAACGAGTCTAGATACTTGCTTAATTTTGAGGCAGGGCATCTAGGGGCCACTCGGGGGTCCTGGTTTCTGGGTCTGTCTGAGTTGAACCAGTGGTGCCTCAGATACTCAGTCTGTTCCACTGAAATGATCTATTAATACATGTGACGTCCAGTCTGCACATTCCAGATATTTCCTCTCTTCAGTCTCGTCAACATCACGGCCCTTTTTTTATCTCTGCATTCTCCTGACAGCCATCAGTTCACCTCACAGGCTGCTCGGTTCCTTCAGCGGTTCCTTTTTGTGCTTTCTCCACTTTGAATCCCCTCTCCTTTTGTCTGACTGTTCCCTCAGGTTAAAGATGTATGAGCGCCTCTCAAAGCCTTTGTTCATCCTTCTCACTTTATTGTTCTGATGTTTGTTTTCAAGTTCATCCATACTTTGTACATTTATTTTATACACCAAGAGGAGAAATTCTGTGCATTTTCTCATGGGTTCAACCTGAGACTTTTATCAAGAATATGTGCTCACATGAGATAGAGAATAGACATTGTTTACTCTCCAGTGCTGTTGAATGGGTACTTACAATGTGCAATGGATAACCAGTGTGCTTATCCTCCCTGTCTTTTCAAGATTCATCCAGTTGAAGTTGGAGAGAGCCAGTTCAGCAGAGCGCCAGCTTGTCTTCAGTGAGATCCTGCAGGCAGCCTACCAGCTCATGGTGGATGTCTTCGGAAATTATGTCATCCAGAAGTTTTTTGAGGTGTGTATATGGAAGCATTTATTACCACAAGTGCTTGAGAATTTAAATTATGATAAATTAGGATTCATTTATGATAAAATATCATCGTATCAATTTTATTCCCCTATTGATCAATATGTATTTATCCCAATATAAAGCAGCATTGATTGCACTGACAGTTGAAAGATTATCCTGATCATTACTGCAGCCTGTAGAAGCAGCTTAATTAACCATGGATATCCATTTTGTACTCAGAGTATTTAAACAAAGGAAAATAAGAGAAAAAATATAAGCTTATGCATTTAATCCATTTTAGTATAGATATCTGGATTTACATAGTGTATTTAAATACAATGTTACATTTATTGACACTTGTTTTGTCACTCAAAAAGATGGAAATTTCAGAGCGAGCCCGAATGCCCCATGACTGTGTTTGTCAAAATCTTCCACGGACAGCAACAGACACAGTACAGAGACTTTTTACTATTTAACTACATGGGTATAATTAAGTGACCCATAGCTATAGGTTGGTGATACTTATTCACCAACATGAACTCTACCTGTGTGTCACATGGAGCATCACAGCTGTTGCATTTCTTTCTTCTGTGTAAGACTGAAGATGTCTGAAGTTAAATGTATAAATATTATCACAATGCTACTTTTTTTTACTTATTTCATTGCCCAGACCTATAACCTTAAAACTGTTTTTAATTGTTTAATGTTGTGCATCACCTGTATTTTTAAATGCGTTTTAGATGTACAGACTTGGGCAACATAGCGGTGCAGTGGTTAGCACTGTCGCCTCACAGGTCCTGGGTTCTTTCCTCCCGGAGTTTGTTCTCCTTGTGTCTGTGTGGATTCTGTCTGGGTACTCCAGCTTCCTCCCATCATTCAAAAGACAAGCACTCATAGGTCACCTGGTTGAGCTAAATTGCCCATAGGTGTGAATGTGTGTGTGATTGGTCGTTTGTCTCTATACGTCAGCCATGTGATGAATCAGCAACACATCCAGGGTGTACGCTGCCTTTGCCTATAGGCAGTTAAGATAGACTCCAGGACCCCCACAACCCTTACAAGGTTCAGAAGATGAATGTACAATGTTTGTGTATTCTAGTTTGGCAGTCTGGACCAGAAGCTCGCCCTGGCAGAGAGGATCAGAGGTCATGTGCTGTCTTTGGCCCTGCAGATGTACGGCTGCAGGGTCATTCAGAAAGCTCTGGAGTTCATCCCTTCAGACCAGCAGGTCATTGTAAGTATCTATGGACTAATTTCCACTAGACTCTTAAGTGGTACGTGATGAGAGAAACAGACTGCATGTGTTAAAGCTGTTGTTTCTTTACATTAAAAGGATCCTAATTAACGGTGCTGTGATTTGGTTTTTTATATTGTAAGAAAAATATAATGCCCCAGTGTCTTAACTCAAAAGCAACCCTACTATTTGTATGCTCATAATTCAGCTGTGAATGAGAGTGTATTGCTCCTGGATGACTAATTTCTGTTTATACAGCAGAATGCTGCATCGATAAAGAGGTGCTCTCTTCACGCTGAAATGGCATATTTCATCTACATTATGGGTTTTGTGTTGGAGCTGCTTCGTGCAGCAGCAGGTTCCTTGCAGGCACTCCATCATCAACGATGAATGAGGCTAATGATACCACAGTTTGTATGCAAATTTTGAACTGCAGGTGATAAGATAAATTTACATGAATATCAACAGGAAATAATTTTACTTAAATTCAGAGGTTTTGGAAAAGACAAGGTTGTCTGAGAGGGAGAGGTACATCCATCTCTCCTTAATGGACAACAATAGATTTCTCCAGGGCAATTGTTCAATGCCCAGTGTTATTTGTTGGGCTTTGAGCCACAGTAAAAAAAAATGAAGGAGCAATTGGAAAGTGCTTTCAGGCAATATTTGATTTCTCTCAAACAATTACATGTCCCTCTCCACATTCTGCCTCACCGTTGCTCTCACTCATTCTGGCCTCTCCTCTTCCTCCCTACAGAGTGAGATGGTACGGGAACTGGATGGCCATGTGTTAAAGTGTGTGAAGGACCAGAACGGCAACCATGTGGTGCAGAAGTGTATTGAGTGTGTCCAGCCTCATGCACTACACTTCATCATAGATGCCTTTAAGGGACAGGTGGGTCCCCACTGTGCACGCAGACTAAATATTTTCACATTCAGCCTCTCTGAAGCGTCGCAGAGCTTGGATGACATCCACACACATTCACTTGTGTACACACACACTGTCACTGCCTTAAGGCAGCAAGCATATTGTCACTGCCGAAATACATAGACACAAATACTCAGTCCTTTCCAGGGACAGGGTATGTTGTCATGGCAACAGAAACCTCAGCCCAGTGGCACCAGCCATCTTCTATCCTGTAGCTAAATGTTACATTAGCATAAAGTGTTTAAAGAAAGATTTAAGGTACCCATGTGTGTGCCTTTTGTAAAATGAATGAAGGGTATTCGTTTTTAGATCTCACTCAGGGTTTGGTGTAAATCTCAGCATTGGTGCAAGTGTTTTTGTTTTTTTGCACATTTGCATGTTGTGTAATAATCCAGTGGCTCAGATTTGTTTATGTAGCTGAAAGCATGTCAGGAATTTGCTTTCACCTTCCCTGCAGGGGTGGGCTGGGTGTGCGAAAGTATGCCTCATCCTTCATCTTAAAAACAAGCAAGACCTCAGACATTTTCTCTCTTTCGTAACACTAAAGAGATCATTATTTTTTTTCCCCCTTAAGAAAATCCATTTTTGCATACAATAAAGACATTTCCTGCATCATGAATGAGAGCAACTTGACCACATGTATTTATGAATTAGGGACACAGTGTTGCAGAACTGTGTGTGGAAGGGGTAACAATGTGCAATTCTGTGTTTCTCACAGGTCTTTGCCCTCTCCACTCACCCGTATGGCTGCCGAGTCATCCAGCGCATTCTCGAACACTGCCTTCCTGAACAGACGCTGCCTATACTGGAGGAGCTCCATCAGCACACAGAGCAGCTAGTGCAGGTAACGCACACAAACCTCTTGAGTCTCTGATGTCTTTTCCACTTCAACCTGTTAATGTTTTTCAGCATACAACGCCTTGTGCTGGTTTGGAATAAGCTTCTGTCGCTGCTTCCAGATTGTGGCTGCGTTTGTCTTGACGTCAGAAGCACCAGCTGGTATCGTCACGTTTTGGTTAATGTGTTTGTGTGGTTCGTTTCATGTAGGACCAGTATGGCAACTATGTGATCCAGCACGTTCTGGAGCATGGCCGAGCTGAGGATAAGAGCAAAATAGTGGCAGAGATCAGAGGCAATGTACTGGGACTCAGCCAGCACAAGTTTGCCAGGTAAGTCCACAACAAATACAATGTTTCAGTTTTATATTCCTCCTGTTGGTTTTACTTTCGTATCTCCAGAAGTGAGCCACATATAAAGGTGTTATTTTTCCTCTGTTATTGAAACTCACTGGTGTGTTCACTACTTCCTCTCTGTCCAGTAATGTGGTAGAGAAGTGTGTGACCCATGCGTCTCGGGCAGAGCGGGCAGTGCTGATCGACGAGGTGTGCAGCCTGACTGAGGGCCCCCACAGTGCCTTATACACAATGATGAAGGACCAGTACGCCAACTATGTAGTGCAGAAGATGATTGATGTGGCCGAGCCCACCCAGCGCAAGATCGTAATGCACAAGGTAGGTGGAGGAGAGAGACGTGTGTTACAGTGTTTCCCATTAATTATTTGGGCTGGGGTGGCCCGCTGGAGCCTGAGCTCTTCCGCTGCAGTTTCATCACGAACATGGAATACCTTTTAACTTCTGATCATATCATTAAAAGATCTCTAACTGGTCTTTTACACTAATGGCAGAGCGTTTGTGTACAACCAGGGCTAGTGCTCGGTCAGATATCTGCAGCCTCCAGTACTTCAGTGAGTGCTGTAATTCTTCACTGTGGCAGCAAAATGTATTACTAAAAGCTCCTGTAGGTTAAAGTGGACTGACCGAGCAGTGGAGTGAGATGTCATCAATGTTGGAATAATAAAAAGACTGGTCCTGTAGAAATCAAAAATTGTACGTGAAAATCAGTGGTTGGATACAATGTGTGAAAATAACATATCTGAGGGCATGGGAGAGTTCAGGAAAGTAGACTGATTCATTAAGTGCATCACATCATCCTTTCATAGTAGTGCAAATAAACACTGTTGTTTTTGTCTGGGTAAAAAAAAAAAAAATTATACGAAAAATATAAAATACAATGCCTGAAAACCAGAGAACTGACTTAATTGTATCATAGAGCTTAAGAAACCCCTCTCATTTGACAATAGTGGGCTCGTCATGCAACACCATGGTCTTTAAAAATGAGCGCCTGAATTTGTTATAGTCAATAACTACTTATTCAGCTGTAGAAGTCACTAAAGGAAACGGAGCTTCAGACGTCCTTGAGCCATCGACCAAAACCCATCAGTTACATGCTGTCACATCAAGACTCATTCTTGCTCATGTCACTGGTTTCCCCAGCAATGACACAGAGGCTGATTGAGATGCCACTGATCATAAACAGTCACCGTAGCTCTGATGCAGACAAAAAAAAACAAGTTTAGCCATAGTTGGTAGAGGTACAGGTGAAGGGAAAAAATACAGTTATTTGTGTTTTGTGATACTGTTTTGATTCTCCTTTAAGAGAAAAAAACTTGCAAAGATTCATGGTAGTGAATGGTTGGTTTTGTGCTATTTTTAAACTGACCACTACATAAATGGATAACCAGTTAAACATCCAGTGTGGAAAATTTAGGAGGATTTAAGAGGCATCACAGTATGAAGAGAACGAGTCCAAAAAAGGTTCTTAATTTTACTTGGAAACTCAGTCCTCAAACCCTCTGCCGTTAAGTGTAATACTGGTTTATGTTTGGACCTCCTAAGCTCCACTGTGACCACTTAAATGACTCAAAGTAGGAAAATTGCACCTGTCTTGTTAAAAAGTCCAATACTCTACTCTTCCAATTCAGTTACCAATAACTGGACACCACCAGAAATTAAAATGTTCCCATTTACACTCTTATAATGTCCAGCAATTCAAATATTCTACTCTGTTAATTGCTTTCTTGTACAGAACCAATCTCCTCTTATACTACCCACAAAAGGATCTGCACTTTGGAGTTATTTCTGCTACACAAGCAATAGATTTTGCCAACCTGGTGGTGTATAGTAGTACATTTGTAAGTCACTGTAATGTAAATGTACTTTACCACTCTTTTTGTATAAAAAAGACAAACAAAACTGCACGTTTCAGTGTTTATTATTCACTCCATGGTTGACATATGGGATGATGCACAGTATTTTCTAAATAATTGTTACATATCGTTAGCCTCATAGCATAATTGCCCAAGTATCATACATTTTTCAAGATCATAGCCAATTATGCAAATTGGAGGAGTAGTGTTAGGAGAGTCAGATATCACAATTTTGTGAAAAATATGTCTTGGGCAATTATCCGATGAATCCAAACATGTGGATTTATTGGTGATACAAAGCTAGAAATGAGTGTTTAAAGCTGAACCCGATGTGTGTTTACCACACAGTAGCAGGATCAGTGGATACAGTGGGAGATTTCACTTGTCGGACATGGGCCCATATTGAGTACCAGTCTGATACCAAAGGCTGGAAACTGGAATCAGGATTGGAAAAGCCAGATCAGCACATCCTTCCACCAGCTGTCACTGATGTTGCAACTGTGTCATACAACTTGTTGCATGTTTATACAATGACCTAAAATTAGATTTAAAATGAATATTTCCTTGGTTACATGATTAGAATATAACACAGTGCATTAAAATAGGATCTCTGTACACATTTATCCCCAGATTCCTAAACATTACACCTTATGTCCCATTTGAAAAACCTCTTTTTGGTTTGTCCCTACAGATCCGGCCTCACATCTCCACTCTGAGGAAGTATACGTATGGAAAACACATCCTCGCCAAGCTGGAGAAGTACTACATGAAGAATGGTGTTGACCTGGGTCCTCTCTGTGGTCCTCCTAATGGCATCATGTAAACCCGTACCGTGCCCCGCCCCTCCAGTCTGAAATCACATCTGGCACCTGATGACCCCCTTCCCCCCACCTTTTTATTTACTATCCCTCCTCCCGCAATCATGTGTCTCAGCCCCCGCCTTCACTGACCCTTCAGAAGGCATCATTCCCAATTTGCCCCTTGAATCTTACTCACCGAGGACGCTGAGTACCCCTCAATCCCCTGTTTCCATGACAACCTGTCAGGAGGAGCCTGTTGCTACAGGCAGCCTTAGTTCAGAATTTGTCCACCCCTCCCCCATCCGAGCCCAGACCTGCTGAACTGGGAGAAGTAGAGAAGGAGAGCAGGGAGTGGAGAGAGGTGAGACCCAGTCTGCTCATCCCTCCACTCCCACCTTTTGTTTGTTTTTGTTTTTTCTTTGCATTTCCTCTTTAAACTCGAAAATCATTTCACTTTTTGCTACTGCTGCACACACAATCCTACTGTCCCCTACTCCCATCCTAGCTATTTACCACTATGAGATGGATCGAGTATTTAATTTGTCTGACGTCACAGAATCATAGGCAAATACACACACGCCATCAGCTAACCAGCAGACAGATCATTTAGCATGGGAGATTCGTTTTCTGGTCTTGCTTCTATAAATATAACGTGTATACTTGGTGTAGACCTTTGCATATATATATAAATATATATATAAAACTTTGTAGTTTTTCTGGTTTTTGATGTTGAATCTGTATCTATAATGTATCCTAGTAGTGACCACATACTTCTGACTGTATAATTGTACATTTGTAAACCCTTGTAATGTAAAAGTGCTTTACCACCCTTTTTGGTATGAGAAAGAAAAAGAAAAAAGCTCACTCTAAAAAAAAAAAATCTTAGAAAAAAAAAAAACCTGTGCATTTCAGTGTATATTCTCACCTCCTTGGTTGTGACATATGAGTTGTTGTATATTGTAAATTGTAATATCAAATTTTTGTTTTGAAAAGCCCTTTCTATACAGCGTAGTACTTGTACAAAGATTCGCCACGCTTGGTTTTATCTTTATCTTGTCACTGCTTAACTTAAGACGTCAAATCTCCCACTGACCCCCAATTGGACACGTTCTGTTAGACTTAGTGGTGTCTTCTCATTTATGTTGAAGGTTTTCTTTTCTTTTTTTTTTGACCTTTTTTTAAGATCTTTTTATAGGAATGCTTTACCCCTTGAAATATATCATGTGTATGGGTTTGCTGGCTGGGTGGGCTAAATAACTTTCACTCATTTAACCCGCCCCTCCACACCCCAGATTTCCCATGACTGTTTAAGGGGTAAATCCTGGATTGTACAGAGGAGATTTCTTGTGTTTTCTGGCATTTCTCTAGTGCTGTAAGTGCTGTATCATACTGTCCATGTCCTTTTGGGTGAGAGAGGCAACCCGCCACAACGCGGTGTACATTTGGAGCAGCCTTGTGTATATTTACTACGAGCACACCTGTAACCATATGTGTATAGTTAACAGAACCTGTGTATGCTTATTGCCTGGGCAACTATTTTTTGTAACTCCTGTTGTAGATTGTCTCTAAACAATTGTGTGATCTTTATTTTGAAACCAAACTGAACAAAAAAAACTTTGAAAATTTAACTGTCTCAGGTGTCTTTCATTACATGCTGGGTTGTCTCGCACACGTGGGAGGGGAAAAGAATGAGTTGCTGATGCTGCTTTTTTTCTTTTCTTTTTTTTTTACCTTAAAATGATTTCAACCATATAAAGCTCAGTTTGCTTCATAAATGTAACAAATTTGACTGGAATCTTTGGATGGCATGACCCCAACGGTAACTCTTGATCAATGCCATGTTACAGCAATGACTGCTGCCAGTAAACGGTTAAGTTTGAGTTGTGAGAACTAATAACAGAAGCTACAACTTTTACCAGCTCTCCCAGGACACGAGTAATTGCTTATGTGAACAAGGGAGGTTTGAGGAAAAGGCTGAAAGAATGTTACTGCTCATTTAAAAAACAAAAAGTAACAGTGATAACAGTTTTGACACTAGATTTTAACCAACTAGGCAGTATTTCTAAGCAAAGTGTCCCATCAAAGCTTAAGTTTTATGTTATCCATTTGTCGCTTTTGAAAAGAAATAAAGGCATTAGCTCTTATCTGTTTGGAGTATATACTGATCTGGAAAAGAAACCGGGTGTTACTTTATTGAACAACATCACTTTGGGTGTGATGCTGCTGGCAGTAATCCCATGGCTTTATTGTCGAAAGATAGACAAAGGTATAAACAGGAAAGTGAAGCTGAGACATTGATTTTTTTTTTTTTTGTTTAAAGCCACCTGTAATGTAAGCGATACTGCAGTGTGGGATACTTGAACCCATAGGGCTGGATTACCAACAGTAGCAAATGACAACTGCCCCCAAGGATCTACATCTACCATGTGTCAATGGGATTGGTTTCTAATGTGCACACACATAACAAAGGGCCCTGTGGGTTCTGCATCATGCCTTATTTATCGGTCATGTAATGGACCTATGTTGAGAGCTACATTTATTTGATGAAATCTGTGGTTTCAGAAACAGTTCAATGACCTGTCTGTCACAACAGTCAACCTCAATAAGGTCACAATATAAGGTACACTTCACTCACAAAGACCTAAACAGCCAACTTTGACCAAAAGCATCTACTGAACGACTCAACTTATTGATATATGTAAATAATGGATGTAAAATTCTATTTCTCAGCTTTTTATCTTCATCAAATATGACTCATTTGGATATTTAGAGTCTCCGTAGTACACACTGAAACTGTCATGTTGTATGACAAATGACAGTATTTTTGCTTAAAAAGTAACATCTCCAGTTATCTCAATTTTGATACATGATTTTAATTTACTTTGGGCTTTTATGAACATCTACGTGATCACTGGATTAAATTTAGGAAAATATTGGGGTTTTGCTGAAAGATGCAAAATGCAGAGATTAATATTCTACTAAATGGCCAGAAATCACTAAGGAAAGGTTAAGAAAATAAAAAAAAAATTAAATCATGGGAGAAAAGCCTCAGATATCCTGATATTAAAGTCTTGTTTTACTTAATACTACAGCTACTATAACATTATCAGAAAGTGTTTAAAATGTCATTGACTGAATAACCTTGACTGAAGACTCACACTTGCTCTTTTTATTTAGACGTACATTTGCAGTTTGTTGAGAAAATGGATGAATCCTTGGTGGCAATGCACACATTATTTAGCTAAGACATGATAGCTTTCAAGAAAAGCGTTTATGTTAATTTCAAGAACATTGGCTGTTTTCATTATCATAATAAAGCTATTATATATGACAGGTCGATTTAGATATTATGTTGTCGTTTTATTAAGGAATTGTGCCACTATTTAAGCCTAGTATGGACATTTGGTTTTGTATTTTTATACCTGTCTGTATGTAGCTGTGTTTTTATGACTGTATCTGTGTATGTAACTATGCTTTTATTGCCTGTGTACTTTACTCCTGATTTTATTGTAAATCACTTTGACATGTTTCTACAAGGAGCGCTATATAAATAAAATGTAGCCTCTTATCATTACTATAATATTATTAACCGTAAACTGATATTTTGGCAGTTGCCTAGCTGCTAGCCTAACCGCCTTTTTTACAACCAGGCTAACAGTCGAAGCGCATTAATATTTATTTCCTATTACGTACGTACAGGTGTGGGCTAAAAAAAACGTCTGTCCGTGACTCAACCAATCAGCGCTCAGCACCGAGGGTCGCGCGCTAAAAGCAGTCTAACAATGTCGCGCGACCAGCTGGGACTACATGAATAGAAGTAACGAACCAGAAGCGGCCATAAATAAACGACCCACGGTGAGAAAATGTACGTGTAGCTGTAGAACGTACACGCAGAAGGGACCGTGTTGGTGCTGCGGGTGTCCGAACGAGCTGCAGGGGGCATCCTCGGCCTTGCTCGTGGAGACTCCCCCCTCTCCACCTACCCCTCCACCTCTTTGAACACACATATATCCGAGCTTATTCTCTCTCTCTCACACACACACACACACACACGCGCGCGCGCGTGCACAAATACCCTCCTCCTGCCAGACTCCCAGGCCAAGCAGCGTCGCCATACGGAACATCCTGCCCTCAGCGGAGAGGGGGAGGAGAGAGAGAGAGAGACAGCCCGAGTGTGAGTACACGGAGAGAGGGCAGAGAGAGGCACGGTGTGTATTGGAAAAGAGAAAGAGAGAGAGAGAGAAGGAGCGAGGGAGAGACGAGGTCTGGTGTCTCCCGGTAGTAAATCTATCAGGTCTCGAGCACAAAAAACTCGGAGGAACAGACAGTGTGCAGAGGCCTGGGTACAAATCCCGGTTTGCTGGTGAGCGGGACTAGTAGTAGCAGCAGCGACGCGTGAATCCTTGGATTAAAACCCCGACTAGAGGAAGGACGGATGGTCGTGCGGACGGGAAGCAGCAGCAGCAGCAGCAGCGGCGCGCTCTGAAGTTGGTCAGACTAACCAACCGCAAACAGCAGGAGCAGCAGCTTTTGTCTCCATTCACCCAAACCTTCCCGAACCCCCCGTGAAAGGCGGCGGAAGCAGCAGCACCAGGAGCAGCGGCGGCGGCACCGTCCCGGAGGCTGCTGTGCCCGCGCACCCCGACCATGAAGCTGCCTTGGGTAGTACTGGCGCTGACGGCGCTGGTGGTTCACGCCGCCACGGTAAGCACGAGCCTCTCACACATCCTTTGTTAACCAGGGAGCTGTGGTGCGCACAGGAGCTCGGGCATTTTAGTCCATGTGTGTAAATGTGTGTGTGTGTGTTTTGAGAGAGAGACGCTCTATCATTAATGAGACAGATACGGTCGGTGATCGGTAGGAAATCCTGCACTCGACCTACATAGCCTTAGTGGCCGTCCCTGACTCCCGATAGGGGGGCTGGCGGCTCCCATGCACCCCCACCCCCCGCTTTTACGCACACACACACACATACACACACTAGCCTTTGTGTCTCTCAGACGGGGTTTATTGTGGCCTGTGTGCTCCAGAGTCAGGAGGTGTGTGTGTGTGTGTGAGTGCGTGCGCATGTGTGTGTGACGGTAATTAGCGGGTAATCTCTAATTGAGCTTGATTACGGGTCTTTACGCAGTGCCTCGGTATGTGGTGTCTGTGTCACCAACTCACATCCTGCCGTTAATTTGTGGGCTCCACTCATACTGCGGCTTTAACGACTTTATTACCGGGTTAGTCGCACTGTGGGATGCGTGTGTGTGCGTGCGCGTGAGGAGACCGGCTGGTGGGATAGGCTATTAGATGTCCGATTTCTAACCTGTGAGGTGAGGGTTTAGATCAGCTTTATGCTCCTTCCTACCGGGGGCATCCTCCTTCCCCGTTATAACCGGATGTGCGTGTGCGTGTATGTGTGTGAGTTTGTGCGCGCGCGACAGTGTGTTTGTGGCAAAAA
This sequence comes from Maxillicosta whitleyi, assembly GCA_029822895.1. Classification (NCBI taxonomy): domain Eukaryota; kingdom Metazoa; phylum Chordata; class Actinopteri; order Perciformes; family Neosebastidae; genus Maxillicosta; species Maxillicosta whitleyi. Next base: position 2,185,531 of record JAPSES010000058.1, read on the forward strand.
GTGGGTGGGGTAAAGACGGAGGGAAGTTAACGGCGATGCGGTGCGCGAACGAAAGCCTGCTCGGAATGATGTCATCGGGAATCGCGAGGAGAGGGAAGCTGATTAGGAATGCGCGAGCCCCCACTGGGCTCCTCGCACCGCACACCTTCTCTCCGGAACCATCCACGCCGATATTCACGCACCCCCCCCCCCCGCACACCCTCCTCGTATAACACGCCCACACCTTCCGTTACCGATTAATCCAGATTTATCCCATGAGGAGGAGGTGGAGGAAGATATGGGTAGAAACTGACTGAATCATTGAGAGAAACGGGAGCAAGTTGTCTTCCAAAAACGCACATCATCTTTAGAATGTTAAACCACGACTCCTGTGATGCTCCCACAGATGCTTGATCTGACACTTTAGGATGTGCATATCTAATTGGTGCATTTGCCATGTCCTTCCTGGAATTACAGAGCTGAAAGACTTGTCATTTATTCCCCAGAACAGGTGATTAAGAGCAAAATGTCCATATGTTTAGAGAAAAAAACAGTGTGATGGTATAAACACTTTACTGCCTCATAAAGAATGTAGGCCTAGATGTGAGGTGTAATTAAAATAAAATACACAGATCGCTATGTGCACAGTTATGTCCAGGAACATTACCATTAGATGTAGAGAGCAGCAGGATTGATGCCACTCCAGAGGGGGACAGACTCTGTTTGCCATCTGAGCTTGGTGAAACTGAAAATGAACTTCTTTTTTTTTTTTTTTGCTTGTATGTCGTTTTTATGAGGACATATGGGATGTACCTTTTTTGGGGGGAAAAAACAAAACACAACATATCCTCCTGTTGTGTTCCTGAATGATTTTGTTTGCAGAGCATTGGAGAGACGGTAGAATACTTTGTTACAAACTCAGCTATAAATGACCTTTTTAATGTTTACTCTTTTCATGGAACTTTTCGTGAAGTGTAAGGTCCAAATGCATGCACTAGTCTAGATTGAAAGGGAACTCCTTGTAGTTTAGTGTGTGGCCGAAACAAATCTCAAACCACATCAGTTTGAACACAGTTAACCCCCGTAAACTCAGGACGTTCCTGGTACTTTGATGATACAACAATATTTCATTCTGCTAAAATAGTAAATGACTATGTTAACCTTAGACGGGACACAGACCATTTATATTGCTTTAACTTTGCGTCTGTGGGGCCCCTCCGTGTCTGGGGAAGTGGTTGAACTTGGATGAATGGTTGCTAATCTGTCTTGAAAAGGATGCAGTATTTGTGGATTTGTGTCAATTTCTTAGATATTTGTTGCATCTGGCTGCTTCTGCTGTGACCTCACACTGGTCTTGGCAGAAATAATCGACATTACACACAAGTTTACACACACACACACACACACACACACACACACACACACACACACACACACACACACACACACACACACACAC
>JAPSES010000058.1:2227183-2237832 GCA_029822895.1 Maxillicosta whitleyi
AGTTTTTAATTTGGTTTTAAATATACTCAGTGAACTGGCTTCCCTGATGTCTTTTGGAATTGTATTCCATAACTTTGTATGTAAGTATGTCTTTGTGTTTCCACTAAATCTCTTCCTGTACTTCCAGTGCTTTGTTTGACTTTGGGGAGAAGTTTGACTACACGGCCTCCAGTCAACAGAACAACCTCTCATACCAGCTGCAGACCTCCTACCCCAGCAGTCAGACGCAGCATCAACCTCAGGCTTCACTGCCCCGCATGGCTTATCTCACCCCATCTCCATACCTCACCCCTAATCCTCCAGATTCCAACCCTACCTCTTACCTGACCTTTGGTCCCGGTGGGAGCTCCACTGGGGTGGTGACCTACTCCACTGGAGGCCACACTTACTTCCAGTCCCAAAGCACTGGACAGATCCTGCTGCAGTCCAGTGGTCACCATGGTGAGTTACTGGGGTGAGAGGCAGGGTCACATTAATTTAACTTTAAAGATTTTTCGAAAAGATAATGTATTTAAAGTTCCCTAAATCTGAGAGGTGAAGCCCTAAATCCCTGAAGAACTGCAGCTCTATAGTTTCTACTCTATTTACACAGGTTCATGAGTACAAAACAAGTGCAAATTCAGTCAAAAGGTAGTTTAAAGGGTCAAATTATTCACTTTAAGTAGATAAATATTATATTATACAAACTGTTTTCTTTATTTGTCATGCAGATTTCATCATTTATAATGGACCTATGTATGTTCCTGTAATGAAACAAATAGTGTCAATATTTACTGAGTTTCATCTTCTTACCCTACAGTAGTTGACATTATAATTAGTCTATGCCTAAATTAGGGGTTTCTGTAAGTGTCTGCAGGGCTTAGATGTTGACTTTGCAGCAGGGAGTCATGTGGTCATGTAATTAGTCAGTCAATCCCAAGAAGTCTTTATTTTATGTTCAGAACTGCATTGACTTGCACATAAGTTTCCAAGTTTGTGGAAGATTTAGGTTTACATGTTGGGAAGTTGTTTGTCTTCACAAAAAAAGTTACAAAATTTAGTGTCACATTGTTTTGGACCATTAACTTTTCTTTAGCTTCTGAAAATCTAGAGGAAAATGAGCAAACGACACCCAAAAGGCTTAAAAACAAAACTTGCTGAAGAAGTTCACAAGGGACAAAGTACAATCATTAGATCTGGGGAAAGCAATTTTAATTAGTTTCATTGCACTGTGCATTGATTTACATTAATTTGTCTTAGCTCCTGACCAAAATGGCTTTGGGTTCTATGCTTAAGCATTATAAAGGAAGGGAATCCCTGTCCTAAATCAGTGCTGTTGTGTTCACAAACACAGTAACAGCAGTTATGTGAATCGGGTACAAAGCCACATCTTGGCAGGGATTTCAGTCGGTTTCTAAATTTTTAACAGGCCTGAAAATAAGATGAAAACTACATAAGACAGCCAGGGGAACATCAAGATTCACTGCTGCATCTTATGGTTTGGTTTTGGCAGCTTGCCTTATGCTTCATATGCTGTTTTTTGTTGGTTTTTCTTTTCTTCTTCTTTTTTTTTTTTTTTAGATTAAATTACTTGTTTTATTGCCATCATTTAAAATGCTGCACCAGCCTCTGAAATGAAAAGATAAAAAATGACCACATTTAGCAGACAACTTCATTAATATAAGCAGATTATTTAAATATTGATAAAGGAATTGGACGGGATATTTAGAGCATGAATAGGTGAGGTGCATGTCTTCAGAGTGGGACATGCTTCATGTAAAAATGTCAGACTCATCAGACCCCTGAACCACACTGGATGGATTTAAAGTCTCTGAACAATTACCAACTAATCTACAGGAATTGGGAACGTCAGCCATGTTTTATGTTTTACATTGTGACCTAAAATCACACAATGATGCAGCACTATGTCTGCTTTGATTTCAGTGTAACCAGATACAGTTTTCATATCGAGGAGGCTTCCTAAAAATAATATGGTAGCAGCTCTGTTAAAAAAAAAAAAGTAAAAAAAAAAAAAAAACCTGTTTGATTTTCTGTGTATTTACATCCAGGTGGGATCGCAGCTTATCAGTCATTTCCCTGGAGCAACATGTACAATCAGCCAGCTGTCCATCAACATCCTCAGTGCCCTCCATCCTACCCCAGTATGATGGGGGCTGCCAGAGACCACCAGCAGCCCTCCTCCACCACCTTGCCTCCATCTTTATTTTTCCCCCGAGGTGACCACGGATCGTCACAAACGAACATCCAGCGCCCGTCACACATGCAGACCCACACCAGCACCGGTAGCGCCACCACCGTCCTGCCTCCCGTGTCCACTCTCCGACCCTCTTGCATCAGAGCGGAGAACACCCCACCTAAGGCTGCACCCCTGCTGCCTCCACAGGTCAGCTCTGCCTCCTCAGAAAGCCCTCCAGTGCCCCCCTGTGTCAAAATTGAATATGACAGCCCTCGAGAGATCCACAGTCACTTCCACTGTGACTTTTCTCCCATACACTTTTGACTGTATATTTGAAAATTTATGTCCTACGGTTCAGGGAATATGCCTATATTTTGTATTTTGTAGTTTTCTGTACATTTTGTAACTACTCATATGTTTAAAACTTCTAAGTAAAAATGTTAATGTCAGCTGTCTTGGCCGAGCTGGAATAAATAGTCATTGTTCTGATAATCTTTTAATTTTGCATTTAAAGCTTGAGTGTGTCATAATTACTGAGATCTAATTGGAAAACAACCAAATACCTCTATTTCGCCACACCTTTTCATGTTTTGTCCATTCAAGGCTTCTAAGTCAGAGAAAGAAAAGTCAAAACTCTAAAGAAGCATCGAAGATAGAAAGACCACCCCCTTTTTGTATGAGTATATACTAATGAAAACACAATTTTAAATTAATTTTGTTCATTTTCACTAATAAGATCCCACTAAATTACTATAAATCTAGATGTTTAGATGCTGCCTGTTTACTTTATCCCAGTGTTTCAGCCACTAGAGGGCACTGTTGATGTGTGTGAGACAGCCACACACTGACTGCGATCTGACGGTTTGTTGTTTGTCAGACGTCCCTCCATCAGGACAGGGGAGGGGTGTAAATGACAGGCACTAATCCGATGGAGAAGAATCAAGACAGTTTTTACAAGGGGAGAGGTATCCCAGACAATCACTACACAGTCCAAATCCTTAATCTGTGTTGCCATCTGCTGCGTTCACACACTTACTGCACTTTCCGCTCTGTTTGTTCTTAGTATGCGCAGCGTTTGCAGTAGCTTTTGGAAACCAAATCTTTATGTGAAACTCTCGTCTGAAAGAGCAGACAGATTTTTCCTGACACTAAAGACAACATTTGAGACTTGCATGTCATTTATGCTCTCTATAGGGAAAGTGAAACAAAGTTCCCTGCTTTAACTGTAGTTAATATTCCTGGATGGTAGTCTCGCTGTATGTAAAGTCAAGTTTGAAGCTTGAATGATGTGGGAGTAAAGAAGGAACTGTTAGATGAAAAAGAGGAGGTGGCAGGAACTAGGGGAGCAGACGTAGGAGGAGGGAGATGGAGGAGTGCAGAAGTGAGTTGGTCTGGGGACAGGGGAGGAGAGCTGTGATGCACTGTTGCTATGGGAGGAGAAGAGGATGATGGGTGGGCTGTGCCAGTAGGCGTGGGAGGGAGAAGACGATGGGGATGAAGGAGGAGTGTGTTTGTAGCACGGGTTCTGGGATGAACAGAACTGCTGGTTATGTAACTACTGTATTTGGGTTTTTAATGAACCTCTCTCTTCCTGCTCACTGGCTACTGAGCTGTTACTGTTGGCAAGAGGAGTGCAGTATAAATACACACATAAACTTATTTTTTTGTCAAAGTTCAGAAATGTCTCGAACTCCTGCATAAAGAAACACACACAACACCTTTATTTCAGGAATGAGCCTCCAGTGTGAGAGCTACTTTCAGACATACTCCACTCATATTTTTACTCCGGATTGTAGTTTTCTTTAGTGTATATTTATGTCCTTATATCTCCTGAGGTGTTAGTGAGCGTATGTGTGACAGAGGAGGGTTTCATGTATGTTTAACTTTGTAATTAATTTTTCCAGGACGTCCCTGATGTGAACAGAGAGAGCTCAGAGCATAGCTGGAGGCTATGTGTGTGTGTCTGTCGGTAAGCATATGTGCATGGAGTGTGTGCACATATGCACATATGTTTAAGTGTGCAAGCACAGGTATGGGATGCTTCAGTCCACCCTGATCCCACTGCGTCAATATTTACTCAGTATTCTGAGATTTGAAGAAAGGGAACTTGTTTCAGTATTTATGGATGTGGTCAAACACGAAATCCTTGCAGTCTTTCCAACCCCAGGCACAGTATGTGCACGCACGCACACACACGGAAAAAGTACAAGAAAACCTTGCGATGCCTGGACACAGTCAAGTAATGTAGTTTATTGATATTAGTGGACAAAGTTTATTGATATAACTGATTGAAACTAATAATTTTGGTTGTGAAATAAAGCCAAAACATGGTTTGGAGATCTCCCAATCTACTGACTCTGCTTCAGATGCCTTCAGGGTGTTGGTTTTTTTTGAACCTGTTATTTAGTCAGTTTGTTTTGGAAAGATACAACAAATAGACTTGTGTTGGGATTGGAAGAAAAAAGAACACGAGGGAGTACACACGATTAAAAGAAGATTTGCTTATTCAAATCTTGTATAAAAACAAGGACAAACAGTGGAAAGTCCAGATTGGACAGATAAAGAATATCTCCCCCGACCATATTCATAGTAAATACATTCAGTAAAAATAATGTTTGATTGTGGCCTTGTATAAAATGCGTAATGACATGCAGTGTCCCAGAGACGGAGGAATATGTTTGTTTTTAGCCTTTCCATTTACTTTGTGGGCCTGGCACCACTATTGTGATGAATCCACTCTAGATTGAACTCCGATGTGGCTGGGCTGTTGGCTGTGACACAGGCTTTTACAGGAACATTTCCTTTTTCATCAATGAATAAATAAGGCACGTCTTTCTGTTAGACTTCTATTTAAATGTTAGTAACTAAATGGAGGACTGAAAACAGAACAGAAATAAAAAACAGAAAATAAATGCAAAATCTAAGGTATTGTAGTTAAGTTGCAAAACTGATAAATGTTTATCGTCTGAGTGTGTAGTTAGTAGAAAATAGAGGCAGACAGTGGATTTTAAAAGCTGACATTATATTTTGGAGCAGAAAAAGGCCGATTACCACCGCCGATAAAAAACAAAACAAAACATAATATTCAACTGGACTTCAGTGTATTGGGAACGTCCTTGAAAATTCAAGGCGCAATTGATTTTTAATTTTTTTGTAATTGTTTTCCTTCATTCATTTCACATTAACCTCACATTTACTTATCAAACATTGGAAACTTCTTCTACTAGTTTATAAAACATCCTACTGGCCCCAAGTAATTGATCAAATTATTTACCCTGTTTATCCTTAAATAAACCATTAAGTTCTAAAGAATATTGTTACTGAAAAACAATACTATGTTCTACTGTAAAGTGGAGTTTTTTGGTCTCTGTCTGATGAGACTATTTTAAAACATTTATTTAGGTTCTGGGAATTGGTCATGGGTGTCTTTTCACATTTTTGGGCATTTTTCACAGACTTAAAAAAAAAAAAAAGGGCGAATTGAAGTCTTCCTGTAATGTCACACCTCAATAATCCATCTTTGTTGCTTTTCAGCTTTAATCATGAAAACACAGGCTGATAAATGAGTGAATTTCGTGGAGTTATGAAATAGTTCCAAATTTATGATGGATGCAGGCTCGGCTCATCCAGTTACCTGGACATGTTTGTGTTTGTCCCTGCTTGCCAAGCAGACAAGGTTACATAACGTGTGTGTGTGTGTGTTTGTTTTGTGTACATACTGTATATGTTTATGTATTTACACAAATGTGTGAGGGGGGTGTTGTGTCTTCTTCCAACCAAATAGCCCATTTCCAAAGATGACATGCTATCCAGGAAAAACATATCAGATCTTTCATCTCAAACCCATCACCACCACACATAACACATTCACACACACACACACACACACACACACACACCCTCTGTTGATTTTGCAGTATGTTCAGTTCAGTAGGAAATCTGTCTTGCTCGTTACTGTACAGCCCAAACCCTAACTCCTCTTTTCCTCCCAGACTACCACCTGAATTGCGGCTTGTTTAGGTCGTGTGTGTGGATGTAGGTGTGTGTGAAGGGGTGTAGAGGAATGCAGGGTTGGGCTGGGGTGGAGCGGGATGTTGGAGGGAAAAGAGGGGTCTCTGTTCAGTGTGTATGTGGACTCCATAGAAAGATTAAAGATGTGTATGTGAGTATTGATGAAAGTGTGTTTTCCTACTGTGTTTACTCCGCTGGGGCCCACTGCCTACCTGACAGTGGAAAGGAGAGTAATGGTGAAAAAGGCGGGAAGAAGACGTGAGGTGAAATAGAGGAAATTAGTTAGATTTTTGTATTTTGAGTCTTTAAAATTAAAAGGTTTTACATATATAGATAAATAAGGAAAGTGAGTATTGATGGCAAAGGAAAATATACATGGGGGGGTTAGGAGGTAAAACTGCTTTTGCCTGTTTTATTTACATTTATGATGCAAAGCACAAATAATCACAATCATACCTCTATAACTCCATGGATGTGATCTAGAGATAATACAGCTACGGCGATAGGATCAGAGGTCTGTAACCATGTATTTTACCCAAGTTTCACATTTTTATATTATCTGGTCTGCACATGTTGCATGATACAGTTATTGGTTGAAGATGGTGCAACTCCTAATCACAACTAAAAAAGAACAAAGTAGAAAACAGAAAATAACCCGTACACCACAGGAACAGATGTGACAGTTGAGAAGGATTATGAGTCAATACTGTGTTTATTAATACACGGTTATAGATTTAGCTCTTTTATGTGTATGAATATGTAACATATTTTTTCAGAAATCCACCATATTTAATCCATCAGTCTTACTATTGGAACAAAATCCAATATGAAAACCACAAATCTTAAAACGTGAAGGAGTGATGAGACAGGATTACCTAACGACAACCGAACGCATCAAATGATATCTCAGAAGAACTGAGCTGAACTGTGGAAACCAGGAACTGGCCTGTGTACAACAAGTCATACTGAAATGCATGCTTATGCAGAAATGCACACACACACACACACATCCCAACATGCAGAGGAGCGGGAACACTGTATGCTGTGTATGGTGGCTCTCTTTCACTTCCGCACCATAAATGTGTGTTTGCTGTAAGAGGGAACATGGGGAGAAAAGAGGAATTCATGTTGGTGTTTATTTGAGCTTTGGCCAAATCCAACTTGGGGCGGCTGTGTTGGCGCGCACACTTCACCAAACCCCAGCAGCTCCTGTACCTCCAGTCAGACGCACACATACTGTAGGAACTCAAGCACACACAACACAAATTTTACTACACTTACACACACACACACACACACACACACACTCATATACCTGTCCATCCTACCCATATCAAGGTGTGTTTGTGTTTCCCTGCCCACCGTTTAAGGTCCTCCCAGAGCAGGTATTTCCCTTTCTAACCCACAGACACACACATATGCACACACATACACACACATACACTGAGGCTACAGAGGGGGGGGGGGGGTTGTCTGTGGGCTGAGTGTGTGAAGCACTTGCATTGATAACCTGCAGCTCCGAGTCACTCAGTCTCACTTTGTGGCTGTCCCCATCGCCCACCAGGAGCTCCCCTTTTCTTTGCCCTCGCCTGCTCTGTCTCCTTTTTGGCTTCTCACTCTGGGACCGTCCACGGACACGCTCAGAGCCCTTTCGCGTTTAGCCGTCACCCCCACTGTCGCCTGTCACCATGTCGCCTACGCCACCGCTGTTCTTGCTGCTCCTGCTCGGCCTCACCGGAGCTCATGCCACCGTAGACCTCCGCACAGCTGCCGCCATGGGTAAGTATTATGACCTTTAACCCTAATTACTGATCCTTAACCTGGATTTGGACTGGGAGCCTGTTGATGGTGTGAGTGTAAGATCTAACACTGGATTTGTAAAAAAAAAAAAAAAAAAATACTTGGATAATTTCTACTCTGAAAGTCAGGGTCTATTAGTAGGGAATTTTTTTTTCCAATTACTATTAAGTCATTTTTCCCCACATTGTATTTGTATAATCTGTGTGAATTTAGCTTTGAATAAGTGAAATAACTTTTCCAGAAGCAACTAAATCAATTAACTTGAATGGCTGTTGCATGTTTTTTTTACATGAAATGGTGTATTCCAAACTGGTTCCTTTCTGTGCCTTAATAATTTGTTCATAGAAGTTCACTGAAGGGCTGTCGTGAATATCATATGTGATGTTGGATATGCAGATTTGTTAATAGTATTTTGTAATTTTGTGAAATGCAAATGGACTTGCTGTGATACAAGACGGATGAAAATCCAGGCTTTTGTCTACCTAAGAAAAAATAATTAAATTTGAAAAAAAAAAAAAAAGTTTCATAGTTAACAGTTTTCTTTCAGGTATAGTTTGTTATTTCTCTGTCCAGTCATAGATTCAATAATAATCAAATTTGTTCAGATTTCAGTTTCATACTGACTGATTCCAATGTGACAGAAGGTGAAACTAGTGGGAGGGGGGAGATAGAGGGGAGGGCAAGAGAGGTGTAGGGTGAGAAGGGAGATCAGTGAGGTTTCACAGACGGTGGAAGTTTTACTTTAAAAGTCAACGCAGTGTCCTCCACTGAAAATCCCAACTTTATAGTAACACTGATTTAAGATGCATGGTTTCCTGACATTAACTATGATATAATCCTATACAATGGAATTTTGTGCATCAATATTTCTCTCTCTCTTTTTTTTTTTTTTTAATGTGGATAGCTTGTGGTTTGGGCTTTCTCAGTCTTTCATACTTGTTTTTAAAAAAAAATATATATATATATATACCTCACCTCTAACCGCGTCCTCCATCCTATGCTCCTCCTACCTTTGTACTTCTCTCCCCTCCTTCACCCACAACCTCCACAAACCCTTCATTTTGGTTTAAACTTCTCAAATATGTTTACCTAAAACTTCCTCTTCCTGTCCTTTCCATTTGTAGCTGCAGGTTTGTGCAAAACCCGTCCCACAGACCTCGTGTTCATTATTGACAGCAGCAGGAGTGTCCGGCCCTCAGAGTTCGAACAGGTCAAGGTCTTCTTGGCCAAGGTCATCGAGGGTCTAGATGTTGGACCCAACGCCACCCGTGTCGGAGTTGTTAACTATGCCAGCCGTGTGAAGAACGAGGTATGAGGGTGCCGGTAAACATCGACTGAACCTTCTGTTGTCGTGTCTTAACAGAGTTCCTTCATGTTATGTAACTGTAGGTGTCTCTGAAGACCCACCGCACCAAGGCCGGCCTCGTTAAGGCTGTGACCAAGATCGAGCCTCTTTCCACTGGAACGATGACAGGCCTGGCCATCCAGTTCTCCCTGAACGTGGCCTTCAGTGAGGCTGAGGGTGCCCGCAAATCCAACGAGATTAGCAAGGTCAGACTCATCCTTTTGCGGTAAAACAACACCACGCCCCCACACGTGTTAATTGTCCTCATTATTTTGTTTCACTTTTTCTCACAGGTTGCCATTATTGTGACAGATGGGCGCCCCCAGGACAATGTGAAGGAGGTGGCTCAGCGCGCTCGGGATGCAGGCATTGAGATCTTTGCCATTGGTGTGGGACGTGTTGACATGAGCACCCTGAAACAGATGGCCAGCGACCCCCTGGACGACCACGTGGACTATGTTGAGAGCTACAGCGTCATCGAGAAGCTGACCAAGAAGTTCCAGGAAGCCTTCTGTGGTAAGATGTTGGTGAGGTGGTTGGTTTTAGGAGATATGAGGGGCAAGAGTGGGTGATTAAAGGGATCAGTCTGTAGGACATAAGAAAAGTGAAAGAGAAATATTAGGACAATACTTGGGGGGGGGTCACATGTCATGTATGCCTTCATCCACATGGAGAGAGCTGCCCCCCTATACTGAGGGTAAGGTGTCATGGCTTTCTTCTGTTCATTTCAGTCAGTTGTTCCCTCCCTTTTGTCCTCTGCTTTATTTTACACAGACGTGTTTTATGTTCACGTAGCTGCTCGAACCTCTTCAAAATCTCCAGAGGACATCAGGGCTGGAACAACTTTTAGAATGAAATGTGCTCCTGTTCTTCAGTCACTGTTAAAAACTGTGACTGATCTTTCTGTAATTACAGATCCATAAGTCACAATCATTAAACCTCTAATTAGAAATGCCCTTCGGTGCTCCCGGTCTGCGGTGGCTTGGGCTGCTGCCTGTCACTCACTTTGCAGCAGCCGCTCTTCCCTGCAGATGCTCCGTCCAAGGGCAGAGCTGCATGTTAGCAGTGTTGGATTGTTATTGGACGAGCCTGTGCCTCACTTTCACTATAGACAGAAAGGTTTATTCGAGGCGACTCCAATCTTTTCCACCTGTTCGTTTTAAGGATCCACTGGATTCATCTGCATAGATTCAGTTTCTGTTGGACTCAATAAATATGTCACGGCGTCTGCAGGTCTCAGTGGATCGTTAAAAATCACTGGTAGATTTTCCATTTTCAAACTGACATAGTTTTATTTTCTCCTCCTAACCCCACCCA
>JAPSES010000058.1:2252321-2267057 GCA_029822895.1 Maxillicosta whitleyi
TCGGTCCCAACATTTTGGAACCTCGACTGAGGCGGTACTAAAAAACTAGTATCAGGTCCAGATTCCAGGTCCTTTTTTGTAATGGAAAAGCGAAAGAGTCGAGTAGAGTAGAGCTGGTACCATGGAGTGGAAACACAGCATTTTCGTTTTTTTTTTTGTTGTTGTTTTTTCTGTAACCCGCTTTTATCAAATTATTTGACCCGCTCCACAAATAAAGCAACATTTTTTGGACCCGCATCAACCCGACCTGGGTCCGCTGATCCGCTCATCACCACCTTGTGCTCCTTGTTTTCATGTAGAAAGATGAAAGTATGGACATGTGCTGAATGAAGGCTCACACGCTGTTGGGTGATAGAAGGGAGAGGGAGAAAAATGACGTGTTGACTCCGCTAACATAATGTCGACGCGTAGACAAACCTGCTTTTCTGTTAATGCCCTAGTGAATATATATGTGTAGCAGTGATTAGTTAAAATAAGTGTGGATGAAAACATATACTGGTCACACAACTACTGACTACATATTGTTAAACTCATGGCATAATTACCCAAGTCATATTTTTGAACAAACTATTTTATCTGCATAAAATGAAGCAGCAGTATTAGGAGAGTAAAGTTATGCAGAGAACATAATTCAGCTGACTGGACCTAGGGAATTATACATTAAGGCTAACACAGTATGTAAAATACAAAACATTCTATGGCATAATTGAGTGAAGGGATTAATAATAATACATGTGGACATGCCTCGGAGTGAGAGAGCTGTCAACAGAAGAGAGAGAGAGCTGCCAGTTTTGACGCCGGCATCTTTGTCAGGCTTTTTAATAAATTATGTTCTAGGGCTTGTTTGACAGATGGGGGACTTCATGGTTATTTTGCAGGTTGTGAGCAATTTGACCTACCACAGGATGGCCATGCATGAAGGCGTGGACACTCACACTCTGAGAAAAGCCCTGTGGAACTACATCCACTGCCTCTACGGGATACGGTCAGTGTCACACTTAGCGAGCAGTCATACATGTCCAGGTTTTTGTGAACACTGTTTGATCACTGTTCGCTGTTTGTTTCATGCAGATACGATGATTATGACTATGGCAGTGTGAATGTGTTACTGGAGCGCGCTCTGAAGGTGTTTGTTAAGACCATGGCCTGTCACCCTGAGCAGACCACAGCCCGTGTTTACCACGCCTTCTGGAGGCACTTCAGACACTCTGAAAAGGTACGAAAAGGTTCAAACATGCACCTGATGTGGCCTGTTCAGTCAATTGATATTCTAGTATGTCCTCATTTTCCTGTTATTAAATGTTATTAGAGAAGGCAGCACTACAGACGGGGCTTTAAAACCCAAACTCCACTGATTCTTTGCTTTTCCCCACCAGGTTCACGCAAACCTTATAGTGATGGAAGCCCGTCTGCAGGCAGCCCTCCTTTACACCTTACGCGCCATTACACACTACATGAGATGACATATTCTCCCACTCATATCTGTGAAAAAGCACTTGCTGAGCCAGCTGTGATCTACCACAGCCACATTCATAACACATTGTGGATAGAGTGTTTTGCACACGCAAGACACTACAGTGAATGTTTTATTTGCATATCTTGTGTTTCAGTGTTAATTTTTTGATGCTGCTTTGCAATGAGGATATCTGATATTTAAAATGTGTTACTTATATTGCACTGAAGTTGACCAGGTTTTGTTTTGCCACTTGAGCTTAATGTGTTCTGAATACCTTGCACATATTTCCTGTTGCATGAAGACGTATCTATAACATCCATACTATGCTGGTGGAATAAGGCTTGGCAGAATGGTTGTCATTCATGTTCCTTTGCAGATTTTTCTTGTCATTCATGTGACTAAATATGGCCTGAATGCTTATGTAGATCAGCATATGCGCGTCAGACCATGACTACTTTACTGCACACAGGAGCTGAGATAGAAACAGACCTTGTATTTTTCTATATAATAAAGTTACTTTGTTATCAAAATGAAAATACTGTTTGTCTGGATTTATTGTATTAGATGGTATCCACGGTGATTTTCTGTTCAAAAACGGGTTGTGCAATAGCCTTTCTGAACCTGTAGTAGTTATTGTGCATCCACTGGACATGTCCAAATCTTATATACATTACAGCAACTCACCGCAAGATGGAGACAGAGACCTCAAAGAATGAGCCGTGACAGCGACGTTCAATTTATTAAGTCAACTCACTCTTCAAGGTGATTTTGTGGGACGATACGTTATCGGCGTAACGTGGACATGTGGCCCCAAAATATTTACCGTAACGGGATAAATACTGGGGTCGGTTTCACGGCTGTTTTTGGTGCATTTTTCTAACCCGTACGCGGATATGACACATTTCATTCAGTCTTCCTGTAATTCACACCAAGCAGACAATGTGTTGCATTTCAGTTGCAAACACCAGGAGTAGCTCAGACTTCATTATTAGTCACCAGACTGTCATACTCCGAAACTTTCACAGTGTATATATGTGATTTTTATGCGCTCACAACAAGTTGTACTTTTTATGCTGCTTTACTCGAGTTTTTTTTTATTTATATAATTCTTTTTTTCATAAAGCTAACAATCTTGCTAATTGTCACTCCTAGCTGCTGTTGTGGAGCTTAATAATTAGCGCGCGCCGTCCTCCGGGGCGGACGTCAGTGCGCGCGCAGAGTTCATTCCCAAACTATCCGGCCAGGGCGCGCGCTCACATCTTAACAGTCGCGCGGCGCAGCAGCCAGCTTCTGTGAGACCCAGGACACTCTCTCCCTCTCTGCTCCCCATCTGCCTCCAGCTTTCCCCGGGACCAGGATCCATGGTGAGGCCGCTCTGTTCACTCACACCTGTTAACATCGATATTATCAACTGTAGCGTCACAAGTCAGTACTTAGGCGGTAATTTTTTTAATAATAACAACTGGCATTTGTTTCAACAAGTAGTTGGAATCTCATGTGAGATAGGAAACAGAAGTATATTCATACATAAAATATGATCAAAACGTTCTAGATAGTTTTTTTTTTTTTTTTAAATCAACGTTTATGTTCAGAGGAAATAACCCATATGTAACATCTAAGTGACTGTAAATGTAGGTCAAAGGACAGTGGAAATAGCAGCAAACTCATTAATGCTTAGTCTAAGCAGAAATCTACTTTTGTTCTATTTAAATTTGAACAAGTGCGAAGACTTCTGTCTTGGAAAAAATTGGGTAAGTTTGGACATTTCACTGCTAAAGTTGAATAAAAGGAAGTGTATGTTCTTGCCTGTCAAACGCAATTGCAATTGACCCTCTACCAACACTTCTCCTCTGCTACAACACAAGGTGATGTTTAGAAATCTGACAATGCAGTTTTGAAAGCCTGGAATTACCCAAAATGCAAAGGGTATGGTACTGAATGTGTTCTTTAAGTCCTCACAGGGTGGAGGGATGAGCGTATTGTTAAATTAAAATCCATGCCTTAATATGTGTGAATTTGTGCAAAAGCTGACTGGATCACATGGTGTTGACTGTCTGAATGAGACAAAAGGACAGGAGCTGTCTGGGTTTTTTTTTTTTTTCTCCATGCTTTTTAAATCACAGATAGGTGATCTCTCAAAATTGTCACTTCAGTTCAAAGATTAGTAAGAACAGCTCCAGAGGTAGCACCTGAAATGGGTAAATGTGGCTTTCAATTATTTTGTAACAGGCATACAGGAAGCCACCTTGGAGGAAAGGCAGGGCTGGATGTAGCCTTTTACATCTTTCTGAGGTGTTCCTGTTTGTCTGACATCACATAGGTGTTTATTCCTCCAACTCTGCAGCTGCTGGGAGTTTACATAATTGCATCTCCATCTTCCTTTAAGTTATCACCGTGAATCTTAACGGCTCATTTCAGGGGGATGGTATGAAGGGGTCGTCGTGGAATTTTTAAGGGTCGGAAAGGGAAAAACCGCGATTAGGCTACCCAAGGCCGGACTTCATCACTTCCTGTTTCTCTGCGAGGTCAGTTCCTGTCTTTAGCTATGGAGCTAGGCAGGAAGGAAGGGTGTGTGTGTGTGTTTTCTGTGTGTGTGTGTGTGTTTGTAAGTAGAATGGCTAGTGTTGGATGATCCCATCATGACAAAACATTCCCACACCTAACAGGCTGTGATTTTTTATTTTTTTTTACAGTCAAACCAGAAAGAGCAGGGGACCCTCCAGCTGAGAGTTGTTTTGTTTTTTTAATGTGGTTTTTGTGCAAGTGCTCTGCTTTGTGTACGTTGATGTTGATCCCTTCAGCTGCGTACACTTTGGCTCCTTAAGGAAACAGGTGTAGCAGCTCACTTTCTGTAAGCGTTCACGTATACACTTCCAAAATTGTTCTGTATCTCGACAAGGATACGGTGACATCATGTGGAAACAGGACGTCCCCATGGCCGAGACACCTTACTTTTCCACTGGCCCTCCCCCCTCCTTTTCAAGTGTGTGTGTATAATGCATCTGAGGGTTCAGTGACAGCTTGCTTCCCATTGTCCTATCACTCCTGCCCCACACACACTCTGCATCCTGTGGGGCTTCCTTCTAATGAGAGAGAGGGAGATGTGCAAAGGAGGGGACAAAAACTAGGCTAAGACAAGAGATGAAGAGTAAAGACCGGTGTGAAAGTACAAAAACTATCGATCTGAACAGTTGTGTGGTCATGTGTGTTTGTGGGCTGTTCTCTGGTCTCTGTGAATTCCCCACTGGGGGCAGCTTATCAGCAGTCCACTGTGCAGGAAAGGGTGTGTCACTTGGAATTGGATGTTTGTGAGTGTGACTATGGAGCGTAGTGTTATTGTGATTTTATTATTGTGTGTGTGCGCGCGCTAATGCTCTGTAGGTCATGCATTATTTGCTTCCTTATATTGTTCAGGGTATAAAAAATTACTGAAACATACAGTTTGCTGGTATTTTCAGAAAGAGGACATCTCTCTTATCCAATATAAATTTTCTATTTCCCTAGTTTTTTTTAGTTTTTTATGAACTCCCTCCCTTCACTCTGACAGTCAGCAGAGTTGCGACAATCATTTGACAACTATGATATTAATTGCCAGTTTGAGTTTTCAGTGAGTCACTTTTTTAAGAGGGAAAAAAAAAAAGCCAAATATTCAGATTCTAGCTTGTTAAACTGGAATATTTTCTGCTTTATGACAGCAAAATGAAAATCTTTGGGTTGTGGACCCAAATGAGTAATGAAACATTTGAGGACATCTTCTTGTACTTTGGAGAACATTGACATTTTCACAATTTTTTCCCCCCCGTCAGTTAAAAGAATTGAGCATTCAGTTATTTATAGGTGCCATATGTAAAGTTTAAGGTGGAATTAAGATGTTCCAATTGCAGAAATGGAATGTAATACTCAATACATAATTATGTTTGTTTGTGCAGAATCATAATGAATTAGAATCAGTGTGTTTTCACTACCTTAGTATGATTTGTACGTATCTAGAAAGAGTGAGTTGGCTTTCATAAAGTCCACATTTGTACAGTAGCCCAGAGCAAACTTCCGCTTATTATTTTTTTCCTTTTCATAGCAGGTGGTATCCAGTGTTAATGCACTTTATTGTTACCGTATATGAGTGTGAATCACAGTTAATATCCTCTTAACTAAAATCCAACAATGCACAAAACAAAATGCTTACCGGAGACTTTTTATGGTGTAAGGAAGTATTTGTGTGCATAAAACAGATATGCATGCATGCATATTAGGGGTGGGGCGGTACAGAAATGTTTCAGTTCAGTACATTTTTGGTGTAGGGGTCTTCGGTTCAATACATTTTTTGATAAAATTCTTTTTCGGTACAGTGAAGGAGACGAGTGAAGGGAGGGGTAGTGGGGGAGGGGGGTGCTCCAGAACTACGCAAAACTGAAAGTGAAACTCAACATGTCTGGAACGTCTGACCCGGTTTCTGTGACCACCCCCCCCAGCCTCAGAATAAAGTGTTTTGTTTTTTTTTAATGCAGTGGTGCCATTGCAGTAAAAAAACACAAACACTTTGAATTATATAGGTGAAACCCTGCTCATAGGAATGTTTGCGTTCCTCACATATGCTGCGTGTATTCATTCGATACGCCTCCGTATCGTATCGAAGGCCCTGAACCAGAACGGTTAGGCACAAACTAGTGCACTATCACACCTGTAGTGCATATTAGCCTATAGCTGTGCCATGCCTAAAGTTTATTGTGTTTATTTTATCTGTCAGAATAGGAATGAAAATGTTTTTATTACATTTGGCTGACGATATTATCCAAAGCGACTTAAAAGGTATAGGTCTGTATAGTGTCAAGGGCCCACCTGGGATTCAAACTGGCAACCTTCCACACCAAGGTCAGCAGTGTAAACCACTAAGGCCCAAATATGAAATGCGACTTTAATCATCAGTCATCACTTCACAGACATTATTTCTCAAGCAGAAGATGCATCGATTCCACTGATTGTGCACGAGTTAAGAGACAGCAGGCACTTTTTTTTATGGGGGAGGTTCTTGTGGCAGTGCGGTGTCATAATTCAGTTATCCCCTAACCCCTAACTCTAACCTGTAGAACACAGGTGTCAAACATGCGGCCTGGGGGCCAAATCCGGCCCGCCAAAGGGTCCAATCTGGCCCCTGAGATCATGCAATATTTACATTAAGATCATTTTAGCTCAGGTTCCACATTCAGACCGATTCAGTATCATAAAAACCTCCATAAACTCCATTTTTTTGTCTTTGTAAATGTAAACATCAGTATAAATTAGCAAAATATCTAAATAACCTGAAATGTCTTAAGAAAAGTATGTGTGATTTTAATAATATTCCACCTGTTACTAGATATTTTTGTGTATCTGTAAGCTATAATGTACATGTGGAAATGATAAAGTAAAGCAAAATAGTGTTAAAATGACACTTTTTTCCCCCAGTTTGTTCACGTTATTCACATTGTTTGAAAGGATAGTTTGTACATGTACACATTTTCATCATGTAATTTTACTTTTTTTCCTCTAAAACATAGAGGAAAGTTTAAAGTTGACATTATTTATATATTATTGTGTTATTATTTCACTGGTCCAGCCCACTACAAAGAACAAATTTAGCTGAATGTGGCCCTTGAACTAAAATGAGTTTGACACCCCTGCTGTAGAATGTGACCCCAAAAACAGGAGTGCTGTGGGTACATATTGAGGCACTGGCATGGAGCGTCTGCAGCTGCTGGCAGAATCCATGCCAGTGCCTCGATATGTGCCTGCTGTCTCAACTCATGTGCAGTCTGTGGAGTCGAAGTATCTTCTGCTCGATAAATAATGCCTGTGAAGCGGTGACTTTTGTTTTTTTTTTCTTTTGATAGTAGAGTCACGTCAGGGAATTTGTATTCGTGACGGAAAAAGCACAATCATAAAGTTGCATTTTGTGTTTATAGTTCTTTTTTTTACTTTATCATTCCTATTTTGACATAAAATACACACAGTATATTTTATGTACGATTGTCATTCTATTTATTTTTTTGCACAACTATTGGCTAAAGTGCACGCATACGTCTCATGCACACAAATATTTTAACTTTCTCACCCCTTTTCATGTTTTTTTTTTTTTTTTAAAGGAGGGGGGGGGATTGATTTTGTCACGAACTATAACTTCATCACTAGATGCCACTAAATATCACATATGGATCCTTTAATTGACAATGAAATAAAGTGTGAATGTGAACTTAAGCTTTAATTTGAAAAATTAACCAGATTATATCTATATTTTATTCCTTTTACTGGGGGCTACTACATTAGTGGAACATAAACCTGCATAATATGTGGACAGTGTATACCGGTAATTTGTGAAATGACACAAAAGCGATAATGATGATGATGATACATTTGAACAGAATTAATATATAGGGAGGTTATGGCTACCTGTAGCTTCATCTGATTGGTTAAATGTTCCCACACTCATAACAGGTGTAAATATAATTTTTAAAAAAAATTTTTAATTTAGTATCTTTCTGTATATTGTGCATATTGACATCATAATGGCAACAAAATACAATCCATTGGTCAGTACTGGTGAAAGCTGATTCTACTGAAAATGGTTTATATTATGGTGACAAATAAAAACAAACATATCCACATCTAGGTAAACTGTAGCAAGTTAAAACGTAAAAAAAAAAACAAAACAAAAAAAAACAGTCCCTATTTGAAATAAAAACGATATTAACATTAGCTCTGATCAAAGGTAATTAGCGTGTGCTGAAAACTGAGCTGTTTTTTGTAGTCGGACCTCAACACAAACCAAATACCACACTTCTCCAGAGCAGAGGAAATGGCTTGTGTTTCAGTTTTTAAGGTATTTCTCCAGATACAGCTCATTGGTGAGGCTGCTATAAAAGTCTGCTGTGCGTCCGCAGTCAGCATATAGTTTAGCTTCATAACCATGACAACAGAGGAAACGTATATGGTTGAAGGAGTTTCATTAAATCAGCTCTATTTTAAAGATAACAGAGCCAACATTAATGACAGAGCCACTTTTGTATCTCATGTAGTTTTTCCAATTGGTAGCGGTATGATTTCAAGTATTTGTGACAGTGAGAGGAAACCTGTTTGATCTATACAATTACTAGAGACAGTGTGTTGTTTGTATTCTAACTTTTGGAGCAGCTGATTGTTTCCACTGTGTGTGTGTGTGTGTGTGTGTGTGTGTGTGCCCTGCTTACTGTACCTCATTTTCATTACTTGCTTTCAGTAAACAAAGAGGAACTCAGACTGTTTTTAAGTAAGTGTGCCAGTTGAAGTATACAACCCCCGCTTATCACCCACACCCACATAGTCACATCCACCCAATTCAGTGAGTAATTCTGATGAAAGAGAAACCCAGTTAAATCACACGAAACAATGACATATGTGAAAAATATACAAGTGAAAGTGGTTCTTTATTATTCATCTTCAGTGTGTATGTGAATAATATTTGGTTGTGTAGGAATATTCTCTCTAGCTGGGAGTACCAAGGGTTAAATGTTTTTTTTTTTTTTTTTATGTTCTGTTATTTAAGTACTCAAAGTAAAACTTGAAGTACACGTCGTTTCCCCCTGAGTGTTTCAATTTCCTTCATAGACCTGAGAGCTAAATATTGTACTTTATCTGCGACTACATTTGTCTGACAACTTTGGTGACTTGAAGATGTAGATTTCACACTGTAAATAATATAATAAGCTTTTAAAATACAATGCATTAAACTAGCTTTTTTTTGGGTTTTGTTTTTTTTTGTTACTTTTGACATCTCACAAAAAAGGAGCATATCATTAGCTTCTTTAGTCCTATTTTTGGCCAAATTGTGATATCAGTGTAGTTTTACTTTCCTAACACTGTTGCTTCCTTTTGCGTCATTGGCTGTGACATGAAAGAAATATGACTTAGGCAATTATGCAACGGGGTTAACGATATATTAGGCCAAAGTTCTGGTGACTTTTCCTTCTCAGTGTATTGAATTCAACAAACAATGTCATTAAATATCATTTCATATCTCCCAAAAAATCCAAAATAAGAGGAAAAAAAAAAATCTCTATCAGAATTTAGTTTTTTCATCTGCATCCATTAATTATATTCATCCCCTCGGCTTTATCTGGCGTCTGTGTCTATAAAACTGGATATAGAATAATTCAAGCGTATTGGTATGTTACCATATTATTGGTAGTGACATAACCTACTTCTTGCACTTCTGTTGGTTTTATGACATACTTTCTACTTTCTACCACTTAATTATTACATGTTATTTATGAATGTTCACAGTTTCTGTGTGCAAAGAGGAAGATAACAGAGAGACTCGTTCAACAACAGGAACCAAACAAAGTCAAACAATGGCTACTGTATACTGGAAATATATCCCAGCATCATTATGTATGTATGTATGTGTGTGTGTGATATTAGTGTTATTGCTCTGATCAGGTCTGTGATTATCTGTAATTCACAGACAACAACGACAGATGAGATGAGAAAAAAGGTCAGGGGTGGGGGGGTACATAGATAAAAAGGAAGAGGCCTCTTTTATACACTTCTTCTTTTCAAGGTTCATCAGAGAGGCAGCAGAAGCTCTGGTGCAGTGAAAGTGTGGATGGAGGGAAAATGAAAGGTTATTATAAGAGGGGTGTCGGCTGGGAGCAGGGAGAGCGCTACAGCAGAAAAACAGTAAGAGAAAGGAAATGTATGTCTGTTGGGGTGTTTGCTGTGCTGCAGCTGCTTTGTGTGTACGTCTGTGTTCATGTGTGTGTTTGTGTGTGTGTGTGTGTGTGGATGGACCCTGTCCTAAGTTTCCAGGAAAGGGGGGGGGGGCATCAGAGGGGTGGACAGGAAACTCTAACAGGGCTAACTTCCTGTAACTCTCCCGATGCCTGACCTGATAGTGAATGTGTGTGTGCGTGCGCGCCTAAAATGTGTGCATACTTTTCTCTCTGAGTGAGCAACAGACGGTTTGGACGTGGCCCATTATAGATTTTGTTTTTTTAAAGATTGGGTGGAATTTTCGGGGAATTTGCGGCGCAGATGGAACAACCTGCCGCCGTTCATCCTAGAGCTCTGGCATTTTCTCGTAATAACGAAGCTGAATTACCTTTTGGAGGATTTGCGTCCCCTTTGTGCTGCCATAACCTTTATTGTTCTTCCTGTGTGTGACTTCCTTCACATTCCTCAGTAGGTGGGGTGACTTCAGCCTGGAGTTAGTCACTTTGAATGGTTGCCAGTTTGAATCCCAGGGCCTCTCTGTACTCAGCTGTCAGTCTGAGGCGGCAGCTCTGGGTGAAGTTATGTATGATGTTCGATTTTATTGACACTTTCAGGATTGCGTTCGGCTTTCTGCTCATTTTGGCAGCCGCGCTTTGCACTGTCATGAAAAGAAATGGTTTTGTACCCAAGGGATTGTAATATTACATTCACCCAATTTATAGTGATGAGAACAGAATAAATTAGATACTGCGGCATTTACAAGTACTATCAGTGCTGTCTGCCCTGATCAATGGACGGAGCACAAACCACATGTCAGAGCTGAGTCATTTCCACAGTGACCCAGGTTGGAGTCTAGACCAGACCTTACCCCCCCCCCCCCCTCTCTCTCTCTCTCTCTTTTTCATCAGCATCTCCTGTCTCTCATGATAGTCACTACGAAATGTTATCTTTAGAGGCACAATATATAACATATGAGAAGAGACTTACATGTGTTTAATTGCACTGTGTGAACATATTCTAATGTAACTTAAAATATGTCATGTGCATCCTTGATAACATGCTGATTTCTTTTCTTTTCTTTCCTTACTTTGAACCTATTTTAGAATACTGAGGTGGCCTTATGTATTCAAAACACTGTAATAAGCTAAATTTTAACTGCATTCATAGATGGTTTTGATGTCTCCGACAAGTCAACTGCAGTTGTGGTTCGGTTACACTCACAAGAATGTCAAATATGTCGTTGGTGAAGTCAGTGTTTTTGTTTTTTGTTTTTTTGCCAAAGTGGTGAGCTAGCATATTGTCTCAGTACCTCTACTCCTGCAGCTCTGTCGTGTTGTGTCTGATTATTACCACCTCAGGCTCCGAAGAATAAACATAAGTACAGGTAAAACACAAACTCCTGGTATCAAAACAGATGTCCCAAAAAAACAAACAAAATAAAACAAAAAAAACCCCTAATGGGTGATATCACACTAAGTCACCATCATCAGCTGGTATTTTAGAAATGGAGTTAGTTCACATCAATAACTGATCACAAACTCTATGAATAGATGAAAGTATGTGTGAGTGTATACTGTACTATTAAATACATGTCATCAACAAATGTAAAATAAAGACAGGGGTTCATTCATTGTTTTGTAACTGCACCAAATAAAGCCATCGAGCAAGGCAGTAGCTAACATTTATTGTACATTTCCTTAAGGATGTAAGGTTAAAGGTCATATAAGCTGCTGGATGTGATAAGGTCTCAGGTTGTTGACCGCATGAAAGTGTTTCTTCATACAATTAAAATATTTGACAGTCTTCTGTGTATGTTATTTCCTCTTGATGTCCTTGGCACAAGTGTATGCTTTTTCGACACACTTTCTATTGAAACAATGCGGTTCATTCAAAACTGGAAGTCAGAATTGCATAGGTGCGTGCACATCAACACAATGATCTTTGCAAAACACATGATCACACTGTCAGTCACTGTCACCTTACGTCCCTCACCATTGTTTAATGTCCTGTCTCTAACATGTGCGTTTCACCAGACACTTAAACACACACTCATGCATATTCTCACACAAACTCACAGCTGTTGTCCAGTCACAATGACTGAATACCCCTTCTCGAAACTGTAAAGCAAAAAGGGAAGTGGCTAACCTCACATCTCTCTCTGTCTTCCCTTATCGCTAGCTGTCTGTGTCTCTCCTTTTTTAACTTCTCTGTCTCACCACGTCTTCTCTCACACGTCTCTGTATTCACGCTTTACTGCATTTGAGTCTTCTCACATTCTCTACTATCTTTTCCCTCTCTGGTTTTCTGCCACTCACCCTCTCTGCCCCACTCTCTCATTCCATCCCTTGTCACTCACCTCTCTTCTCTCTTTTCCCTCGTTTTTTTTTCCAGTGGCAATGGTGATTGACAGATGATCTGACAGAGGAAGACATCAGGTAAGAAAAAGTGAACTTCTCCTTCTCCTTCTCCATCTCCCACCTTCCTGCCTTACCTCCACCAGTCTTTTGTTCTTCCTCCTCCACCTTTTGCTAAAGGGAAGTTAAATTTTTTATGTCAAGTTGATAACTTCTGTCTTTACAGTTCTGTCTCTTATTGTTTTTTATTTTATTATTTTACCAAAGCGGACCCCTGTATGCTGTTGACGAATGTTGCTTTCACTTTCTTTCAACTTGATTTGGTTTGTTTCGGGTTTCGCTCACATAGAGGGGGTGACTTATAGAAACCTTAACCTTTTCTTACACCCCATGCTGAATAAACCACATGTGCCTTATTTTAATTTGTTGTTGTCAACATCTCAAGTGTTGAAGTTTAAATCCGTAACTACTGCACTTAGAACTCTGTTGGGTTAGGACAGTGCATTTCTTTTTATTTTATTTTATTTTATTCTATTCCAAAGAACCTTTGTTGTTACCTTTGTAAGGGGGAAAAACACTTGAATTCACTGTAAACACCTTAAATTAATGCTACAACAGAGAGAGAGAGAAAAAAATTACAATCATTTGTATATTTAAAAACAGTCGTGGCTTGTTATTTTATCATTTCTGCTCATATTACAGACTCCGTCTCCGTGCCGGTTATTATGGGGTGTGCCTGTTGCAAACAGAAGAAGTCCGCCAAAGCAGCAGCAGCATCAGCAGCAATACCAGACATTACAGATCTGTCTCCTAGCAACACAGATGGAGGCTTGTCCACAGCACTGACTCAGGGCCGTTACTGTCCCGACCCCACTCAGACCATCCCAGACTTCAACAAAGGCTTCTCGTGCAGCACCGTCTTCCCCAACACCAACACAAACCAGCGGCCCGGAGGCATAACAAGTACGATGTGTGTGTGTGTGTGTGTGTGTGTGTGAGAACAGAGTCAAATTTATATCACTTATATTCCAGACAGCGCAGATCAATAAATAACAGAGTGGATAGGCGGACCTCTGTGCACTTCTTAAATTCTGTTTGTTTCTATATGTGCTTTGCTGAAGATGTTGTATATGGCCATTTTAATAGACACATCTGTACTGGAGGATTCTGACACTAAATAAAATAATCCAAGATCAGCAAAGAATAAAGAATAAAATCAATGTCAGATCATTATTAGAGCTCATCAGCGTGAAATAATGTGTATAGTATGAAGCTGAGACCTGCTGTTTGATTTGTGTGTGTGTGTGTGTGTGTTAACATTTACAGCTGGAGGAGTCACTCTCTTTATAGCTCTGTACGATTATGATGCTCGCACTGAAGATGACCTTACTTTCCAGAAAGGAGAGAAATTTCAAATCATCAACAACACGTGAGTAAAAATGCACACAGTGTCTAAGAGTTACTATAGTTACATGTCAAAGCTTAACATTTCTCAAGAAAGCTTCTGAACACGTTCTTGTTCGTGAATTTACGCTGTTGGCTTTTCTTTTATAAATTGTATTAAATGGTTTAACAAAGGGGTTCCCAAAGTGGGGGTCGGGGTTACGACACAAACATTTTCAGAAACTCCTATTGTAATTATAACAGATTAAGAGCAGTATTATTGCACTAATAATGTGAAAGGAGGACATTTGATATATGAGTTTCAAGTAATGAGGGAAGAGGTATTATTATGAAAGAGCAGATCGGAGTAGGGATGGGCAATATGGTAAAAGTATTATACCCAGATTTAAAAAAAAAAATAAAATAAAATCACAAGCTGGATTTTATTGTGATTCATAAAATAATAAATAATGAAACAGACAATTTAGCCCATAGAACATTCCAGAACATTTTTAATTCAGTTTGTACAATTTTGCCAACATTTGTCAAGAACGTAAACATTGTAAAACATTATAAACAATAACACTCTGTTTAAGTGCACTCGTGCAACATATAAACTAAAATGCACTTGGTTTTTTAAGGGTTCAATAAATAAACAAACAAACAAAAAATACAGAGCAAAATATCGATGAAGAAACGCCTGTTTCACATAATAATGAGTAAAATGTTTAATACCTACAATGCAATGTGGCAAATAGTCATAGTATCATTGTGTGAGTCCTGTGTGCATGTTTCAGTCGGGGGGGGGGGGGGGGGTGTTTT
>JAPSES010000058.1:2267157-2285850 GCA_029822895.1 Maxillicosta whitleyi
TTTAAAGCACATTTTAAAGGAAATACTTAGTACTTTTACTTAAGTAAGATTCTTGATGTAGTACTTCTACTTTTACTCAAGTAAATATTTTGCAGGGTATTGGTACTTTTACTTCAGTACTAAACTTCAGTACTTCCTCCACCCCTGAAATTGAATGATAGTGGACTTCAAGTGACCATTTATGTCTAAATAATACCTAATAAATATATTGTTACCCATAAAGTTGTAGTAAAATAATAATTTTTTTACCTCCCTTCATGAAATGATTGTGATAACGTGAGTTATTCTTGACAGATAAAGCATAACTTGGACTCATTATGGAATCATTGTACCTAGTTACTGGTATCGGTTGGTACTTTTACTTAAGTACTAAACTCCACTACTTCAGTACCCCTGGTGGTGGTCCACCTTTAACCCCTGCTGCTTCCAAATCCATCTGTTTTACAAACTGATTCTACTTTTGCGTGTGTGTGTTGGCAGAGAGGGCGACTGGTGGGAGGCTCGATCTTTGGACACGGGGAACTCAGGTTACATCCCCTCCAACTACGTAGCTCCTGTCGACTCCATACAGGCAGAGGAGTGAGTACCACGCACACCAACATGAACGTCAGATGTTTGCGCTGTTGAAACTTTGACTGATTTTATTGTAAAAACAACGGCGTAGTCTGAGGGCAGAGGTTAAAATGAGCGTGCTGCTGTGGTGACCCGTGCGCTGTTGTCATGGTGACAGGTGGTATTTTGGGAAGATGGGGAGGAAGGATGCGGAGAGACAGCTGCTGGGTCACGGCAACCAGAGGGGAACTTTCCTCATACGTGAGAGCGAGACCACCAAGGGTGAGGAGACCACATAAACACAGCCATTCAATAAAGGGTTTCAGCCCAAACTATGTGACAGTTGGTTTCATTTATCTCTTGCTCATATTCGAGTTTCTCGCCCCGTGTTTCCCTCCTTCTCCTCTCTACAGGTGCTTACTCTTTGTCTATCCGTGACTGGGATGACACCAAGGGAGACCATGTCAAGCACTATAAGATCCGAAAACTGGACAACGGTGGCTACTACATCACCACAAGGTCGCAGTTTGACACTGTGCAGCAGCTGGTGGAGCACTACACAGGTAACACACCCCAACAACACATGCTTGTGTTGTTTTAACTTCATCAAAGCAAATAGTATTTGGGTTTGTTTTTCAAATTAACCTTTGTATGTTGAAGTTTAAGACCTTCTTGGATTGGATCAGAAATATATTTTGTTTATACTATATTATTTGATCAACCAGGTCCAAGTCAAAGTCTTTCCTCACTGCAAAAATCTAAATCTTACTAACTGTATTTTTCTCATTTCTGGTACAAATATCTCATCAAACTTAAAAAAAGACATAATCACCTAAAGAGTAAATTGTAAGTGAGATATAAGAACTTATTTTTAGACAATAGAGCTTGAATATGTTATTTCAAGAAATCTTACCACGATAATTTTCACTTGTTCCATTGGCAGATTTTTTGGCTTAGTTCAAGATTTTTTTTTTTTTTTTTACTTAATTCAAGATTTTTTTTATTTTTTTTTTACTTAATTCAAGATAATTTTTTGGTTTAATTCAATATTTTTTGGTTTAATTCAAGATATTTTTTGCTTAATTCCAGATTTTTTTTGGCATAATTCAAGATTTTTTGGTTTAATTCAAGATAATTTTTTGGCTTAATTCAATATATTTTGGTTTAATTCAAGATTTTTTTTGGCTTAATTCAAGATTTTTGGTTTAATTAAAGATATTTTTTTTGCTTAATTCAAGCCCCCCTCCCCCTCAAAGTCAAATTAATCTGGTTATGATTTAGATTTTTGCAGCGCTCCTCCAGCATATCCCATTAGAGTTTATCAGTGGTGGAGAACCCCAGCTTCATAAAGTAAAAGTCCTTCCATGTATTTCTTCCAACCATTCACTGAACTGGTCCATTCTGATGAGCACAACTCCTCATCCAGGTATATGGGATAAGTAGTGAACAGGTGGAACCAGTACATAGCAGGACTTTTACTTTATGGAGCTGGGATTCTCCACCACTGATGTTTGAATCATCATCATTTATCAATTTACAATGTGTTTTTACATGTTAAGAAGGTCACGGTTTGTTGTAAATATTATGTAGAAAATGATGTAGTTTAGTGTGGAACAGCTGAATGGACTGCATCTCTTGTCTCACATGATACGAACCACCACCACTAAAAGGCCTGTCACCTTGAAACATTTCACCTCCATTTCTGAGACCAAATAGAGTTATTTAAAGAGGCGACGTGCTACAGGGGTGGTGTTGTTACGCTACAGCAGCATCTTCTACAGCTCTGAGCGGACTGTAGAGAAGTTTGGATAACATCACTTATGCAGGTTTTGGGTGTGTTGTGTTTGTAATGACATATTTTCACTTGTATTTCAACCACTTCCACTGTCTTCACATGCACAATTATCTTTGACTTTGACAAACATGTCTGTAACTGATGGTAGAATTCACCACTTGTCACTGACTTACATGCTTATTGTTTCTGAGATAAGGTCTACCAGAAAGTAATACAAGATAAAATAATAAATCAAGTATTAACCATCACATTGTCCATTAACCGTATTATCTCAGTCCTTTAAAGTGGACATTAATTCCTCCAAATTTCAGTTTTTTGAATGTTTCAGGTCTTTCTGCAAATTATTCGAGGGGAGATTTTCTTGGCTGATCGTTCTTTTTACTCATGATAAGTTGAAACCCCTTTCTGTGAATATTTGTAACTTTCTAAGTTTTGCTCTGTTACTGATCCATGAAGGGTTCACACCCTGCACTTCCTCTACAGTCTGTCAGTATAAACCTGCCCCCTAGTGTCCCTTATTGTTATAGCAGGCACTTTTTAATGTGCTCTTCTTTTGACTCCTTCAAAAAAGCCTGAAAGATTTTAACTCATCTATCACTGACTGGACTGTTTTACATTTGTTTTTCTCACTCAGTGTATTGTCCACTTTTGTCGCTGATTTCAATAGAAATAGAAATCACTGCTGTGTGTGTGTGTGTGTGTGTGTGTTTCACTGATGCTCCATGTGTCTTATAGTGCTTTATTTTTTGGGTTCTTGTCAATTGCATATGCACAAAAGCAACTTGTCTTGTTATTTGTTATTCATCTCTGTATGCTGGCCGTTTCTCCGCTCTTCTTTTCCTCTTTTTTCCTTTTTTCTTGTCTGTTCGCCTCTCGTCTGTCTCAGAGAGAGCAGCAGGACTATGCTGCCGTTTGATTGGCAGTTGTAAGCGGGGCATGCCTAAGCTGGCTGACTTATCAGTGAAGACCAAGGATATGTGGGAGATTCCCAGAGAATCCCTCCAGCTGATTAAGAAACTGGGCAACGGACAATTTGGAGAAGTCTGGATGGGTAGGACTGGTGGGACTGTGTAGCAGGGGGAGGGTCATATTGGGAGCACACCTGGTTAAAAAAGTCTGATAACTGGATTATATATAATGTGTTAAATCATTGTTGTGGTCAAATGACAAGATAATCAGTGAGAGTTTATGGTATAAAGACAACCTGGCAAACAGATATACTCTAAAGCCCTGTTTATCTGTCTGCATTGTTCACCGTGTCTGACTACCTGCAACAAATATACGTAAGGATTAGACCACACAGACACTGAAAACACATATGCGGTAATGAGACAGACACTGTTTTTTTTAATTTTGTGTATTAGATATGCAGCATTAAAAGAAACCATTGGTAAATACTGTACTGGAACACATTCAGTCAATGAGTAAAACTCCAGGTGTGCTCACCTTTACCTCTCCCTCTGCTGTTGCATGTGCATGTTTCATCATCTCACCTCACCTTTTTGTCACCCCCCCCAACCCCCTCTGTCTTCCATCTTTCCATCCATCACTGCATCCTAAACACCCACTCCTCTCAAACTCCCATTCTTCCCTTCTTCGACATTTCCACCTTCCTTGGCTCTAACAGGTACTAATGATGGACTGTGTTATTTCCTGACCAATCCTTGTCCTAACTCCACCCCACTTACCATGGGCCTTGGCCGGGACGCCTGGGAGGTCCCCAGGGAAACCCTGAACATGAACAGAAAGCTAGGACAAGGCTGCTTCGGAGACGTATGGATGGGTGAGACTAATCTTGCCAACCTAAACTGGAACATTGTTGTTGTCTATTACTGTCTTATCAGGGCCGTCCTAAGCTTTTATGGGGGCCCAAAGTGAATCTGGGGTACCACCTCTACGATCAGGGCTGTTATAATTAGACTCATTAAAATTGGCTCCTGTAATGCAAGAATTTCCTCATAATACACAGCCCAGTCAAAAACACCCCCCCACTTGGATTTAACTAAGCAAATAGATCAGATCTTTCCATTGGATATTTGATATGTTTCTGCTGCAACAAGTTCTGATGATGACAACGAATGAGTTTGATAGAGAGGATAAAATATTGGACTGTGTTTCATTGGAAAAGGTCGTGTGGTCTGGTGAGTCCAGGTAGACCTGGTTCCAGTGTGATGGATGCACAGGGTTGTCAGAGAGGCAGAGGAAGTCCTTACCCCCCGTTCCTAGTGCGTACAGTATGAAGCCTCTGGGGGTGTGGGATGACCTGGGGTTGATTCATGTGGTCAGGTCTCAGTTCAACAACCATGTATGTCCAAAAACTGAACGAAATAAATCTTGTGAGATTGCATAAACTTAACTAAAATATGTGCTATAATCAAGGCTAAGGCTAGTATATGAATATGGGCTTTTTGTCCACGCAGTGTAAGAAGGCTAATTCCATTTTTAAAAGTATAATTGTAGTAAGTGCCACTAGTACTTACTGCTTTTTAACCACTTTTAAATGCTTTTAATATTAAGTTACACTCAGACATATATACATATATATATATATGTATATCACTCAACTAAGGATTGGCTCCATCTCCTAAACTTGTCATTTATTTAGTGAGTTAATTTTTTTCTTTTTCCATTAACAGAGAATTGAAGTTCGGGATGTTCTCTGGAATATGGAAGTATTTATTTTGAGCCACAACATTTGTTTTAAAAGAAAACCTGAGTTCATCTCAAATTTCACTTCTTGTTCCTCTTAACATTTGACAATGTTTTAGGCCAAACACTCACTTCATGTGTTATCAATGACCAAGAAAGATCCCAATTTGGAAGGAGAAGCTTTAATGTCAGAAACAATAGGCTGTTAAGGAAGTATCATTCGACTATAACCTTTAACAATTCGTCTGATTCAGAGAGAAGAATATAGTCGATATGCGAAGAACAGACTGGTGAAAGGTGTCAGGACGCAGCATTTGAAACCAACATTTTCACGGCAATGTTTGTGTAGCAAAAAATGGGAATATGTATGTTCAAGAAATTTGTTTTCCCAGTAAAGTGAATATATATTTTTATTTCCATGCTATAACCAATTATACATTTGTTATTGGTAAATATGCCATTTCTCAGACCAAATCCTTGTGTGTTGGCTGTTCTGAGCCGTGCAGCGTTTCTCCCTGAGGCCAGCCAAGCTCTTTGCCTGCCCATGTATCTCAGGTGCTGCTGGTGTTGATGTAAGACCAGAAAATCTCTCTCCTGCCCTCCTAACTCATTTCATGTAGTGCATGATCACAAAAATAACAATCATTCGCATGCATTGGGGAGTTTGTGTGGGTGTTTGCGTTATATATCTTATATGCACATAAAACCATTTGTCTGTTTGGGGCAGAAAACTGGATGCTTGTATGCGTGGTTTTGTGTGTCCATGTGGCGTTCATGTGTTGCGGGTACTTTAACATCCCCTGTCGGTATGCTAGGCATGTGGAACGGCACCACCAAGGTAGCTGTGAAGACTCTGAAGCCAGGAACCATGTCCCCCGAGGCCTTCCTGGAGGAGGCTCAGATCATGAAGAGACTGCGCCATGACAAGCTGGTGCAGCTCTATGCAGTTGTGTCTGAAGAGCCCATCTACATTATCACTGAGTTCATGAGCCAAGGTATCAGGCTGAGACAACGAGCATTCCTCTGACACACTGCATGCACAGAAACATCACAAACAATCACCGCTGTCGTACAAAAAACCTTCAACTAGTGGATGTAAAATTTTACAATTGGCCAATAGATCTTCAATAACTGCAGTCCTGCGTATTCAGTAAAAGCACATGCACCAGAAATATTCTCATACAACACAGTTTCTTGACTTAACTTTTTACTTCTTTAACTGTTTGACTGGTTATAATTATTGACATTACAAAAATGGAAAGTGAAGAAAAAATTGGCACAAGTGTGATGAAGTGAAAAGGGAGGCTTTTTTTTTGTAAATTGAAAGACTACAAGTTCAACTCCTCATGTCTCCCTGAAGGACAAAAACTGAATTCCTACCCAAACACTGGAATTGTATTTATTTCTCTGAATATGATCTTTGACCTCCCTCTGGAGGTGGCCTTAGGCAGGCAGAAATGTTTTTTCAATATTCAGTTAAAAAGAAAGACTCAAAGTTTGGGAGTTTTGATCATAATGTCAAAATAAGTAAAAGTATTTACCTAAAAACTACAAGCATAAACCTTTTGTGTATGTCAGTGTATATTGATGTATTTTGTATATATTTGTGTTGGTAATATGTACTTGCATGGGTCAACAGACACATGTTAGCTACAGAAGACTTAAGGGATTCTTCTGTTCGTATTAAACTCTTTACTTTTAGGAAGTTTGCTGGACTTCTTAAAAGATGGTGAAGGCCAGAGTCTGAAGCTTCCTCAGCTGGTGGACATGGCAGCACAGGTGACATGCAGATATGGATTCAAAACATCAAACTGAAAGGAAATGCATACTTTCCTCATCTAACCTGAGTTCCCTCTGGTTGCTGGTAGATTGCAGCTGGAATGGCATACATCGAAAGGATGAACTACATCCACCGTGACCTGCGAGCAGCTAACATCCTTGTTGGAGACAATCTGGTGTGCAAGATTGCTGACTTTGGCCTGGCTAGGCTCATCGAGGACAACGAGTACACAGCCCGACAAGGTAACAGCATGTGATAAGTCAGCCAGGGTGTGTGCATGCGCCTTTGTGTGTGTGTGTGTGTGTGTGTGTGTGTGTAAGAGAGAGAAGCAGACTTGTACAATGTGATGATTAAGAATATCATTCTCTGCCTCCATGCCTATATTTTTATACATAACCTACCCTAATTATATGATTATTCATCTTTGCTGTGTTGCCATGGTTTCAGGGGCTAAGTTTCCTATCAAGTGGACGGCTCCAGAAGCTGCTCTTTATGGACGCTTCACCATCAAGTCAGATGTATGGAGCTTTGGTATCCTGCTAACTGAACTCATCACGAAGGGACGTGTGCCATATCCAGGTACAGGAACATACTCACTTTTTAAATTTTTTTTATGATTTCCTCAACTTGGAAATAATCTTCAGTAGTATTGTCAGGATAAACATATTGAGAAGATCTGGGGGAAATAATTGCAGATGATAACTGTGCATTGAAATCTTTGCACAGACTCTTGCATAGAATAAATAACACTTAATCGAAGAAACACTGTGAAGTAGGTGCTTATGTAGTCGATGAAGAAGGAGGGGAGAACATTTCTTATTCACTGCCTCCAGCACCTGCCAGCCTGCTGAGAAAATTAACACGCAGACCATACACTTTCCTCACTCTGGTCTTACCTTAAACGTTAAATTATAGGGGGAGCCGTAACACATTCCAATATTCACTCATTCAATATAATTGTGATAAACATTATTGAAAGAGCAGATTAAAAAATTTGCATATTAATTTTTTTTACATTTGTTAACTTGACTAAAAATGGGGAATGGGCCTCTTTTTTTTTTTTTTTTTTTTTTTTTGCAAGAGTTCACTGTCACCATAACTGCAACATAAAGCAAAAATATCAACCAGAGTGAGTTTGATTTATTATGAACATTGTTAATATTCAGAACAACAACATATCATTTTAAATTAAAGTGTTACCGGGCTTCATTTACTTTTATGTGATCACTTTATGCTACACTTTTTTCGATGTTTAAATAAAAAAAAACCTCTATAAGTCTGTGTTCCACTGTTTAGTGAGGGTTCTTCTGTTACAAATACAAGGTGAAATCAAAAATAACTCCAATGCTACCACAGTAAAACAAAGCAAGGTCAAAAAACTAGTGTGCATTCTAGACTGAGTACATGAAATGAACTACATTTACAGGCTGTTAAATAAAATTAGAAAGCTACACATTATCTTTAGTACGACAAACAATGCAAACCATAGGTGTAAACAGACGTCTGTGTTTATTTTTTATATATATTTTTTTTTGTTTATGTTTTTTAATCCAACTTTCTGTTCCCCCCCTCCCTCCTTCACATCTCCCCTGCTCCTTCCATCCCTGAAGGCATGAACAACCGTGAGGTGCTGGAGCAGGTGGAGAGAGGCTACCGGATGCCCTGCGCCCCGGGCTGCCCTGCCTCGCTCCATGAACTGATGCTGCAGTGCTGGAGGCGGGAGGCCGATGAGAGGCACACTTTTGAATACCTGCAGTCCTTCTTGGAGGATTACTTCACTGCCACAGAGCCTCAGTACCAGCCGGGAGAAAACCTGTGACCACATACTGTACAGACATGGAGAAATAAATAAATGGACCAGCAGGAAGAGACATACACATAGAAACAATCCGCACTGACAGACATGTCATAGCACAATATACATTTAAGTCACTCACACTGTACTTGGATACATAGACACACTTAACAAAATACATATCATTGCCTTGTTTAATTTTTTTTTTTTTTTTTTTTTTTAAAGACAATTCCTTTATAACGGCCATCAATCACTGCAGCCCATTCAGGACAGATCAGTCCACCATGTTGAGGAGCAGAGTCAGAGCTCTGCTGGTCAGGCCTTGCAGTAATGTTGCTTTACTCTGTAACCATGACAACAAGGAACTGAAAGAAGATGTAGATGGTTGTGTTGGGAGTGGGGGGGTTGAGTTGGTACATGATCTGCTCGACTGCCATATATGTTCAATGCTTTTGTCTTGTGTTCCTGTGAAGAATATTTACCTGTATTTAATACGCCGCAGCTGCAACAGGTTTTTTTTAGGCAACAGCTGGAATACAGTCAAAATACAGCTGCAACTTGTATGGTAATCAGATGATTATGTATGCACGTAAGAAAAAGACTCACCCTCATTCTTAACATTTTCTGTTTTTTTTTTTTTTGTTTTGATTTATGTACCTTTTAATTTGTTTTAGCAAATTCTGAGATGCTGAGGAATCGTCTGATAATGTTTAGGACAATTCAGGACAGTTGTGTATGAACTGTCTGTATTGTTTTAATTTAATTCTGATATATCTGTGCATCCCAAAGACTTCTATATCTAGTTATGATGAAATGTTATGCATAAAGGCCAATGTCAGGGTTTTATTGTATGTTTTAACTAGACTGAAACCTTTATGCTGAGATGTCTTTGTCATATAATTGTAATAAAGATCAGATATCTTTTGCAGTTTAAGGTATGCATTTTATTCTTAGTCTGTGTATTGTGATAAGCGGCCGAAACACCTGATGAAGTGAAGTTGGGGCACACAAATGACGATGTGTCGAACTGGTGGCACAGCACGATCAGTGCCTGAGTCCACCCCACCCATGAGGACCTCAATTTCTGTGCTGATTTACTTTGGGATATATAACACCTAGTCCTATTAAGAATTCTGGGTGTATGGTCATGTAGTCATAGATTATCCTAGACACATCACATTACAAACAAAATACAGAGGTTATGGGATTTTTATGACAATTAAAATGTACTGCAATATTAGGTTTATGTTTGGTTTTGCCTGGTTCTGCTGATGGGTACGGGGAGAATTTCTCTGTCTTTGCTCTTCCATCTCAAGGCATGCAGGGTGTACTTCCAACACACATGAAAAATATTAATGTTGTTTTCCTTCTCTTGTAATATAACATTTAGTAGAATTGCAATCATGACTAGTAATTAAAATGTAAATGTCATCTTAGACTGATTGCTGATGTAAAGATTATTATTTTTCTCTTTTGACTTAATATAGATTAAATATTTCAACTTCTTTATACTTAAATTTGATAGTCTTGATGAAGTAGTGTGGGATAAACATCCTCTTAATTGTGACTAAATAGTTGTAGCCTAATAATGGAAGATTCAGATATAAAGTGCTGTGTCTATCATTTGTTAATGTCACAGACATGACGGGCCAATTGTCTTCTGTTTTATGAAATTCCCTCCACTCCTCTCAATCTCTCACTCGCTCTTTCTTTCAATTTCACGCCACACGCTCGCTGTCTTTCTTAAGAAAACTACTATACCCATAGTTCCAGACGTGCAAAGTCAGGCCAGCTACGGGTACCCGGATAGCTTTGACAACCAGGCACGTTGGAGAGGCACAGCGGAGACTGGGGCGCACGAGAGACAGAGAGCTGGAATTGCAGAGGCAAGAGACGCACGGGCGCACGGTCGATTTTCGCCTCCCGCATACTGGGGAGTCCCGTGCCTGTCACCGAAACGGGACCACAGGGCTTTAGCACGGTTATGTCACCTCCTTAGTTGGGGAGAAGACTGTGAACTAACGTCCATACTCCCCATTTTTTTCTAATTTTTTCCCTCTTTTGTTTTTTTTTTTTTTCTTTTTTCTTTTCTATCTTTGTGGGTACAGATATTGATGAGAGCCAGCTGAGGAGCGGTTTTTCCATTGGCCACACGAGACGGTGGCGCGCGACGGCAGGAGCAGACAACATTTATATTAATGTGGGAAGACAGTCTCCCACCGACACGGGGAGTCCATATGAAGGGGAAAAGCTGGGCGCTGGCGGCTGCAGCCGTCAAGACAACGGCTCCGTGACCCGGGAGAAGAGAGGAGTGAAGCACCGCCACCGACACGCGCGAGCCGACCGCCCCGCCAGCCAGCGTTGACACCGCAACAGCTTCAGCAGCCTGCGCGAGCCCCCAGACTCTCTCTCTCTCTCTCTCCCGGTGAGTGCACATGCGGCGTCTTGTGTACATAACACCAAAAAATTTGCTTACTGTCCGCTCAGCCAGTTGTACTGCGCATCCCTGTCTACGCTTCTTTTTAAGTTTTTGCATTAACCTCGTCGGTGCCGTAAGGGGACGGATCTCTGCATGCCTACTACTCGTGCTGCTGGGTCATCTGGGCTTGACTGTGGGCATGCAGCATGTGTGGTAAGATGTTAAAGATGAGCTCCAAACACATACATACAGTAAACGCGCGCGCACGGTGTGTTGAATGTGCGCGCCATGAACCTTGTTACCCCCACCTGTTTTGTCTTGGTATTTACGAAATTCTCACCTAATAGCCTGGTTTTCACAGAATATACATACAGTAAAGGCAGGGCAACAGTGTACAGTACCTCCTCAATTTCTGTCACGTTAGTGGCACAAAAAGACAGTCTCCTGTTTATCAGCTTTCCTCACATCTCTGTGTGACTTTAATGGGACTTTACTAATAATGGATTTACATCTCAGCACACACTGGGGGTTTTGACTGTCAGCCAGGCTCCTCGTGATGGACAGATGTTTTACTTTTCATATAAACAGGAGACATCCAGAATCTCTGTGAGCATCCATCCAGCCCCAGGGATCTCCATCACCATAGCCCCCTCCAGCTGTAGGGGCACTTATAGGCAGGACACAGCAGCATCCTGCAGTGGCAACAGGGGCCAGTGTGTGTGTGTGTGTGTGTGTGTGTGTGTGTGTGTGTGTGTGTGTTTAGACAGAAAGACGCACTGTAGTCATGATGGTGATTATCAGCTCTTGTCTGTGGTTTAGTGGGGAGGAGGTGGAGGAGGAGGAAAAAGGTGGCAGTGGTGGTGGAGGGGTGGAAAAGAAGAAAAGGAGAAAGTAAGACAGAAGAAGGGAGAGAAGATGAGAGGGAGAGAGAAGTCAATGTCAGTGTCTGGGCAGTGACAGTTCGGTATTTAAGGCCCCCTCAGAGACGTGCACAGGCTGCCCTAGTGCAGGTGTTGTTAGTATGCAGAGTGATCCTCCTTCTGTCTGTCTATCTGTCTGTCTGTCTCACACTCGTATAGTCTCACTCCTCCTGCTTGAAGAGTGAGTTCGCTTATTGGCAAGTCCACTTGGACATAATGAATAATTTCAACCCTCTGAATGCTGGAATGAAAAGGAAATGGCCTTACCTTGGCAGGCTGCCGCTGTCTGTCTGATTTGTCTTGAGTGCATGCATGCTTTGTGCATACGTGTGCGTGTGCATGTGTGTGTGACACAAACAGAAAGAACCTATTGAGATTGGACATATAATATTTAGGTTACGTATTTAGGTGTGTGCCCAGCTTCAGGCCTATTGTGCTTCCTACCTGTGTGAGCGGGGCTAGTTGTCATAGCAACGGCCTTGTAGCTCCGTTGATGTTCCTCCTGTCCTCATTGGCAGGGTCAGTGCACCTAACACACCACATCTCGTCTCAAAGCTTAAAGCTGTGTGTGTCTTTGTGTATTTGTGTGTGTAAGCATACACATGTGTACTTTTGAGTGTGAGTCTCTGTGCGCACTGTGGAAGTACCTTTTGTTTGCACCTTACTGCAGTTTGTAGGCGTGTGGGTTGATGGCACAGACACAGCCTGTGTGTGTGTATGTGTGTGTGCGCGTGTGTGTGTGTGTGTGTGTGTGAGTGTATGTGCAGTGTCACAAAGATACACCCTGCTGATATGACAGCCGACAGCTCAACCAATCACCTGTTTTCTCTCTCTGCCTATCACCATGTGAGGTTGCCGTAGTCAGACGTCCTCTTGATATGGAGGTCGTCATGGTGATGAAAAAGACATAATGGACACACATATTCGTGCATGCACACACAAACACAGTAAGACACATGTAACATTAATCTATACACAGAGGTAAGAAACCTCTGATGAATTCCTGGAGCTTTGGGAGGTTTTGAGTGATGTTCAGGATGGTGCAACCTGTTGAATGTTTGTGTACTTATTTAGAGGAATAGTAGTTTATATAAAGTTAATAATTAAATATGGATTATATTGGCTTGGGGAGTCAGTTTTGGAAGATTTAACGTATTATTTTGCAGTATTATCTTTAATCTTTTACCTCCAGTAACAGACCACAAGCACTGTCAGCAGAGCTCAGTAATCTAAATTGGAAACAATATTTGACCAAAGAGTTTGTTCAATAACTGAATATCGCCTTAGAAACTTATTTCTATGTGCCTTATTTCATACGGCAAGATTTCCCAAGCTCTTGGTCAGATATTTTGTGAAAGTCAGATGAAGATCATTCTGGAACAATCTGTTGAACTGTTTACAGCTGATATATTACAACCATTGAGGAGAGGGCACTACACCAGCTTTGTAAATGAGTCACTCCACCATTACTCAGAGCTTGAAATGTCTCCCAAAATGCGTGATTTTAGGGCACAGATCAGATAAACATTTCACATCATTTCACAGTGACAGAATGTGGGTAGAGCTAGCTTTAAATCAGAACTTTATGACTAAGGTACAAATTACAAAAAAAAAGTGTTCTGTGAATTGCTGCTGTGTTATGGTCTGTTTTTTTTCCCCAATCCTAAAACAACTAAGATTTACATGTTAAAAGACAAAAGATATGAGATGGTCAAACAAGAGCCTCTTTTTTTTTTTTTTTTTTTTTTTTTGAATATTTAAATTTTTTTTTTTATTTCGCTTTATGGAAAGTGCTACTGGAAAAAAAATAATTAGTCATTACTCTGTCCTTGGAGTGAAGGGTCCTGTCTTTTTTTTACGACTCCTATTAATCTAATTGTCACCTGAAGTGAAATAGCTTTTGCCACAGGCAGGTAAACGTGATTCGACTCTCCCACACACACGCACACAGGCGCGCGCGCACACACACAAACACACGTATGCACACACACGTACACACACACACACACACACACACACACACACACACATACATGAATACACACGGATGCACCCACACATACAGCAACCGTTTAGCATTAGTGTAAGCAGTGTTTGTATGCTCCATTCTGTCACCTCCCACACGATACATTCATAAAACGGCTCCTCCGCGCCAAAGGCACTGACTCAGTAGAAGACATCTCCCTTTCTCTTTTTTCTTACCTCCTTCCCTCTTTTAACCCCTCTGCCTCCCATTGTGTGTCTGAATCTGTATTTCTTCTCATCCACTAGTTAGTCCCTTCCCCTATCTTCTTTTTCCTCCCACTTCTTGCCCTGTTTCTTTACCTGCCTCTTTTTCTATACTGTATGTCCTTCCTCACTTACCTCCTCATTTTGCTCGTCTCCCTCACACCTACACCAACCTCCACCCCCCCCAACCCCCCACCACCACCACCACCCCACAGGGCTGGTTGCAGCCGGTTTATGTCTGACAGTGGAGAGGAGGCTTCGACCTCTCACCTCTGGAGGATGGAGGCAGGCAGGCAAGAGGAGAGGGATGATGGAGGGCAGTGAGGTGGAGGGTGGTGGTGGTGGGGAGGGACTGGAAGAGGCGAGGGAGAGGTCAAAGAACAGGAGGGATTTGTGAAAGAAAGAGGGAGAGGAGAGCTGGGGGAAGGGACAGAGAGAGAGTGAGAGAGAGGACGGAGGGGTCAGGGAGGGAAAACGGGTGATAAATGAAGGGAGAGTGGCAAGATGGAAGGATGTGGAGGGAGAGATAGAGCGTGTGAGAGGATGAGAAGGAGAGAAAGACAGAGTGTGAAGCTGCTGTGTACCTCCCTAACAAGTTGGACAGAATCAGCTCAATTATTAAAGAGGAGCGAGAGATGGGGAAAACACGCAGACACACACACACACACACACACAAACACACGTGCACGCACACACACACACACACACACACACAAAAGCATCTCTCAGTGTCTGACACAACACGAACCCACTGTCTCTCACACACATACACACACACATCAACGTCAGCATACTTACAAATGTACAGTATGATGTTGGTATTTTATGTTTCTTCATGCTCGTGCATCAGAGCGCCAGTGTGTTAGTCAGTTATCTTTGTTTTTAACGGCGTGTGAGTGTGTCTATACATGTGCCCGAGTATGTGTGCTCAAAACAGTGAGTCAGAGGATAAGCAGAGACTTGTTAGTGATTCTCCTCAACAACCCCCCCCCCCCCCCATCACCTCCCCAACCACCACACTACCCAATTTGGCTTCAGCATCATCTCAACGATCTACTGGTGTGACTTCAATGTCGTCCCATCAATATGAACAGATAATCAGAACACTAAGGGGTCTGTCTATAAATCCCTGCCGTGAATATAGTTTTCACCCTCTTCCCTTTCTTTCTTCTCCCCCTCCCCTTCTTCCTCCTGCCTCCTCTTCCTCTCTTGCCCGTTCCACCCTTGTTTCTAGTTCTCTTTCTTCTTTCCCTTTTCCCTCCTTCTCTGAGGAAGTGTATGCCCCCAAGGGACGAAAAGATTTGCTACCTTCCAGGAGAGAAAGCGATTGTGTGAGTGTGTGTCCTCCACATGTGTGTGTGTGCACGCCAGGATGAGAGTGTGCGTGAGAGTGAGAACACACACTTCCTGAGACAGAAAAGGAGAGAGGGAGAGAGAGAGAGCGAGAGAGAGAGAGAGAGAGGCAGGGATGAGCAAGTGAAGAGAGCTCAGCGAGTGAGAGAGTGAAAGCAGGAGGCTGTGGAGGGGGAGGAGAGAGAAAGAGATAAGAGAGAAAGACAGAGAGAAGTCGGGGAGAAGGGGGAAGATGGATGAATGCACTGCGCACTGAGACTCTGTGTGAGAGAGAGAGAAAGAGAGAGAGAGTGATGGTCGAGAGATCCAGGTAGACATAGAGGGACGGAAGGGTTTCTTATCCTCTCAGCAGAAGTCATAATTTCTTAGAGCCTGCACAGATGTGTGTGTGTGTGTGTGTTGAGCGTGCGCGATTGTGTTTGTGTCTGAGTGTGTTAGGAAGCCTCACTCAGGCTTGAGGCCAAGAACTGGAGAGGTACACTGGTGTAGCATTGGTGTGTGTAGTGTGTGTGTCCATGAGCAGTGTGTGTGTATGTTGAGGCTGTGGCTGATGAGCTGTCAGTACCTACAGTTGGAATGTTCACAAGGCGGCCATTGTTGTTCAAACAGCCAGCAGCCTTCTCCTTGGCAACGGGTGCTGCAGCAGCGTCTCCCACAGCAACTGTGGAACAGGAGTATGGAGGGAGGAGGAGGAGTCAGGAAGTCAGGGCCGCAGCACAGAGGCCCCTCTCCAAAACACTGGCCTCAAGGTCTGAGTATGTGCTAGGGTCCAAGCATCTGGTTTGTGTGTCCTCTGTGTGTGAGGTAGATATGTGTGACTGTGTTTATGTGTCTGTGGTTTTAAAGTGTGTCAGTGTAAGTGTTTGTCTCTCATCTGCACTTGGGTTTCTCCCTGTTTGTGTGTACGTGTTTGTACACGTGTGTATTCACCTGTAAGTGGGAGCAGTTCTGTGTTTGCACTCAAGTAGTTGGTTTCATATTCCAGTATTTGCATGTGCTGTTGGTGTGTGTGTTTCTAGATGGATCCCAGTGTGTCCTTGTACATGTGTTTTTTTGCGTGTACTCATGTGCACACTCCTAGCTGTTCCCAGCTGGCATGGTCGGTCACATGACCTGACTGAGGGGCAGCCATCAGCAGCGCCAGGAAACTGCCTGCAGGAGAGAGAAGAGAGAGAGGAGAGAGTGTCAGGCTGAGTTTAAGATGAGGGAGGGGTGTTGGGGAGTGGGAGCGTGTGTTGTGTGAGAGAGAGAGAGAGACTGGGGGTGGTGGAGGTGGGTAGGGGGGTGCTAGAGAGATGAGAGGGAACAGTGAGGAAGAGAAATGTGGAGGGGGTGAAGGAGGAAGAGGAAGGGGTAATACAGTCCTCCTCGTCTTAAAATAACTACAACATGTAGGTTCCTGCAGAAACAACAAGAGAGAGAGAGAGAGAGACGGTCGGCTAGGGGTGGGGGTCCTCATTTAGTGTTGTTGTATAGTGTTTCTAGCTACTTCTTGGTCCCCAGTGTGCATCCTTGGCTAAGCTGCCACTGTATCTGGTCCGTGTGAAGTCTGTTTACGTTAGATGTCTGTCTGTCTGAACGTCTGTCTGCCTTTTGTGTTTGTCTGTGCATATGGTTTATGTGTTGGTCTCTGTTCATTTATTCTTTGTGTGTATTTGTAGTGTGTGTGTGTGTGTGTGTGTGTGTGTATGTGTGCGTGCATGCGCTTGCTCTTGGCAGGAGATACAGCACGCACACTGATGATGAAGATCATTAGGAATTTCCTGCAGCTGGGGAGGTGGTGGGTTTTTTTGGGAGGGGGCTGGGTGTGGGGCAGCAGGAGGATGGTGGGATGTGAGTGGGTGAGATCGAGAGGAGAGGTCACAGTGAAGGAGAGTGTGAGTGGGTGGGGGTGAGGGTATGTATGTCAGTGCCTTTGTAGGATTGTCTCTTTTTGACTGACGTGTGTGCGTGGAGCTGCGGCCCACCAAAGCCCAAAGTTCAACTTGGTTCTGAGGGGTTGGTGGTGGTAATTTGTGTGCAGGCATGTTGGCCCCAGTAGTGCAATTTTGTATATAACATTCCGCGCCCTCTTTGGCACACTAACACACACCTCAAGCTCTCAAACAGCCCAGGTCTGTTGATTGGAAGAGTTTAGAAGTGCTTGAAATTTAGCTGTCCAGTTTTACTGCCTGTTTAAGTTTAATGCTGTCAAGGCAAGACCTTATAACTTCTGTTTCGATATTTTCTCACCAACAAGAATTAAAAACTTTGCAGTTTGAGTGAATTCTGGGTAGATATTTCCCTATAGTAGGCAGAAAAACACTGACCAAAAATACAAACGTCCATTATCCTGTCCTGTTTTAATTTTACTTGTAGACTAAGTTGAAGTTTTACTAGTGTTAAAGGGGAGTGATGTGACACTACTGAATAAAGCTTTGTTTATTTTCCT
Organism: Maxillicosta whitleyi; assembly: GCA_029822895.1. Taxonomy (NCBI): domain Eukaryota; kingdom Metazoa; phylum Chordata; class Actinopteri; order Perciformes; family Neosebastidae; genus Maxillicosta; species Maxillicosta whitleyi. Next base: position 2,285,081 of record JAPSES010000058.1, read on the forward strand.
TCAAGGTGATGTAAAATTACATAAAATCCACCACAGTCCAAGATCTGTAATTAACAATTAATTGATTTGGCTAAGTATCGTATTCACTCAGCACAGTCAGTGTTTTTTTGTTTTTTTTCCTACTGTATTGTCATGTAACATGTGATCCTTCATTGACAGAGGAGGCAGATGTTCACCATCTGGAACATGACACAGATTTTTCACTAGATTTACATTTTAGAATACATTTATGCAACAAATCAGTAGGAAAACAGCAAGAATATTAAATGAATGAAAAGTAATCTTATACAGCAAATTATCACTGTAAATAATAAATTTCCATGTCTGCAACAGGGATATGAACAAATATAAACTTCCTTCCCTGTTTTAACACATATCATTGAAATAATTAAATATAATAATAAAGCTGAATGTTTCTCACATAAATGGTCATTCTGTTGCCCCTTTAACAATGTTTCACACATGGATGAGTTGAAACCCGTTAGTCATGAATGTTTTTCTGTATTTCTTCTGACTTAATTTGTTTTTTCATGGAACTAAAGTTGTGTGCGTGTGTTAATGTGTAGGTTCGAGGCTGCTGGAGCTGAGGGTTGAGGTTGCATCAGGGTAGAGGTGGTGAGGCTGATGGTAGCTGAGTTTCTGCACGGTGTCACTCAGTCTCTGTGGACCCCCTGACCCACTTCCCCCTCCCCACCTCTCTTTTCTCTCCAGGCCTCACATATACTTTCTCCATCTTTCCCTCTCTCTGTTTTATCCCCCCTTCTTCTTAT
>JAPSES010000058.1:2368611-2385457 GCA_029822895.1 Maxillicosta whitleyi
CAGATAGTTTCTGAGCAGCTGGAGGTTCAGATTCAACCTGTTGAACTATTAGGGTCCAAATACACAAAGACATGAAGCAAAATAAATAAAATGTTCATGTTATGTTTGAATACAATTCATAGACATAAACATTTTCATTACAGATTTTTACTTTTTTTTACTCAAAAGTTCTTATCCTATTATTTGTATTATTTCCCTGGCCCCGCCCACTTTCTACCATATTAGGCAGTGGGTGGAACTGACCTAACACTCATGGACAAATGACATCTGCTCCTTACATTTTGCACTAAGACGATGAGCCTGTTAAACGTCTGATAACTGGGAGTAATCGGATAATTGTAATAATCAGATCTGATGTATTTACTTACACTTAAATGTGACGATTTAAAATAAAAAGTGGTTTCATTATCAGATTTCTTACTTATGAACATTATGGCGGTAGAATGGACCTTCTTGTTACTGTTTTCTGCTCATATTTGACTGTCACTTCAGTTTTCTACAATTTAATAGTTTTTACACATGTGCAGATGTAACATTATTGGGTTTTGGGAACAAATCCATATGTGTTAATCTGACTTCTTGTAATCAGATTACTGCTGTTATCTGATAAAACACATCAGATTCTAATGTTCTAATTTTTATTTTCATCAGCCTTTGAAATGAGATAAAAATGGGGTCAGAATTTCCGAACCATAAATGTGCGCTGTTTTTATTTTAATTTTATTGAAATGTTATTATTTATGTATCATCACTTACAATTGCATCTTTATTTCACCCGTCTTGTGTAAATGTCACGTTATTTCTTGTACTTTATCAAATCTTAATGTATTTCTTCTTTCTTCTCTGTCTAAAATTATGTTTTGTCACACGCTTTCAACCCTTATGTAATGATGCGGCTAATTTATGCATTTTTTCTAACTTCCGTCTGGGGCGTTCGAGCAGAAAAGGTAAGAGTGGGCACATGCGGCTTATAATCAGGTGCGCTCTATAGTCCAGAAATTACGATATTTTAAATTTTAATTAATGTGAAGAACTTTGGGCTACATTTTTTGTATGAAAAGGTGCTATACAAATAAAGTTTATCATTATTATATTAATGTTTAGATGATCACTAATATTCGGAACTACAGAAATCGCATAATGATCGCAGTATTATTGTGCATGTGAGTGGGCGTATTGATATTGATCACCTCAGATGTGACTTGTTACTGGTTCTGCTTTGTGCTGGTATTACTTGGGTCACTTCCATCCTGGTACTTTTCCTGCTCTGTGCAGGAACAGCAGCGGTAACACCAGACTGCTGGGTAGAGTGAACCAGTGCGCAGACGCTTTCATCACACATGACATGTACACAGACACCGCTGATGCAGAGAAAACTGTGTAAATAATCAGGAAGGTGAGAGACCTCATCACCAGTACTCCCATTATGGCCGTTATGGTGTAAAAAGCCCTCCGCTTTGATTGGCCAAAACCCTTCCTGTCCCCGCCCACTTCCCCCGGTCCTGGACGAATCAGAACACAGAGAACGGCGAAGCTGCAGACAGAGATGAAGACCAAGGGTACGAACGCCGAGATTAAAGTCGAAAACACCTCAAAACCTTCACAGAAGAAGACGCTCCTGAGACACATGCAGCCGCAGCTCAACAGCCAAACACACCCGATGCTGATGTTTCTGATCCTGACCCCGCCCACCTGCCTCAGACCCCGGTACGTGACGGGGTGGACGACCGCCAGGTAGCGCTCCACGCAGGTGAGGACGTGGAAGCACATCTGCCCGAACCACGTCATACTCAACACGCCTCCCCCCACCCTCACCTGAGGTTTGTTCGCCACAAAAATGCCCCAGCAGTACAAGCACGAACCCATGATGTTGATCATCTCCATGGCAACCATGTGAAAGGTGAAGACGTCGGAGTGATTTGCGACCGTGGCGACACAAACAGAACGCTGCTTCCGCCATCGTTTGTAGCCGATGTAGAGGACGTAGACGAAAACCGGGAGGAAGAGGACGTAGACAATGAGCCAGCATATGAAGATGCATCCACTCAGGAGGGAGAGTCTGCAAAGGAGAAGACCTTCAGATGCATGATGGGACGAGTTGGAGGAGGAGTTAACGGAAGAGTCCATTTGTAAGGAAGTCTGAGGAGGAGATGGAGGGGGTTAACGTTACTGATGGTCCTTATGGTCCATGTGGTGCTGTTAGAACACTAGGACCGGAGGGTTTGATTATCGTACATACTGTTGGAACTCCAAACAAAATTACATTTATATCGTTTCCAATGAAAATGATGATGAATTTCGATACGTAGTCTGGTGAAGTTCTAATTCAAACATCCAACGCTGGAGCTAAAGTTGGAAGCTTTTCCGCTGTTTTTGCCAAGATACTGTATATGTGCAAGAAAGTATGTTACTTAGCTAATGAGCAAACACCTTTTCAAACAAGGAAACAGAAAATATTTTCACACTATAAACACGATAGTAATCACTTTTCTGCAAAATCGAGTTACTGTAAATAAAAATGTGTATTCTGAAAATGACGACAACAAAATTAGTCCCAAATAGAAGACCGTAAATGACTTGGAGCTTTTGTTTGGAAATGAACATAACAAAAAGACTAGATTACATTTGGCTGATGCTTTTATCCAAAGTGACTTAAAGGGCTTTGCTCAAGGACCACCTGGGACTTAAACTGACAACCTTCCACACCAAAGTCAGCGTTGTAAACCACTACGCTATCCAGTCGCTACATCAGATATTTGACACTAAATGAGACCATATGTGTGCAGTAAACATTCATTCATTCATCTGAACCTGCTTTGTCATCACTAGGGTCACAGGTCACTACTGGGGATGTGACCAGTTCATCACAGATCTGAATATTTGAGACAAGATTCACTAGTAATATTACACCACTTTTTTTTTTTTTCCAAAATAAAAAAATATTCTGGGGTTACGTTAGCATCCCTCCATCCCCACCTAATTATGTAAGTATAAATGGAATAACATGTATTTAAATAATTCAAATGAACTAACCTGACCTGCTGGGCTGTACTGTCCTGTTAGCTCTGCTGTTCACATGTGAACTGTGACTAATGCGTCGTATGGATAATGTATAGAAGCAGCAGCACTATGGTCTGTTTGCATATATGTCATAAATAAAGGACTGTTTTGCTCTTAGTCATATTAGGCAAATTTCCGTCCTCATGTGTCCACCCATGGGTGCAGAGGTTAGCTTCTCCTCTGGACAGCGCTTGGTGGTTAATGTTACTGAGCTAACATCTACGACGCCTCCTGGTTCTGACATTTAAATATGAAAAAAACATGAAGCATGTGATGGAAATTTTCTGCCAAACTGCACATTGACAAGAACAACAAACGGACAGCGTGTGTACACAAGCTCTGGGTTTGTGTGACACGACTGGAGCCCGTCAAACATGAGTCCTGCTGTCTTCAAGAAGACCCCGTTTATTTCCCAGGGGCTCATGGGAGTTAAAGTGTCGGTGTCGGTCCGATAAACTGGGGCCATAAGATCATCCATTTTTAGGGTTACGTCAAATCGAGAATAGTCGCTTTTTCATCAGGCTTATGCGCAAAACTTTACCAATATTTACTAAATATGTAATGTTAGTTTTTCCATTAAATCATAAATGTGATGATTTGTTTATTTATTATCACGATAAGTAATTCCATAGCAGTGTTTCCCGCAGAAAATTGCTTAGTCAAGGCAGCGCAGCGTTGCACGGATAGCGTACAGGTAGTGTAGTTTGAAAATTCGAGGACAGACACGATGTAGTAATATATGCAACCACTAGGTGTCACAATTTAGTCTCATCAATACTGTCTTATGGCTCTTTTCCACTCCATGGTACCGGTTCTACTCAGTATTCCTGTGGTTCTGTTCCACTTACATGGGACCAGCTCATCTCAGCTCGACTCGTTACTTCCTGTCGTCTGCTCAGAGTTGCCGAAAACTCGCTCATTGCGTATTTTCTCGTCTGGATTTTTACGTCTGCCACCACAGACTGAATCTACGTTCCGTCTATGGTGTAGTTTGGTTCTGTCATCATGTGGTTTAAGAGAAAAATGTGTCGTTGTGAGTATTTATATGTTGTTATGTATGTATTTTACTGATTGGACCCACTTCACATTAAACTGGTCTGAATGTGGAACCAGAACTAAAACCAATTATATCTTCAGTGTCATTTTTAGATTTCACAATTTCATCCCAGGGGCCGGACCGGACCCTTTGGTGGGCCAGATTTGGACCCCAGAACCCCCTGCTCTAAGGCTGGGTCCTCAGACTACATCTTTGTGAAATCTTTTGCGTGTTCGTTCATATCATGAATTAAACACGACTTCTCTCGGCTCTGAATGTTTACTGTGTTTGTCTGAATTTGGACTTTCCCAAACCTCCACCTGGATGACCCCTGTTCTCCGACCACATGAGGCTACATTTGTGCGTCTACTTTTGTGTATTTAAATATGAAATTGCAAAATGCTTTATTTTGCATCATGCAAAAAAGCCACGGTGTCGCTGTCTGTCTGTCAGTCTGGCACGAGAGCATAAAAACAACAAAAAGTTAAGCACTGATGAACAGATTATTTGGATCTGATGGACATGAGACAAAGCAGAAGGACAACACACGGACGCTGAGGTGAGCTACGCAGTACGGTTACATGGACTGGAAGAGCTTTGACTTTATGTATATGACTGTGTTTAACCCATAAAGACCCAGTGGGACTTTTACCGCAGTTCCAAAATCTAATTTTCTCTTTATTAAACCTTTAGTTAAGTGATTTATTACCATTAATTATAATATTATCCTCTGTATTTTGCATTTCTTCAATAAAAATCACGTATTTTCCCATATTTAACTCACTGTTTATGTAGATGTTCATAAAAGCTCAGATTAAAATTGTCATTATTTCCAGAACAGAAGAAAATCAAGTGAATGTGACTTTTTAATTTGATCATTAATTAAACCTAAACCCAGTGTTTCCATCCACTGTCGTTGATCCAACTCCATGGGTTTTATCGGTGAATCAATGTTGTAGAAGGTGACGGTGTTTCCATGCCTCTGAACGTCCAAATATGGTCATATTTGATGACTATGAAAAGATGACGAACTGCATTTTACATCAAATATTTACATGGTTTGATAAGTTTAATGGATCAGAATTTAATAAGCATTTTATTTTGGTAGATGATTTTGGTTTCCAGTGGCTGTTTGGGTTTTTATGGGTTAAATACAGTGAAGTAGTAAAGAAAACTGTGTCCATACCTTCATAAAACACCTTTATGTAGGTCATTTGTTTGTATTTTCTGTACATTTATCAATATATTTATTTGTGGGGATGTCACCTGGATTGGGGGGGGGGGTTCGCAACATGCTTTAATGATGTCACTGTTGTTTATATAGAAAAATGATTAAGTTGTAAAAAAAAAAAAAAAAAAAAAAAAGATAGAACATACATACACACCCATAAATGTAGATGTGTGGTATTAATACACATGTATAATCACTGAAGCGTGTTGGACAGGTGCCATGAAAGCAGCCCGATTAACCTGAAATAGACTGAAACTAGTGAACCCCATTCTGCTAAAGATACTGACTTTTTACATTCACAGCCCAATCATTGACAGAAAATTGAGACTGAAATATAACAATAAGAAAAATGTCATTTCCAAGTGGCTGACATTGAATGGAACTTAACCACTTCTGTTGACTGGTTTTCTGTTTTACCTAGAAGATGTTTTGGTTACAAGACAGAATTTACAAAAAAGAAATAAAAAAATAAAGAGCCGCAGAGATAGGGAGAGAGGGAAAGAGTAGGAAGTGAAGGGGGGACAAGGAGAAACATAATAACAATCAGAGAAACCCCTGAGCGGTGTGTTTGATGATCTCTGCAAGGGGCGAATGAAAGTATATGTGATTATTTGTTTGTGTGTGTGTGTGTGTGCGCGTGCTCACCCTGATGTAGGCGTCCTGGTGGTGCCTGGCGAAATACAACATGTTATCCAGAGCCAGCATGCCTGGAGGAATCTGGGTGAAGTCGACAGCTGGATTCACATGGTTCTGAAACACAGAGGAAGCAGTGGTTTGGATACACTTGTTAAACCATCTTTTTAACTGTCAATTTTTTTGTTCATCTCAGATAGTTCCAGGTTATTTAAATCCTGTTGGAACTTCTCCAAAATCTAGGCAAAAACAAATCAACACTTCACAACAAAACACTAAATAACACACACACAAAAAAAACCCCAAAAAACAAAGCAACACTGACTGAAAAAGCCAAGGCTGACGGTTTGTTGTTTAAAAAGCTCATTAGTTGAACCTGCTCTTTTTCTCAGAGTCCTATTTGGAATGATTCAGTACAACCAGATTTTCTGCTTTTCAAGAGAATTCAGAGGTTGTCCCATAAATACTGGCCGTAACCACTGTATGTTTATTTCACTGTGGTGTGAATATCAACCCACAGTGAGGCCCAACACAATTATCACAGAATCACTCATTATTTGAACTAATTGTAATTATTTTGCATGATGGTGATAATAATCTCCATTTATCTGTCCAAAATCACCCAGATAAAACTAAGTGAAATGTCAGGCTCTTGTTACTTTTCCCACACTGTTGGCGTTGCTCACACTCAAATTGTTTGGGGTTTGACCAGTTTTAACGCCATCGTAAAACTAAACTTGATTTGTAGTAAGTTTGCTCCTAGATTTGTTTTTGCTGTGTTTTTGCATCCGGATGTTGGTTTGGTAGATATATTTACATGCTTATGTTTATGCTTAGATCTAAGTTAGGGGTGGGGACTTATGTTTGAATGTATGTATGTATGTATCCATAAATAAAATTATATATATATATATAAACAACTTTGCTCCTAGATTTGTGTTTCAGTACTAGGTCTTATATATTTAAAGGCAATAAAAAAAAAGAAGTGGTATTCCTACTCTAGTTTGTCGGGCTGTTATTATGACCACTAGATGGAGTAGTGAGTCACTAGCCACTTTTACACAGAACCTGAAAAAATGGTGATTCCATCTTTTTCCACGACTGACCAACTTCCACAGGCACACCAAAGGATTGACGGAACTGAGACAGGCTGGACTTTTGCACAGCGGACCTGCATTCCGGAATCAAAGTGGCGGTGATGTAGCGTATAGTGTGAGGTATCACGTCCGCATCAGAAATACCTCGAGCATAACGGTGTTGCTAACCTCTCCAGAGTCGGCCTGTCTTTCACCGTTCCACAAATGTTAGCATGGATAGTCCTCTGCCCAGTGATAACAGCTTGCAGATCTCAACGTCTCCCCAGTTCAACAACTTTTCTGGTCACGTTGATGTGTTTGTTTACTGTTCACGCTCGTTTTTAAATCCCCCCTTCATCATCAAAATGACATCTTGGTTGTGGAATGAGAGGTGTTCCTTTTATATAGCGTTCCAGAATCATGATTTCACCTTTATCGGGATTCGGTTACTGCCTCCTGAGGTGTTATGTCGCTTTTCCACTACATGGTACCAATTCTACTCTACTCAACTCTACACGGCTCTTTCACTTTTCCATTACAAAAAAAGGACCTGGAATCTGGGACCCGATTTAGTTTTTTAGTACCGCCTCAGTCGAAGTTCCAAAATGTTGGAACCGACACCAAAGCATGACGTCACGACACTGCAGACACTGATTGGTCAGACAGTTTTCTCTGTGACCGATTTACAAAAATCAGATGCAGAAGTAGACAGTGAATAGTGATCCATTACACCACATGACGACAGAACAAAACTACACCATAGACGGAACGGAGATTCAGTCTTTGTTGGTGGACAAAGAAATTCAGACGAGAAAACACGCAACAAGCAAGTTTTCAGCAACTCTGAGCAGACGACACGGAAGTAACGCATCGTGTTGGAGTAACGAGTCGAGCTGGTCCCATGTAATTGGAAATGCAGCACAGGAATACTGAGTAGAGTCGACTCAAGGAGAGCCGGTACCATGGAGTGGAAACGGGGCAGAGGTGGGACCAAATGATGCAGCATTTTTCTTACACAGACATTGTTATGGAATAAAGGTGAAATACTCCCGCAACAGAAGTGTTGAGTAAAAGGGGCTCGTGTAGTTCTGCAGATCTCCCAACTGATGCTGAGTGGTCTTTAGTAAAGTGGCAGAACGTGTCCAGTTGAGAATAAGAACCAGTAAGAACAAAGTTGTGGAGTCAAAGAAACTGATAAAATGATTAAAGCTAGAAATGCTATTGTTTTATCCATTGGACACAGCTCTAAATGAAAACAATGGAGGCTTATGAAAGTATAGTACTGTCATTATTACAGGGTTCCTACAGGTTTAGACCTTTTTAAGACTACTTAGAACAAAATTTAATGACTATTTCACATCCGTACTGGCAAAAAATTGTGACTCCTATTATAATATAATATAATTATGACTTTAGTATTTACTCCAAAGCCTTACCAATATTCCAAGGTATTCCTCACCAGGGGCTGCAAAGTTAGAGATAATTAGTTCCTAATTTCAGTATAAATTGTTTAGTTGGAACAGATGGAATTACATATAATCTCAAATCTGCATGGTTTGTTTGTTCCATTTTCCACTCTTATTATTATGTTTTATCTCTATTCTGTGTCTATTTCATGTGGAGAACTTAGCAAATGTAGTTTATTTTGCTTTTACCATTGCCTGTATAGATGATAATACATCACTAAAGATTATTATTACATCATTATTAAGAATGTAACACTTATTCACATTACATTGTGATGGTTATCACAGACAAAAATGCTAAATTCTGCTTAGTATACAGAAATATAGGGCATCCGCTCAGCATTCTTCTCTAAAACTTCACCCGCCTCAAACTAGTGAAAAGAGTACAAAGTAAAATGCCAAATATAGACATCTCTCCTGCGGAATTACACAAAAAAATGTTTGACTTCAGGCAGTTTATTTTGTGTTAATGTAGAACTCAGAGTCAAATGCCAACTGAGCATGTATTTTTAACTGAATTGGACATTTTAAGGGTACAGTTTCCATAGAATACGCTTGCTTTTCAAAATGATGAAAAAGAATATGAAATATATTTCGACGTGAGTTTGGGGGGGAAAAAAAACATATATATGTGCCATTTTAAGAATCAAAACTCGAATTGTCTTGGTTCTTTCCGGCTGCTTCTTTAGTCTAAATTATCTAAATATTGTATGAGATATGCTGCTAGATGCCGCTTTTGCTGTCACAGCCTGTCATACATAATCCTCCCCGTACACAGTTGAAAATTCTGTCAACTAATAATTAAATCTGTGCATATGCAGGCAAACACAACACTCTGAGCTCAGGCAGAGTTTAAAAGGTTAGACAGGATATTGTAGACAAAAGCGACAGGAAGAGGAGGAAGTAAAGTGGAGGATGAAGGAGGAACAACGACACTGAGATCTGGCTCATCAGTTTTGTAATTCTACCTGACAGGAAGCAGATTTACAGGCTTAAAATGGGAATAGATATGCAGACACGCTCATGTCTTATTTAAAAAATAAATTAACCCCCTCTCTGATGAACACAGAAGACGGTTCAACACGTGTGACAGTCCGTGAACACAGAGCAACACAAATTATTTCTCCAACGATAAGGTTTATCTAGAGAAGTTTGGCTTGTTTATACTTTGTGGATCTGTGTATTTCCAAGCTGTCGAGCTAAGGCAAACTGAGGATTTCAGGGTGTGTTTTCTCCACAGTATTAGAGACAAGGCAGTGAAATTGGCCTTATCTTTACCGAGCACACAGCAGAGGGAGTGAGAGTGGGAATAGCCCCGAAACAGCTCTGGGCTTACACCAAGCCACAGTGGGTTTTGTTTAAGCCCTGGTGTGGAAGTTAGTCTAGGATACGCAAAAAAAAAAAAAAAAAAAAAAAAAGGGACACACAGACACATATGTAGAACAGTCTGCATGCTCCGAGTGGAGGGAGATAAGAGGAAGGGAGAAATAAACACATATTCCAGGGTCAATGAGAGTGAAGAAGATGAAGAGCTTAAATAGGAAATTTAATAATATTCCTACGAGAAAATGTAGAACACACACACGCACACACACACACACTCACAGGCGTTGTCCCTGGGCATGCCTAGGCAGATATTGACATATTCTAATCTGCAGATATTTAAGTGCACGATAATCATGTCCTATTAACAACGGCCCTTTGTGGATTGACTCGAGTCTCACGATGCTTCTTTATCTGTTTAAGAATATCTCCAGTAAATTCATCTAAGTCAAGTCAATGTCATCTAAAGAAATGGAAATATGCAAGAAGGCAGTGTTATAGTCAAGAACTGCTGAATACAAACTACTTTACATAAATTGAGTAGTTATGTTAAATATATGTTGCAAAATGCTCTGAGCATCTGCTCTGCCACTGGCTATTTGTATTTAGAATAGAATAGAATAGAACAGAACGCCTTTATTGTCATCACACAGAGTGTCATGAAATTTCGAGCTTCCCCATAAAGTGCACACATACATATAGAGTAAATAGAAAAAGTATAAACAGTTAAAAAAAAAAGTGCAATACAATATACAAAAACACTATATACAATATGAAAAGAACATACTTTCCTTTTGCTCGAAACAAGAGAAACAAAACAAACAAACAAATATATGTGATATAAGGAGTGAGATAATTCCCTCTTAATATCATGTACAGAATTCAAGGCTGTTCCACTAATATAATCTTTAAAGATGTTCCATTAATCTGTAAAATAGTTCGATAAATCTCTTCACTGCTTACTAAATAAATGGGTCCATATTAATCAGTTTAATATACACATATATGTATATATGTATCTTTGACATCAGGATCTTTTTGTTACAAATAGTAAATGAAATATTCTAAAGGAGCAGAAGGAGAGATGGAGGGAGAAATGAAGGGATGATGCAGATTTCCAGTGTGGCAGATTAATGGTGAGTTAGACGGAAGTTATTCTTAGTAAAAAAAAATCCAAATGTGAAATCATATAAGTTTGAGCTACAATTAACATTAGTGAATAAATAACTTCACACAGATCTTAGAAAACAGGATCAACTTACAATGAAGCCGAGCTTCTTGTAGTCACGGGTGTACATGGACTTGCGTTTCTCGATGCTGCCGCTGTTGTTGGGCTCACACTCCACGTCGAACGCGATTCTCCGCAGTTCAAAAATGATGTCCCTTTGAGCCTGCACATGCAGAGAACAATATTAAAGTGCACTTTCAAAACTCCACTTGTCTACCCTTCTATTGAACACTTTATAATTTCAGAGGATTGCAGTCTTTTGGTGCCGTAGGTGATCTGGCTAACATCCAGTCTGTCCACTGGTTTTACCACTTGGCCAAACTTACACTGTGTGGCTTTCAAACCTGTTTGAATTGAGCCCAAACTACCCCAGAGTCTCAGAATTAAAGATTAATGATGTTTACAGCTGGTAGCTGGAACAAACTCAGCTGCCCTGGTGGGGAATCCTCTATGACACAGGCTTCATTTCTTTTCCTGCAGAGGACTTTCATTTGTATATCAAGACTCTAGACGCACAAATGAAAATCCTCCCTAAAACTCCCATAACACGTATTTTACAGGAACCTCAGACCCTCTAGATCAGGGGGGTCGAACTCATTTAAGTTCAGGGGCCGCATTCAGCTAAATTTGATCTGAAGAGGGCCACACCAGTGAAATAATAACATAATATTATACAAATAATGTCCACTTCAAATGCTTCTTTTTGTTTTTAGAGCAGAAAAAAAATGATAAATATATTATGAAAAGGTTTACATCTACAAACTGTCCTTTCAAACAGTGTCAATAACATGAACAAACGTGAAAAAATCAGTGTAATTTTAACAATATTCTGTCTCAGTTTATCATTTTCACATGTTCATAACTTACAGCAGCTCTACAAATACACAAAACATTTAGAAACAGGCAGAATATTGGTAAAATTGCAGTTAGTTCTTAAGGCATTTTAGGTTCATATTTGTTTAGAAATTATACTTTGTTTTAGTAAAGTGGCATTATTTATATGTTATGATTGTATTTTAGTGGTCCTACTCATTTCGGATTGAATAGGAACCTGAACTAAAAGGATTGTTCATATCTTGCGGTAATTTTTGCATTTCACAAATTCATCTCAAGGGCCAAACTGGACCCTTTAGCGGGCTGGATTTGGCCCCCGGGCTGCATCTTTGACACCTGTGCTCTAGATTCTAGTTCCTGTACAATACGTGTTATGGGAGTTTTTTAATTAAACGGTACACAAACATATTTCAGGTAAGAAAAGAGTACATTTGGGAACAGAGGAAACTGCAGGCAGGAAAATGAGCTCCCCCACATTGAAAAAAAGAGTGGTATAAAGGGTCAGTTTTTATCAGACTGCTGCGGGTCAGCATCACAGAGAGGGATCAGACCGGACCATGGAGGTGCAGGTCTGGAAGGAGGTCAGACTGGGGCTCTTTCACATGGATTCAAAGTAACACTTAAAACTTAAAACCTGTTTTTTCAAGCTGTAAATGCAATTATTTAAAATACTGAAGAAGAAACACATCATCAGTGGAAGCAATACACATTTATGATTTTTTTTTTGTTGTTGAAGATGACTCAACTCCATGCTTGATAATCATCTGAAGTGTTTTTAACTTGGTGCTGATATAAAGTCAATTGTACATTCTAAAGTGTTTGTAAGAAAATCAAGGTTAACAACCTACTGAAAACTGGCACTATATGCTGAAAATGAAAAATACTTTGGTAAAAACACTTATTTTACGTTATGTTTTTAATAATATACATTTCAATACTCACTTTACCATGTATGAACATTCCAACAAACGGCTCATCTCTGACACAGTTTTGCATATACACCGTGGCTGCATTCTACACTTAGAGCTACTCAAGTTGAGCGTGGTTTATTCATGGAAGCACAGACTGACCACACAACTAAGAGAGGATTTTCCCCTTATTCCAGAAAGATAGTGAAAGGTGCCAGACCGATCTACAGTGATGACACAACTCTAATGAAGTGTGGAGACAGGTCTGGGTATTGGAGGCTAGATAAAATGCCTCTCATTCACCCATTCACATGACAAGTTCACTTCTTAAAATTGGATATTTGGGCATAACTTTGTCTTCATTTAAAGATAATAACCTCCATTTCTTTCCTACTCTATCAGCTCCAGCCGTTTCTCTCTATTCTTTTCATTGGTCATCTATTCCTGCCTGCAGAGTTCCCGATCCCCACCTGGTCCTGGGGATCCATCTTGGTCATCATGCGGTCCTCCAGCAGGTTGAAGGTGAGCACCTGCAGCACGTACAGCTGGTGAGCCATCTCATCGTTAATAGGTGTTGGACTCCGGATCACATTCTACATCATACGGGGGACAAATCGGAGATTAAATGAGAAACGGAACCAAGAGAAGAGGGGAAAAAAAATAAAGAGCAGGAAGGAAAGCAAGAAAGAGCAAGTGGAGGCAAGAAAGCTGTTAAGACGTGTTAGAGTGAAGGTGAAGGAGAGAGAAAAAAAAGGTCAGCAAGGCAGGACATGGATTTTGGAAGAAGACGGAGAGAGATAACAAAGGAGAATAAGAGGATTTAAGAGTAAATGACAAGGATTAGTAAGAACAAGTCAGATGACTGAACATGAGAGGGAGAAATGTGATTTAGCACAAGGGAGAAGATGAAAGAGAAAAAAGGAGCAGGTGTGAGACAGTGAGTACAGTAGATAATAACCAACAAGGTGAGACAGGGACTGAAGTGGCAGGTGTCATTTTCCATTGTGATATCACACTGGCTCACAGGCAAAGAGATAAAAAAAAAAAAAAGAAAAAAAGGAGCAAAGACAGACAAGGAGACAATGAGACAGAAGGAGGTGGAAAGAGACAGGTCTGCTTCGACTTACGCTGAGAATGATGGAGCGCAGCTGTTTCTGGGCGAGAATATGGGCCATCTCCTGTAAAGGGGAAAGAGAAGAGTAGGGGGAGGGAGGGGGGCAGAGATAGGAAAGGACAAAATTTAGGCAGAGCAGTAAAACTGAGAGGAATAAAGGTAAAACGCAAAACAATATACCAACAAAGAGTTGTTTTTTTTTTTTTTGGTTTTTTTGTTGAAATGAGAAAATGAATGCGGGCAAAATAAATAAATCAAGCCTGCTACAGCAAAACTGCAAAGTATGCAGTGACAGGCTGTTTAAAAGAATAAGCAAGCCATCCCAAAAAAGGAACTTAATCTTATAAAAGGGATACTAAAATGCACTAACTCATATGTTTTCTACAGTGCATACTACAAAGTGTGCTAATCAAGGGTGCACTTACTGTCAGGGGACAATTTAGGATGTCCACAATGTGCTCATCAAACTACCATATCGTGTGCAGTGAGGAAGCAAAGTCAGAAACAGAGAGAGATAGTGTGAGTGAGTGAATGTGGATAAAGAGAGTCCGAGAGGAGGTTTAAAAAAAAAAAAAAAATCATTTTCTGTCAGAGGTGCAGGATGCACAAGGAAGGGACGGGGAGGGCAATGAAGTCAGCAGAAAAGTGAGACCGAGGGATTATAATAATAATAATAATATAATAATATCTTAACTGATGTCCTGACTGCACGCACACACGCACACACACACACACACACACACACTTATCTGTACACGGCGCCCACAAAAGTAGCGTCATTAGCCTCATGCATGTTTTAATGTATGTCATCTGTCTTCTATGTGCCTGCAAAGGATCTTGACACGACGTGCAGGTGCCATCCCATAACACCCCATTATAAAAGTGCCTCTCTGCAGGAACCATAAAGTTTTATTACCATGCATGGCTGCACCTCAGCAAAAAGGACACACTGGTAACTTATCACCTAAAACAAGCCAATTTAATTGCTTATAACTGCTAACCCCCCAGGCCCCAGCCTCATGAATCTGATTTAAGCAGACCCCCTTCTTTAATATTCAGTGTTTTCTTTTTTTTTTGGCCCCAGTTAAGATGCACTGCAACAACCAAGTGCACTATAATTTATATGCAGGGCTGCTGTTTAATGTATTTCTGCATCGCATGCCTTTAACTTTGTATGCTGCATAAGAGGAAGCGGTAGGTTAGCATCATTCATTATTAATGTCAGAAGTGCATTGGTGGGCCCAATGGTGCTGATGTAAGGGATCATGTGATTAGCTACAGGGCAAAGCCTGACATAGGTGAAGGAGTGAACAGGAGAGAGATGAAGGGGAGGAATGAACATATGCATGAGGAAAGATGGCACTTCTGTCAAAAGGAACAGGGAGAACAATGAGTGAGGGATGGATTTGAACTGCTAGACTTTTACATTGTACTGACACACACACACACACACACACACACACACACACACACACACACACAGTATATGCATCACTGATTTCAGGTCTGTGTTGGCATATTACAGCCTCACCTGTCTCTTCTCCTCAGGAGCTTTGAGGAACAGAGCATTGATGACCGCAATAGTGTAGGTCTGAATGTCCTGGTCAGTCCTGAGACAAGAAGACACCAAAAGTGATCATCCTGAATAAACCTGCCCTTACAGTTGGAAATAAATTCATTAGTGAAAAGACAGCACAATTCTTAGTCCTAGGAACACACACTCACCCCTGAAGATGTGGAATAAGCTGTCCGATGGTGATCTCTTGCGCCACCTTATGGTAAAGGTCTTGACTATTGAGCACCATGGACTCCAGGATGGCCAGGGAGCGCTGCAGCACTGCTGTGTCCATGGCCGACTTGTTCACATAGCTGGCAATCTGCAGACCAGACATGAACCAGTCCGTAAAGTTCTGAATAACTGCCCCAATGGAGGACAGTTAAAACACAATGCACTCACACAGGACATGTATCCCACTAAAATAATAGGAATAGATCATCAAGTTTGCACAAACACTGCTTAATTCACAGAAGAGACACCTGACCTCTGACCTCTGATACAAGAGTGAATGGACCAACGTGAATGAATACTACAAATACACAATATTTTGTGCATACTGCATTGTCATCATATTAGAGGTTAAGTTATGGGTCAGACACTTTTCTCTTCTTTTCTGATCAGTAAATTGAGGATAATCAAACACCTGATTTTCACAGAAAATACAAAAATATGATAAATGGGGATAAATCACTTAGGAAAAGGTAAAATTTAGAGAAAGTTAGGATAAAAATAGTTCTAAGCCCTTAAGAATGAAATATTTGATATGTTTTCTATGCTTAATTAATAATTAAATATGGGTCTCGCAAATTAATACATTTACATTTCTCCCTATTTTATTTAATTTAATTTTTTTATTTTGGTTGGGTGGGTGGGCGGGGAGGGGGTTTGTTCACTAAAAACCACCACACCTTCAAACTGACTTGATGTCTCGATTTACTAAAAACATTACACGTCCAACTCTGGATTTATTACAGAGGTCATCACAACCATAATGTGAAGCTTAAATCAAAACCGTCTGAAGTTGGTAATACAGAATGATAGCGGCATTATGACTCCGCCCTAAATCACAGCTCTGTTATGAATGAGACGTTTGCTTGGCCAACCTTCTTGATGAAGGCCACAGAGAAAGTGTCCCAGGAGACGATGCCGTGGTCCATCAGCTCTACGAAGGCTGTCAGAGTGAAGGAGAGGAGGTCGCCAAAACTACAAGACAACAGGCACACACACACACACACACACACACACACAGAGACCATAGGAAACCTCAGTAGCAGATGGCTTGGAGCATTGTATAGCTGCAAAGCCCAGATGGCTTAGAATATAAAGAGGAATGAGCGGTCAGCCTGAGAGAGAGAGAGAGAGAGAGAGAGAGAAAGGGG
>JAPSES010000058.1:2385557-2396067 GCA_029822895.1 Maxillicosta whitleyi
TGCTTTTATTTGTTTATTTATTTATTTAATCTCTCTTATTTGAGATGCACTACCTTGGACTTTGTAGGGTGGGGGTGGGAATTGTATATATGTTATGTGGAAAATCTAAAACTATTGTTTTCTTTTTCTTGTATGGCTGTCACTTTTTTAAGTCTTGACTCCAATAAAAAAGAATGTTGAAAAAAAATAAAAGCTGAAGACATGGTCAAAAATGTGGTCATGATAAAAATGTAGATATCAGAATATAATTGCTACAGAAAATGCCAAATATTTCAATCTTAAACGCTCATTACTGGATTTGACAGAAAGATGAATACAGTTTTCAATGGAGTTTGGTATTATTTTAGGTGAAAGAGAAATATCGCAATTTTATTGTTATCGCAATGCCGTACATCCATTTCACATATCGCAAGTTTTGGCAATATTGTGTAGCCCTACTTCAGATTTCTGAATTATTTTGGGTATATAATGTTTAGCGCAGCAGGTGATTAGGTCATGTATGTAGGAATTACCATTAGGCAATCTTTCTTGAGTTTTTAAGTTACACAAAAAGTGGTATACACTGTTGCACACAACCTTATTTTATTAAAAGAGTGATAGTTTGCTGTTTTTAAATGGAATTATTAGTTTTTTTCAAACATTTCCCTGTGGTCTACATAAATCATTACTCGCATCTGTTGGGTTTCTGTAAATTGGCTTCAAAGTCTGGTTTGACTCTTAGCTCTAAATCCCAAGTGTCATGAGATAACTTTTATGATGTGGTGCGATATAAACAACATTTGACTGATTGATTGATCGAGAATATATATATATATTAAAAAAAAAAATACATCTCAGCAACACAAACCAACACTTCAGATGAAGGACTGATATTTTGCTGTTTTTAAATGGATTTTTTTTTTTTTTTTAACATTTCCCTGTGTTCTACATAAACTGTAATTGTTCTGTTTGGGTCTGAATTCTTCATTAATTCAATTCCACAGGTCCATCTTCAACACTATTTCTCAATAATGACACCAGAAAGGTGGTTCTGAGCGCTGGCCCTTTAAATGCACATGAGCCACTTCAGGCCCCGCCCCCTCCAGGTTGTCGTCTGTGCTTCTCTGTCCTGTTACAGTTACACCAACAACTGAACTGAACAGTTTGGACATATTTTCAGTTTTTAGTCCAACCACTGCAGCTGATAAACAATTATGTTGAACTCTGAGAAATGTTTGTTGAAAGTCTTAACTTTATATGTGCAAATGTTGTGACATAACTACTTATAAAACTTCACAATTTAAGCAGGAATTGTAGAAAACAGGTTGTAGAAATCTGCTTGATTTTTGCCAAAATGAATATAAAGATAGTTTTGCAGCAGCTGGAGGGTTCAGATTCAAACTTTATTAACTATTAGGGTCCAAATACACAATTAAATGAACCAAAACTAATAAAAGTGGGTTCAGTCAGTGTTTTTATTTCTTTGTTTAACGGCACAAACAGCCACAACCTACCATTGTAAAAATAAATAAATAAATAAAACAGGCAAACAAATGCTCCAAAAGGCCCAGGTGTATGTAGGCTACATGCTGACAGATTGTTTACAAATGACGCTCGCGCTGTTCTCTGATCAATCTGGTCCTATGATATTTTGGGATATGTCAGCGCTTATGAAACGTTACCTGTACCATTATAAACCTGTTGTGTGTATTTTAATCCTCGGCTAAAATCGGCAGCACTTACAGCTTTGTGTGTTCAAGAGTGTTATGTAAGGCAACTATTACACATGATGTTTTTTTTTTCCTCCATCGCCTGGTTAACTGAAAAACAATAGGCTCTGCGCTCTGTTCAAATGCAATCGCTTTTCTCTTTAGATTTAAAAATAATACGCCATCCTGCCCCGTTATGTAACTCCATATCAGTCAGCATCAAGGTCGCTGGTGAGAGCTTAAAAACAGAAAAGAGGGGCACAATTAGGTGTTTACCCTGGAAGCCTTTTCACTGCCAGTTAGGTGTGTGTGTGTGTGTGTGTGTGTGTGTCTGTGTAGTGTAAGAGCGAGCAAAAGAGCCCACAGGCTTTGTTGAGTCACCGACAGTGTGACCTTCTGCTCCTGGGATTACTCTACTCTGTTGGAAGCGTCCTATCCCAGTCAAACACCCACTCTCAGCAGATACAGAAAGAAAACAGATAATAACAGCTGATCCAATGCGGTCTACTAAAGACTATTTCCTATGTGTAAGGAAATGGGAACAGGAATTGTCATATATATTAAAAACATATATTACTTTTTACCACAAAGATCATATTTAGATTTTTGGTTCTGCCTAACGAAGAATTTTAAAGTGGATTAAAGTGACGCATAAGGCAGTAAATTCAAATTATCATGAATTTAGAAAACCTTCGTATCAATTCCTATAGAAAGACTATTATCAATCTGATCATTTTCAACAGTTGAACCAACTTTTGGCGACGACAGTGCGCTAAATTCGTGGATCGGAGCTTCACGCATTTGTTTTGATCAAACGCCTCACGGAAATTGACGAGTATTCATCGTGACCTAGTTTTTTAGATTTAACATAAATGCTTAATATAAACACGAGCAGCTCCTCTTGCTTTTTCTCGTGGAATTTTGAAGCGTTTCGTGACTGATGATGACAAAAAACTTGTTTTTTTTTACACTTTTTCGATTCCCCGGTGTCCGCCATGCTGGATGATCCGCTGTTGTTGTGGCCGGACTGAAGTCACATGACCTGTGTTTTCCGAAGTTTCTGGGTCACGCGCAGTGCACTCAGGTGGAAAAAAAACAGTCCGTCGGAGAATGTAAACATTGCAATTTTGAGGTGTCAGAGGGTGAAGGATGATGTGTAACCATTAGTGATGAACTCTAGGTGTAAAATAGAGCCCCACGGCTGTGGTTTATAAACACTTTACCGAGACAGGTTTCATTTGGAATTTACTACCTTATGTGTCACTTTAATATTTAGAATTTATTAGCTTATAAACACCTCACAATTACTAAAACTCCAAAGTTAATCAATACTATATGGACAAAAATATTGTGACATTGAATTCAGGTGTTTGGGGTCTGGGATACAAAACAATAACTGCCATAATATAGTTTATATACGGGGGGGGTGATTCAACAAATTATAACATTCCTCATACAAACACACTCTCACCTTTACGTGCACTTACACACACTCTTTTATTCTGTTTATTGTACTATATTACTATATACTATAATAATAATAATATACTATATTGTTTTATTTCCATTATACAGGGTTTTATGATCTCACTTGCACAATCTGTTTATCTGTTTGATTTGTTGGTGTGTGCAAAATAAATAAATAAAACAGTTATATGTATATTACAATAAAGATGGCCGATGCCTATTAAATGATAACTTAGTAGTTCATTGATAAATGGTGGCATGTTTTTTTTTACAATAAAGTTGCCTTTTGCAGGTTGTAAATCATTGGTAAACTGCTTAACATTCTGAATGATAAAGGAACAAGATCAATAAAGTGATCAAACTGTGAGATCTCAGATTTAAACAGAGTCTGAATCACTCTGTTAGAAATCCTCTAAATATTTATCTTAATGACGTGTTTTACAATCTAATGATAAGACATTTACAAATACTTCATAAGTGTGGTTTTACAAAACTTACCAAAAAAATAAATAAATCATGCAGGCATTTTCCATGGCTAAAGCTGATGTGAAGTTTCCCCCAAACCTTTTTTTTTTTTTTTTTGTCGTCTTGTGTTCTTCTGATCTTTACCAGAAGGCTTTTAAAGACCTCAGATTAAATCCTGAGGTTGATAACAATGATAACCCCAAATTACTCATGATTTACCGAGCATAGAGAGATGCGGGTTCGGGAGATAAAAATGTCAGCTATGCTATGCGAGTCCCCGGAGGACTCCACCACAGCAGCCCGTCTGGCTGCAGGCCTGCGGTGCCTTTGCTGTAATCAACTTACATAGCTGAACCATTAGGACAAAAGCCTGGATGCTGAGATGGATCAGATCAGGCTGTAATAAGAAAACTCCATGTCAACGTTTAAATGATACCCAAATTATTACTTTCCACTTCCACAGCCTGAAATGCACTCTTGCATTCACAGTATATTTAGACTACATTGCCAAGCTCTGAAATCCAGAATACAAATATGAAAGCTGCCATGTGGGCCGTTCAGATGGAAGACTGGTGAGAAAATAAAACAAACTGTAGAGATAAATAGAAGGGGGAAAAAAAATACACATTCTCTCACTGTTGGAGCTTAATCTTCTCTGTTATGAAAGAGAAATGTAGAATACTTTCCTCCACCATCATAGAACCAGTGCTAACAACTACAGGGAACTGCTTAAAAAGAAACAGAACAAAAAAAAAAAAAAGTGCGATGTTTCCAAAGACACATAACATTTTATTATGTAGAAAAGCATCAAAGTCTGATTCTTCAAAAGCTGTAGCGTGTGAGAGAAAAACAGGGAATGGTTTGACCCCAGCCTCCCCCTCATTGATCACTGCAGACAATGATCGGAGCCTCTGGGGCCACGCTTCAAGGAGCAAACCATCCTGAAAAAGTTCACCGGACCCCTATCTGTGTATGTGTGTGTGTGTGTGTGTGTGTGTCAAGTATAAAGGGGATGGGTAAGGACCACACAAAAACCTTGACTGGTCACGTGAGCAAGGCGGGGACGGATGGTGCATTTTGGTTGGTCAGAGCAGGAAGTCATGGAAACAGATCTATAGAGCCATTGTTTAAGTAAGAAGCCGGTATGTATGCATGTATGCATGTGTGAGTGTATGTGTGTGTTTGTGCGTTAAAGGAAGCAGGAGGTGTTGTATCATCAGGAGGCACCAACACAGTATTTCTCATTCATAAGCAAAAAAAAAAAAAACGCCTCCATCATAAAGTGACCTTGACTACTCCAGCAGAACAGCGAGCGCATCGAAGCATCTCTCTCACACACCCCCTCTTATTTCCAAGTGGGTGCATTTCATAGAAGGAAAACATCCACACAACCATAAACTACCATTTTTTTTCTATGAAAAACACTGACACAGTGGTGGTTCTGAGGCCAGCTCTGCATTTAAAAATAGGCACATTAGTTTAAGACTAGATCCATTTTCCATATTTTATAACTAATACCAACATGTTTCTGGAGGGTAAACTGACAACACTCATCCAATGGGGTCACAACAGGACTGTGCACGCCTGTGAGGGTCATACAAACCTTTACTCACATGAAGAATTCATACATAAGCAACAAATCTTTGACTCTATTTTTACTCTATTTATTACTGATTTGTGCCCTGTTCACATCAATACAGATATTTTTTTAAACACATCCTCCTGCATTCCTAAAATAAACAAACAAACCTTGGTTTTACTAAGCATCTGTGTTCCAAAGTGACTCCAAGCTGCTATAAATAATCAGACAAACCAGTGTTACTGCTGGAGGTTACACTGCGGACATCATATTGGACATGAGACAGATGCAGCGGCTTTAGTCTGTCATGAAGTTCATCAGCCCAGACACATTCTAAACTTAAAAGCTCATATTTATTAAACCCACTTTTATTAGTCTGGTTCATTTATTTGTGTATTTGGACCCTAATAGTTCCAAAAGCTTGAATTTGAACCCTCCAGCTGCTGCAAAATTATCTTTATATTCATTTGCGCAAAAAAATCAAGTGGATTTCTACAACCTGTTTTAATTCCTTTTTCATTTTTAATGTCTTTAACTAGTTACATCATAACATTTGCACATATAAGGTCAAGACTTCCAACAAATGTTTCTCCAATTACAACAGATTTGTTTATTAGCTGCAGTGGTTGGAGTAGAAAAATAACTAAAAAATATGTCCAAACTTTGAGCCGATTACATAAAATGTTCAGTTGTTGGTTGAACAGGACTGGAGCATGAAGTGTCTCATGTGTATTTAAAGCATAGGTATCAAACATGTGGCCCGGAGGCCAAATCCGGCCCGCCAAAGGGCCTGATCCGGCCCCTGGGATGAATTTATTAACAAGAATTTTAGTTCAGGTTCCATACTGAGACCAATTCAATGTCATAATAACCTATAAATAGTCACAAATCCAAATTTTTGTCTTTGTAAATGTAAACGCTTTCATGTGTTTAGACTAAAACAAAGTATAATTTTGCAAAAAATCTGAATTATCTTAAATGTCTTAAAAGAAGTATAATATTCCACCTGTTACTAAATATTTTGTGTATCTGTTGATCCAATGTGATCTGTAAGTTATAGGCTAATGTACGTGTGGAAATGATAAACTAAAGCATAATAGTGATTATAGTGTCGATATCACATTGTTTGAAAGGATCATTTGTAGATTTAAACATTTTCATCATGTCATTTTACTTTTTTTACTGTAAAATATAAAGAGAAGTTTAGAGTTGACATTATTTATTTATTTATTATTCTGTCATTATTTATACTATTTCAGCCCTCTGCACATCAAATATAGCTGATCTCTGGACACTTTGGATTCAGAGCCAAGAGTCAAACCAGACTCTGAAGCCAATTTACAGAAACCCAACAGATGCAGGTGATGAAAAATGTACTTTTTATAAAGTACAC
Source organism: Maxillicosta whitleyi (assembly GCA_029822895.1). Classification (NCBI taxonomy): domain Eukaryota; kingdom Metazoa; phylum Chordata; class Actinopteri; order Perciformes; family Neosebastidae; genus Maxillicosta; species Maxillicosta whitleyi. The sequence goes on from JAPSES010000058.1 coordinate 2,392,150, forward strand.
ACTGCTGTTTCCAAATACATCAGTGCTACCATCTACTGCAGGTCATACAATGACATAAACACCTAGATGACTTATCACAGAGCATGTACTGGACTGTGACGCCACTGATTTGTAATCACTTCAAATTCTACAAGGGACCTGGACCGAGAGTTTAAAAAAAAAAAATCACTATTTCATATTTAATTTATTTTGTTATTTAAAATTAGTGTGTGTGGATGAAAAGCCCAAGCAGAAAAATATCTGCATTAGTCTGAACAGAGCATTGGTTCATACCAGGGGTCTGTAACCACAGCAACGATCCAGATGTGGCTCTTCAGCCTCCACCAAGGCTCCATGAGGCTTCATGAACCATCATAAGGAACACATGGGAGAAAATTATTATTTCTTAACATGTGAATTTTTACTATTGCTGTAGGACATGTTATAACAAATGTGCAGCTGATCCACAGAACACAAATATTCTTGCAAAATTTCCCCAACTAAAATCAATGAACATAGAGTGTTGGGATAGTTACTCAAAACTGTCATTAGTTACTAGTTACTTTTAAAATTGTAATGGGATTACTTTACTAGTTACCCCATTTGAAAAGTAACTTCACTACTTGTTACTTTCATTTTTCAGTTTCATTAATGACAGATGCTGAAATTGACCATCTATACATAACAAACACAATGACCACAATGAGTCATTTTATTTTCAATTTCGAATCAGAACTCAATCTTTCAATATAGTTTATGTTTTATAAAGTTGTTTAATACTAAGCCATATAAGAACAGCAAATAAAATAAATAATAAATACAATTACCGTAATTTCTAGACTATAAATCGCACCTGATTATAAGCCTCACCCAGACCATTTTTAAAGGAAACAACATTTTGTACATACATAAGTCACACACATCTATAAGCCACATGTGCCCACATTGAAAAATGACACATTATGGTGGCGGTGAAGGAGCAGAGGAAGTAAACACTTTCTTTCTTCAACTTGTGCCCTTATTTTGACACTTCCAGTTAAAACCAGGAAACAGTTATTTCGAACAGTACATCGAACACATACCCCAGGAACTGGAGCCATGGCGGTGTCAGCCTGGCTCATGGTTCCTTACCCCCCCCCCCCCACACACACACACACACAATAAATCATCACAAACTAAATAGAACCTGACAAATCTAGACAATCACATTAATTGCACAAAGCAACTCAACCTGAATAACCCAAAAACAAGACACTGCTGCTCCCTCCCTTACACACAGCAACACCTGTTTCACCTTCCACCTGTCCAACTCTTATCTTTTCTGCTCGAGCACCCCTGGCGGCCATTAAAAAAAATGCATAAATTAGCTTCATCATTGCATAAGCCGCAGGGTTGAAAGTGTGTGACAAAAGTCGCGGCTTATAGTCCGGAAATTATGGTATTAAAGAAAAAGCCTGTGTCCCACTGATAAATCCGACCACAACGGATGAAAAAAGGCCAGTTTTTTCTAAGTATCATTTTCTGTTACTTTGCACCATCCAAAGACCCGAGGGAAGCTTAACTTGTTTTGTGGGAGTTGGACTCTCACTCGCCTGAACATCAACTGCACGGGGACACGCTGTCCAGAGATCTTTAGAGACGAGCTTTGTGTTGTGATGCTGGTTAGCTAGGTGCTCCCATAAATTGCTCATTGAGTGAACTGCGGTTGACAGGCGCTTGTCACTAGGGCATAGAGTATATTTCTCACAGCAGCCTTGCTCTCTCTCCATTTTCTCTGTCGACTCATGATGCATGTCGAACGGTACATGCACGTACTGTTCTCCAACACAGATGAAGGAACATTCATGTTGGAGTTTATGAAATGTGGTGCAAGAAATCCTGTTCCTGCAGTCCAGTCATGAAATTTAGTCATCAGTATGTTTGATGTATTAGATTACCTTATTTTATTACCAATAAAGGTAATGAAATTACAGTAATCTGTTACTTTGTAATCCGTTCTCCCTATAGTTTGCTTCTAAATGAGCCTACACACGCTGTGACATCTGTTTGTGTTATTGGAATTGTACAATTTCATAAATGCATCACACGTTCAATTATTACCATGAAAATATTAAAGAAATAGAACAGCTAAACAATCAAATCTGCTGTCGAGGAGCCAATTTCAGGTCAAATATAGAGTTTCAGAGAATGTGGAGGAATTTTTTCCGCTGATCCAGATATTTACTTTTTTGTTTTTCTGGTGGAAAATGTTTCTTGGAATGTTGCTGACCCCTTGTCTGTACAAACCCACAAAATCATGAGTAATTTCAATCTGTTTTTTCCAAAGATCAAGATAACCTTCCTGAATGTCTTGCTGATTGCATTTATTTTACTATAACACAGGAGGAGAAACACTATTGAAAAGCTGGAACCCAAAACTCTAACTATCCATTATAACAAAACAGGCCGAACTTAAGGCTTAAGCGATTTTCAGTTCCTCTGAGAATTTAGTACAAAAAAAGACTGCAATCCCACTTCCTCAAAGTGCTAAAATTATACTCCAGACAGAAGGGGAAAAGCACACAAGACAAAAGATTATCATGGAAGATGTGCTCACATGACCACGAGTGCATAAGCAAAAGACAACAGATGTAAAGTGGTCTTTCGTGCGTTCTTCTCCATGGAGCGCCTCATTCAATAGTGTATCACTTTCCAACCAACTGAATATGGCTCTTGAGGGATATTCCACCCCTTAACTGGATTATCACTGTTCACAAGGAAGATAATGATGCTTCTATGCACTGATTGAAAATCAAACAGACAGGTGCAATGGGCAGTTCCCTCCATAGTATATAATGCATACACCCACAAAAAAAAAATCTTGCTTTGTGCAACTCCAGAATAGAGCAGCAAGGATTATAGCAGAGCAATACCGGCGTGAAAAGGCTTAGTTTCACTCATTTGCAAACAAAAGAGAAAAAAAAACAACTTTTCTTCACATTGTGAATATCACTGTAGATGTTAAACAAGTACTTTAGACACAGATGGACATTATGTAACGAGTGTGGAAATAGCTGGTAAATTTAGCCTCTGATTGGTCCAATGCTTGATTTATTGCGACCTGCTTTATTGTTTTTCAAATCTGAGAATAAAACTTCTATATTTTTATGGCACTGAATGAATTGAGAATCAAAAAAATGTGTCATTACATTATAAATTCCATCCGATTTCAATTATTACCCCACCCCCTGAAAGGCGAGGCAAGGGGTATTGTTTTTGGTTCCGTTTCTGTTCGTTTCTTTGTAAACACTCGAGCAGCAACAATCGAACCCTCATACCAAACTTGGTTTGTAGATTGCCAGTAGTCCAGAATAGATGCCATGTATTTTGGGAAAATTATAGTAGGTAAAAATAAAAAAAAATGTTATGAATTTTTACAATCTTTTTTTCCCCATTTATTTATACATGGCCAAAATTGCAAATGTCCCAGCAGCAAAAGTGTTTGGTGAATTCATACCAGATTTGGTTTATATATTGCCAGTAACCCAGAATAGATGTCAATACATTTTTTGGAAAAGTAGGTCAATTTTTTTACAAATTAAAAAAAAAAAAGTTATCCCATTTACTTAGAATTGGCACCATTGCACGTGTCTATAAAACAGCAATTTTGTTTGTATTTACCTCAAACTTGGCACATGTTTAGAGGCAACTGATATTGACAGCACACGCATACACAAAATAACCTTCAACATGTGTGTGTGTGTGTGTGGGGGGGGGGTTGTTTAAAACTGTTATTAATATTATATCAACAGACAACTTCAATCTGTGGTAAATCAGTTAATTCATTTTGTACAGATATCTACCACAATAGGGAATATAATTTTATTAATTTGGAAGTGGAAAGTAAAAAGGCTCTGACACTAAAGTTATCATGGTGAACGATACCCAGACTCTATAATC
>JAPSES010000058.1:2431961-2454098 GCA_029822895.1 Maxillicosta whitleyi
CATGGATTAGTGAGTTACCCATGAACCCCAGGTATCGAGTTGGGGCAGGAGGGATATGCATCCCATAATATACAACAACAGACTTCAATCTGAGGGTTCAGTCTAAGGGGTCACTGGTGCACCCCTCTGAGCTTTATGTTCCAATTCAATAAATATATTTTTTGTGACATATTTTATTTGGTGGTGTGCCTTGTGATTTTTCTACTGTCAAATATGAGCCATGGTGCAAAAAAAGGTTGGAAAACACTGCCTTATATATCAAAAATAAGTCAAAATGTAGAAATCATTTCACAAGAAGTAAAAATATTTTATTCCAGTTTTATGGGCAACATGCCAATGGTTCTTTGCAGCCACACTGTGTTCACTGATGCACCCCCAGTCCATCATAGATAGTAGCTTTTGCACCTTTCACTGCTAATACTGACAGAAAAGAAAAACTGAAATGTCTAATCATCTTCCATCTGAGAAGAAGTTGAGTCTCGAAAGCTCAGTGGTATTCACGCACAGATTTGATCACTTCTCCTATATTTCTAAACCTGCAGCAGTAGGCGATGCTAAGTGACAGAATTTTTCCAAAGTTTTGCAGTGTCACCTGAGGGCTGGAAGGTCCCACAGGTTCAGCAGTAGTTTCCACTTTTGGGTTTTACTGACTCAGATTCCTCTGGACTCCCTGAACCCTTGCACAATATTATGTACTGTGAGTGATGAAAGACTTGCTTTGAAAAATAATCTTTTTGAGGTGTATGAGAGTTCTCTCATGTTTTGGCTCAAAGTATTGAGTCATGACCCATCCTTATTAAGACTCAGCCTTTGGTGGATCCATTTATGTCCAGTCGTGATCCCTTCTCCTGTTACCAAGGCGCCTGATGATTGTACAATCTGACAGAACAGATTAACAATTAATGTTTCAGTATTGTACCAATTGCTAAATTTAAATGTATTTATATTTATGAAAGACAGTTAAAAAATATGGTCAGTTAAAACACTGAGAAATGCTCCACTATAGTCACTTGAATAAAGGTTCAAAAGAATTAACATCATAGATTTACGTATTTCTGCATATTAGAAAAAGTCCCAACTTTTTTGGTTCAAAGCATTTTATTACATATTGAGTCACAAAGAAGCATAATAGAATTATTGTTTTTGTTTTTTTTATACATAAACCCATGAAGATTCCCACCCTGTTGCACAAAAAAGACAATAGACAACAACAATACACACACACACACACAGACACACACATACACACACATACACACACACACACACACACACACACACACACACACACACACACACACACACACATACATATACACACACATACATACATACATACATATACACATACATACATATATATATATATATATATATATATATACAGTATATACACATACACATACACACACATACATATATATACAGTATATACACATACATATACATACATATACATACACACATACATACATACATACATACATACATACATAAGGAACACAGATTAGTCACAGACTCATATTAATAAGACTACTGTGGAATAAGTGAGGGATCGACCTCTTTTATGATTCAGAACAGGTTGTTAGGTACTGAAAAACTTAATGGCACATCCAATTGTACAATATCAGATTTTTTCCAATGTTAAATGATGTAAAATGTCAAATATTGGAGGTTGTTAAATCTTTCCATTTAAGTAGTATTAGTCTATGAGCTGAGTGGTGAAGGCAATCAGTGGTGAAGGCAGGCAGAGTTTTACATTTTTTGGTTAAAATGAAAGGAGTAGGAAGTAATGCCAAAGTTGTTGCTTCAGGTTCAATATTAGACCCTGTTACATCATAGACTGCCAAAAGTGTTCCAGTTTTGAACAAAACAAGAATATGAGATAGTGTGGCCGTTTTCAGCTTCACAACAATCACAAGTAGGGTTCAAATTTTTGTTCGCTTCAGTTTAGACCTTTGGCAGTCTGTGAACCACGTTGAATTGAACACTTACTCTATTCCTTAAACAGACTGAGGATGAATGAATGTTGTAAGTATAGATTGCCGGACATCTTCAGAAAATTCTGTGGCCAATTCTTTCTCCCATTTTCTTTGAACACATACCAAGGGATCCAAATTAGAGGAATTGGTTACAGTGTGCCAATTTTCTCTTTTTTGAATGTGGATTTATGTCCAAAATAGTTTTGAGAAGTGAGTCAAGAGGCTGGGAAGGGAAGACGCTGAGCGAAGAAGACACAAAACTGTGAAGCTGGAGATACTGGAAGAGTCTGAAATGTGAAACTTGGGTTTTACTTATTGAAATGAGGCAAAAAAAAAAACAAAAAACAAAAAAAAAACCTCCATCAACATACATGTCCTTAAGTGTTCTCAGCCCTTTTACTGCACAAATATCAAAAATAATGATCAGTTACAGAAGGAATAAACAGGACTTTTTTTTCACAATAGAAGAGAAAAGACCCTACTATTCTGGAAACAGAATTTATAATTGTGTTTTTGAATTATTCATGCTATTCCAAAAGAGACTGCACCTTTGTCTAAAATATTAACTAGTTTCATGGACATTATGTGGCATATCTGCCCTTCACAATGACTGAGATCTGTCAGGTCCATTTAATAACAGAGCATTCATTCATATCATGGCCAAGGTTATAAAAAAGGCCTAACCTTCACTATTAGAATCACTAATTGATAACCATATTCACTCCTTATGGCTAAAGGTCATTGTGTCTCCTCTACGGGAGCTAATAAGCTAAAGGAGAGTGTGGGCAAGAATCCATCTCCATTAAATTAAAGCAGACTGGTCCTACAGTGTGACCTCTATTCACTGTGATTTATTGCCCCGAGAGAGCAAATGAACATTAAGTACATTGGGACACTCTCCTAATGAAATCCCTGGTTCAACAGTTAGTTCAGATGTGAATAGAGCTGTAATTGAAGAGTTGTGGAGGTCTAAACAAACCTGAATCACTCCTTGTATTGCTGTTATGTTGGACTAGCAGTCCAACATAACATATGTATGGCCATCACTTTTTTAGATGCAATAATAATAATCCACCTTGGAGTGCAATGTTTGTATATACTTTATATTTTTATTTGAATCCCTCATTGTTCTATTTTAGTACTAAGATTATTCCAAGAATTCTATTTTACGTTTATATTTTATTTTCAATTATATTCTGTTTTATACTAGCACCTTAGTGTTACCTTAATCACTTTTTACAGGTGCTTTTACTTTGTGGTGTTGTATTGCTGCTGGTACCCAAATTTCCCCAAGGGACCTCCCAAATCTATTCTATTCTATTCTATTCTATTCTATTCTATTCTATTCTATTCTATGTCAGCCTTACGATGCTAATTTTAGAGGTTGAACAATTTGCTTCAAACCGTCACTCATTAATGTGAAAAAACGAACAAGATTCTCGCAAAGTAATGAATCAGTCGAATGTGCTGTTTGTGCAAGATTTGAGTATCGAATACAAATAAACTAAAGGACCTAGACTATTTTTGTCTGGTGTTGTAAAGTAAAAAGAAGTTTCATTTATCTTTGGTATTTCATGTATTATTTAATGCTGAATAACATTCACAATAGAAGCTGTGTAGGGGTGACTAAGGGGGGCTCCAACTGGCTCCAACCACCAAGTCTTTTTCTTTCATATTTGTTCAGTTCTGCACCTATTACTGAGTAGATTGTTAATTCCTCTACAGATATCCTAATATGTTGATGAGTGTTAATTAGACACGATATATTCGGTGCTGTCACTAGATGGTGCTCTTTACCTGAACACATAGCATGGGGTCAAACAGTGACTGATGGCGTTTCTCAAATCCTGGAGTCATATTCTTCAAATCCATCAGATGAGAAAGATTTCAATCATAAGCTCTACAGCTGCTGGGCTGAGTCCAAATACAGATAAACACAAAAGACAGAGGTCTTAGCCCCTCAATAACAAACCAAGAAGCCGTACAGATCTATTTAACAGGGGGGGAAATGTGGAATTGCTCTAGATTTAAACAAAACCCATTTAGATTTAAGTGACTCATTCAACTTAACCTGGTGCAATAAGATAGAACAGTCTTCTAATAATCCAAAATAGGTTAAAGCTAGAATTGCTATTTTTTTTTTCTAAAGTAAATTGATTCCATTGGTTTTGCAGCTTTTTCAGTGATGACGGGGGCAAATGATGCATGTTGAATTTGTAAACTAATTAAAACTTTGAATAGGGGAAAGGTTGAAACGCAAGACCTGTACAAGAGCCCTCCTTGTAGATGTGAAAGCCCCAGATCCCTATCACGGAAATGGGACCCCTTTCAGTTCCGGATGGGGGCACATCAGCCTAACACAGAGAGAGGTGTCAATTGGTTTCAACTGGGGAGAAGAAAAGGAGGAGGAAAGGAGAGGGAAAGAAGAGGGAGGAATAAAAGGCATTGGCAACTTCCCAAGTGGTGCAGGTGTCTGCCTGACAACAGGCTGCACTAACGCACTGCATACTCTAGGCAAGTGTGGTCCGGCCTGAGCAGGACTGAGGGACTATGGGAAAATAACCCAAGCATATAATGGCAAACACATAGAGGGAAGGGCTGTTTGTGTGTATGGCACATTGTCTATTCATGCAAGTGCACAAATAAACGCTTTCAGCTTTCTTGTGAGCAGGATTTAAGAAACCTGGAGTCTTTCAAACATGTCAAAAACTCCCCAACTTCAACTAAACCTCACTGGAAATTGCTAACTATGAAATCATTAAAATGCGAAAACCATAAGTTTTTATGATGTCAAGTGTTTCATTCTATAAAACTAGAAGTGATATTGCATCTAAAGGTTGTTTTCAATACAACCAATCATATTAGCCCTAAATTTTGACAAGTGTAGTTGCAGATGTGTTTTAGAGTTAGCACAAAGATCAATAGCCTGAAAAATTGTATCTACTTCATATTAAATTTATTACAGACATGCACTATGTTGCTTTGTTAACAATGCACCTGACTGCTGAGAGTGCAAACAATGACACCCTCTACATACAGTCTAAAGTTCATTAACTCTACTAGATGGCCCATAAACCTTTACTGCTAAAATAAAACTGGGAATACAAATAGGGTATTTTATGGGTACACACTGAAGGACACAGAAAGGAAATAAAAAATTACTGCGCCCTAACTTTATCAATGACAAGGCATGCGAGTGTATTTGACAACTTTGTTAAACTAACTCACAGCTGTTGTAAACTTTTGTGTTTTTAATATTTTCACGACTTCCAACTTTTTCTTTTAATTCTCACACATTAGCATACTGTGCTAATCAGTATCAGTCTAATCATTTCCACTGAGAAATCGCAGCTGAGACTGAGCAGCTAACAGTGGCTAACGTGAAGTGCGTCAAGTTAAATGGAAAAGGCAAAATAAAACCGGAAGTAGCTAACAATAAACCTCACTCTTTTTATTTTTGGAAGTTTAAAACACAGATATAATAAATCGATACTTAATAGGAAAGGCTGTGTTAAATGTACAATGTTGCTTATTTAATGTTCGGTTGGCCGATTTTACGCTAATTTGCATTAAAAACAGTTTTTTATTGTACATGTACTATATATTTTTGAATGCAAATATATGTGTATTTCTTCCATCTTATTTTGGACGTGTTTGACTGATTCATTGTATTTTTTCATGGTTTGTAGAAATGTTTTAAAAATACGTTACAATCGGTCGGTCTTTTATTATGACACGTCTGACCGGAAACTGCGCGGTTTGTGCAGCTGCGTCGACAAAATGTCAGAAACCCAACGTGGAGGAGGAGAGGAGGATGTGGGTATGCTGACATCTGCAAGCCAGAGGTGTAAGTGGAACAAGACCGTGGCGAAGCTGTCGAACTACGGACTGAGTCACCTGGAAGAAAACTCCGAGACATGTAACTTGTTGTGAGGGTAAGAACACTTTACTCCTACAGGCGAACTCCGCACTTTCCCGAGTGACATGTATTTGTGCAAATGTCACGTACACAATGTTCAAAAACAATCTTGACACGGCGTTGTGTTTTTAAGAGTAACCTATGCTGTCACAGTTTGCATTTCTGACTTCCTTGAGTGAAGTTAATTCGGTGTTTGGCTCGATATTTGGTTTTGTAATGAAGTGAATACAAACAGGAAGTCATTACTTAGTTATTAGTTAGTTGTACTTTGTCAATATTTCCGTGTCAGTTATTGCAGCCAGAGATTAGTATGAGATTTCTAAGTGAAATGTCGCAGAGGGGACGACCTGCTGCTGAACTCTTCTATTCTCTGACGTGTTTCGTTGTAACACCTGTAGGTTCAGTCTCCTCTCTTCACATGCAGCAAATCTCCTGCGGATATTTGTACAACTAGATCAGACGTTGGACCTTGAAGCCACACTTGAGCCTTACCATTTAATTTAATCTAGTTTAACAACAGAGGAGAGTGAGTTTAACTTTTCCTTTCAAGTGGTGAAGATAAATGAGTGTTGGTGACGTGAGAGAACAGAAGCACTATTACTTAAAGCTGTCTTCTTTCTTTGTGACTCCATTCAAGTTGTGTTTATTTGGATGTGTGTCAGAGACAAGAGATGAAAAAGTCTCCATCCAACTTTTAAATTAAGCTGACATCAGTCACTGCAGCCAGTCTCCTTTGAAACAGTTGCTGTCAGTGTTGTATACTCTGGATGTAATCAGCTAAGAGCTGTTTGTGTTCTGAAGAGGAGTCAGCAATTCTGTTTTGTCAGTTTTTGGCAAACAGGGCAACACCAGTGGGAAAACCGGCTTCTTTCAAATGTTTGTGTAACCTGTATCACTGCTGCTTATTGGATTTTGCACATGCTACATCTATCTATAATGGGCCGTAAGGGTAAATGAGCCATGCATTGCAGCCTGTTCATTCCTGACTAACCATGGAGAGTGATGGGATCTTTTCATGTGCCACAAAGTTGTTAACCTTAATGCTCACATCAAGAGATGTTCCTCTTTCTTCTCTACAACTAGCAACATGTTGCACTAAGTCATGTTTCTCTTTGCCCTCTCTTTATAGTTTGTTTTTAGTTTAAAAGCATGAAGCAAACACCAGAGATTCCTGCCTATGAGACAAATGCAAATCTTATTCCTCACCTCTTCTTTTTTTTATTGTTTCACTGCAATTTGCCAAAAAGTGGGGCAGGGTTTAAGCTGCATCCTAAGCTCCGTGTCCCATCCTGTTCCAAATAGCTCCCCAGTAAGGCTATCAGATTCAGAGAGAGTGGAAGGTGTGATGGACAGCCAATAAAAGGGGGTTTTGTTTGCAGGCGTCTCCATTTTGTAACCTCAGGACTCCCAAGTCCTTTGGCCACGGCCCAGGATGGAGTGAAAGGGCTGTGGTGCTGCCATGAAGGACGCCAGTTGAAACTGAGTTTCCTCTGGCTCTGAGACTCCACAATGCACTGCAAGAGACCTCCAATCTATAGACTCTCAGAGAGCACTAGGCCTATATGCAGAATTACCCACTGTTTACATGATTATAAAATGTTCATCCCTGTACCGTTGTAGGGAAAGGACAAGGATGGCTGGTGTGTGTGTCTGTGTGCATCTGTATTACTGCTAAGCCTCACTGGCACTTGTTGAAACTTCTGTAAATGGCATCTTGCTCTAATATTAATGCAGAACAATTATGTGATTACATTCATTGCAATGTAAATGTTGCTAAGTGGTGGGCTTTGGCTCCGCAGCCCTTTTCAAATTCTGCCATGCTAAGCTCATCTGTCAAACATGAATGTCTTAATTGCTAGCTTCATGTATCTACAAACCACAGCTAATCCTATTTTTAAAGTGGCTCAATAGGCATCTATACTTGTACATATTCCACCCTCCCATGTTTTTGGGTAACCGTATCACTGACTGTTTAAAAGAGAACGGGAATCTCTAAAATGAGGAACCTTTCAAAAGAAAATAAACATAATTTCAGTAAAAAAAAAACAAAAAAAAAACAGGCCGTGTCCTGTTCAAATCTAGACTTACTGCGTTCACTGGGAAGAAATTGGGAATCTGGTAAAGCTCATGCTCAGAGGAAAAAATGGCAGTATGAGGTTAAATCTCAGATTTTTGTAATATGAATCAGTTCAGTTCCATTTGTATAAAGCTCCAAATGATACTCTTTATGTAATAAGGTCAAGTCATTGTAATATTGTTGATAAATACTGTGTCTCTCTGGAACAAGTGCTTGATGACAGTGAAAAAGAACTACTTTTTTAAAGGGAAGAAACCTTCAATGGAGTGTGGGCAGCCACCTGCTTTGATTGGTTTGGGTGAGTGGAGAAAGTGAAAAGAAAAGCACAGACAGTACAAACAATCACTGCCATCTCTGGAGACAGGAATACCTTCAGCAAAGGAATAGGGAGAGACAAGCAAGAGAAGAAACAAACTACAGGAGACAGAAGACGCAAATAACACACAACAGTGGAGAAAAGAGGAGAGCATCATGGGGGAGACCCCAGCAGTAAAACAATAGGATAGGTCAGGGTCAGCCAAGCCGACTCTGACTATAAGCACTACACAAAACAAAAGGTTTGAGCTTAATCTTAAAAGTAGAGGGGATGTCTGTCCCCTGAACCCAAAGTGGCAGCTCATTCCACAGGAGAGGAGCCCGATAACTCAGGGGTTGGCCTCCCATTATACTTTTGGGAACTCTAGGAACCACAAGTAAACCTGCTTTCTGATAGCTGCGTGTTCTATTACGATAATATGGCACCATGCGATCCCTTAAATTGGATTGAGCGTGATCATTAAATTCTATTCTCGATTTTACAGAGCACCAGTGAAGAGAAGCTAATGTGAGCCCAATGTGATTATTGTTTTTTCCTGTTAGAACTGTGATGATAATGACTTCTCGTTACAATTGTGGTAAATTTTTGTAACCTTTCTCTATATATATTGTTCTATAATCCTAACTAAAGTTTATACACACACACAAGAATTTATTTAGTATCTACTTATTATCTATTTATGGGCAGTGAAACATACATTGAAGAAAATATTAAAAATTGCTTTTTTTGTTTGTCTTTTTAGGCTTCGGAAACAACAGTTGTACAGGGTAGATTCAACACAAATCATTTTAGAATATACAAAGTTTACTCCATTCCTATTTATACCTGTTGTTATTAGTAATTTAGTATGATATTGATTAGTTTCATCTATTTTTTTAATACTTGACACCTAATTGTGATATGATAGGCTCAGTCCCTGCAAGTCCTCACACCATGCAGAAGAGTTTCATAAGGGCTTTTGAGGTGCTGTTGACTGAAATTAATGCTTCAATTAAAAAAATATGGCGTTTTCAGTTTGATTTCAATGCTTAAACCATGCAAAGACACACAAATTCTTACAGCTTTGTCAGAACCTCTGAAGTCCCTGAGCTGAACACATACACAATCCTCACTCGGACAAAGGAGAATATCTACAATTAGACATAAGTGGCTTTCCCATTGGACATTATGCAAAACCTTACTGATATTTACTAAATGTTGAAATGAAAAATGTGATGATTTGTTTTTTTATTATTGCGAGATGACATGAGAAGTCATTCCATAAGCATGGCGACAAACATAAATATAGAATACTTTATTTATCCCACCCTGGGGAAATTTCACAGTTACAGCAGTGTAGTAATAAAGTACAGAAATTCTATTAAATAAATAACAGACAGGAAGACAGAGACAGAGATATTTACATTATTTACATTGCATTGCAGTGTGTATTTGGGGGTTAGTGAGTGCTGTTGTATAGTCTGATGGCTGTGGGGAGGAGTGACCTGTGGTCCTTCTTGTGTAACAGTTTGGTGCTGAAGGAGCTGCTAAAGGCCACTACAGTGTGGTGTGAGGGGTTTCCATAATGGATATGAGTTTCCTTATTTTTTGTCTGTTTTCATGTGTTTTACCTCCTTGATAGAGTCCAGCGGGCAGCCTAGGACAGAGCCGGCTCTCTATCAGTTTGTTGAGTCACATATCACATTGATTTACAGATATATTCATTATTATTATTATTATTATTATTATTATTATTATTATTATTATTATTATATATTACCCCTGTATCCCATACTAAATTCAAATATGATTCAGTTTCCTGGTGTGTCCTCACATACCACTCCATATTTCTTTTAAAACTCTTCTTCTTTGCTAGTTGTTACATCCGTCAACATCCATTTTTTAAATTCACATGTCTACTTGCAGAAAAAAGTCTTTCCATCACAGTTTTGCATGATACACCAATTCCTCTATACCTGAAAAACCACGTCTTGCCAGCGCCAAAAGTTGTCATTGAAAAATTTGAGTTCTGGCGAAATTATTGTTTTTAAATTTTTATGCGCAAGTTATATTTCTACAATTTGAGGGTAAATGGAAAAGCAACTATAAACACATGTATTCTCCATGCACGCTCCTTAGGACATACATAAAACTAGCACAGTAACCTGGATATGTTATGTCTGGCTCAGGTCAGCCTATCTCTGAAATGGCTCATCCTTTCCACTTACCCTCCAATCCTGCGCCCTCAGGGTCACAGAGTCCAGGAGAATGATAAGAGGCTGTGCAGATGGGATTGGGATGCTCTTTCAGCATCGCAAAGAGCTGCATTCCAATATGAAAAAAGACACACAGCTCGTATGTTTCTGGGAAATGCAAAATGTACAACATATATAACATGAAACATACATGGAAATGTTATAATTTAAGTGTTTAAATCTGTCCTTTAGACTCACTGCAGTATTTTCCAAAAACTAAAGCTTTTCAGGGTGCTGCTGGGTCAGTCTGATAATAGGGAATTACAGTACTCCACTGCACATGAGAAGAAGCAAATACTCAGTCTAGTTTTTCTGCATGATTTTGAACCCCAGTAAGTCTGAAAGAAAGTGAATCAGCTGATTGGAAAATGCATAAGACATTAATTTTGTAAGTAAGTATGAGTAAAAGTTTACAGCTGTAATGAAGTTCTTTAAGTTGAAACATGTCTTACTGCAGTGCTTCACAGGCTTAAATTATTCAGTGCATTACTGGACTGTGAACCATCATTTAGCCTCAGCGGTCTTTGCAATTTGTATTTAATGAGTCTCTTAATGCCCTGAGTCTGTGATTATATTTATGATGTCAGTGTTGATTTCTTACTGCTGTTCTGATCTTGTAGTTCAGTGTCCTCAGGGCACCTAGAGTGAATGAGGAGGAGGAGAAGAAGTGTTATGAATCATCTATTGACAGTCTTAATTATGTTGTTTTGTGTTATTTATTTATTTATTTTTTTAAATTTAATTTTATGTTTATTTGTCATGCTTACATTTAGGGCTCCACAGTTCTGGCCATAAATAAAATCTCTGTGATTTTCCTCTAAAAACTTGATTTGGTATTTTGGTGGTATTTTAGCCGTCATGTCATTCTCGTGTGCAGAAACGCACTGCTCCCACTCCACCGTGTGATGAAGTTTG
This sequence comes from Maxillicosta whitleyi, assembly GCA_029822895.1. Taxonomy (NCBI): domain Eukaryota; kingdom Metazoa; phylum Chordata; class Actinopteri; order Perciformes; family Neosebastidae; genus Maxillicosta; species Maxillicosta whitleyi. The sequence continues at coordinate 2,443,405 of JAPSES010000058.1, forward strand.
AGGTGCTGAAATAAGTTGGTTGTGATGCTTTCTTTCGTAGACACCATGTTCAGGCTTAGTTTGCAGCAAGGAATGGTTTGGTCTTCATTGGAAACTTCGAAGCCATACCAATTCCACACAACCAACTTGCTTTTTCTATTTTTAGCCACAAACTTCTTAGTCTCCTTAGCAAATGCCATTTCTGTACTGATGTGTGGAGACCACTCTCACAGTTAGGAGGAGGAGCGTACGATAGCCTGGGGGGACATGGCCCCGAGACTCAGGAGAGATGATGAAATTCGATTTGACGATTATCCTGTTTAAGATATCTTCCTAATTAGATAATATGATTTCAATTTAAAATCATTTAATTGTGCAGCCCTACTTACATTTAATGCCTGTTTTCACTGTATTTTTCTCAGATCTGGTTTCAAAATATTAATGACGATATCTTTGTGGTAATGTTGTGTTTTGTGCCTCTGTTTTCCAGTAGTTCGTGTCCTGTAGGGCACCCTGACACTCAACCCGGTCACCGTGCCTCCGTGGGGCTTGCCACCATGAGGGGCCGCTGCTCTCGCAAACTGGGCGTGCTGGCCAAGGCGATCTTCCTGCTGTGGCTGCTGTGGCTGGGCTACCTTTTCTTAGCACGCTCCACTTTTCCCTCCTCCTCTTCTTCCGTAGAGGATGAAGCTGAGGACCATCACGTCGTGGCACACCAGCGGGACGTAGAAGACAGCCAGCTCGCTAAACCCCTCTGCAGTAAACCACTGCCCGACAACAATGCACCGGGTGAGTGGGGTCGGGCCACACACCTCAACCTCAGCCCTGAAGAAAAGAAGCTGGAACAGGACAGTATCGAACGCTACGCTCTCAATATCTACGTCAGCGATAAAATCTCCCTTCACCGGCACATCCAGGACCACAGGATGACTGAGTGAGTAGAAGTATTTAGAAGTGAGTCAGCAACCCACTAATGGACACACAGGCCTTGGTTGAGCAGAACTGTTCAGTTTGATCAAATCAATATGTTCTCTATGATTGTAGCAAAAATGCTTATATTATATTTACATATCTGGCCTTGAACGGTTTGTACAGCTGATGGTTTTCCTCCAGTTGTCAGGGATGCATTACTCAATAGAGATTAAGCAGAGCTCTTTACTGGAATCACTTTTCCACGGACAGAAACAAGGATGAAAGCTCTCATAATGTATTGCAGGGCTTATTAAGGTTGGTGTAAGCGGCTCTTTGCCTGAATGGATTTATTCCATCCAGAGTTGTTGTCCACAGCTCTTTTCAGCTAAACCTCTGTGATGCTGGCACACACAGTTATGACGAGGATGGCTTTTATTCATTGTTTTTCTTTTCCGCCTTTGCTTTATCCCTTACTGATTCCCTCCCTAATGAACCCCAGATGTTGTATCAATCAGTGCGGTGGGAATCATCTTTCATTGGGTTAAAAGTATGCATTTGTACTTTATATTCCTTACACGTACTGTGTGTGATTACATCTCAACTTGCATTTTCTAAATGTCCAGCCATTAATATGCTGTGATACGTTTTTATACTTTGATGTTAAATGTCACACACGAAGAGAGTGAATCTCAGAGGTCACCCGGGGGAAACTGGAATCCCACCTTTTACAACGGAGACAGTATATGTAGGCAGAGAAGATGCTTTGATCTCACTGCCTGGGAGAAGAAGCTGCCTGGGAGGTTAAAAGCTTAATGGCATTCTGTTGCAGCATCTGGAAGACTTGAAAACAGACTCCTGCACTTAGGGACTTCTGACTTGATTTCACTTTGCACTAGCAGGCTGAGGTTTTTGACACGTGCACAGCATCCAGTACTTTTGGGCATTTTAGAAGATCAGTAAGGCGTGATAGCAGACATGGGGGAAATCTCTTTTGCTGTGGTTCTCTGTCTGTTCATGTAGGTGAATGATGCATAACACAGTAGTGAGAGCGGTGTCCATTAGTTTCCTATTCTGTGTGTGATTATACGTAGAATAAGAAAGAGTGATTCATGCTAAACTCACAAGGGAGTACCACACCCCAATAAGAAGACAATACCAAGAGTCTGTGTGTGTATTATATGGGTTCGCCCTCCAGTAAAATCAGAATTAGATAGACTGATAAGATGCAGATTCAAACAGATGCATAGTAATATCAGTATTTTAAAATGTGTGTGGTTTGAGCTGAGAACGTGTGAGGAAGTTGGTAAACAGCCACTGCCTAAATTTAACTGTCATGGTGTCTGTTTTTTGGGTCAGCTGCTTCACTTAAAACTAATGTTTTCTTAACTTAGTCCTTAAAAAGTCATGCCAATGCTTTGAAGTCTGTAGCAAGCCTGTATCTGTGTATGAACAACAGTTGTGCTTAAATTCTGATCATTATTATAACTAATACACACAGAATAACAGGACAAATAGGTGCTGATTTCCTCCTTTCTGTTGTCTTACAGTGCCAGGTGTCTGCTTGGCATATGCCTAGCAACAAAAGTGTTTTGTGCCTCCAAGCAGATTTATTTTAAGGCTGTGTGTGTGTTTGCCAGTTGTACGTATTCCATAATTACATCCTCCTGGGAGCGGAAGTGGCAGATTCATTTTGTACTGCTCTTTCCATCACAACACTATTGCAGTATTTTAAACACAGTATTCTTAAAAGGAAAAAGAAACGGCTCACTTGATTGGTCATGACTATCACTCGTCAGTAACATACTCCTTGTGATCTTGCCCCACATCCAGTAATTACATAGTTGTGGCCCGGGCCTCTCGTGACAGAATCCCAAAGTCATTCAGCCTGTGCCAGCGGTTGCTCTGTCTCTGTGTATATTATCTGATTCACAGAAACACAGCTTGGCCCATCTCGTACCCCAGCGCTCTCTGTCTTTTGTTCTCATTCTCTCCAACTTTTGGTGTGTCCAGATTTGTTGAGACTAATTTGAGTTTTTTTTTTTTTGTGTCCCCTCACTCTTTCTTTCTCTCTGTTCTGCCCTTTTCGTCTCTGTTTGCTCAAGTTTCTGTGGTCTCTCCCAGAGCACTGCTGTGGTATGTTGCTCATTGGTGTAACACCCTCCCCGCCCCCTTTGTGCTTTTGCGGCCCTTTATTGTTTTAATGACTGCCATCTGGATTAAGATCAGACACCTCCTCCTGCCTTTATAGCTGCAGAAGTGTCTCTGCTCTCATATATAAATATCCAGAGTTCTTACAGATAGGATGCTTCTTTTTTTGTGAATACACACTGTACATGTGTACTTCTGCTCACATTATGCACAACTCTGTCTCTTCTCTCACCTTCCTGACACCCACACTGAAAGATGCCGAAGCAAGAAATTTGACTACAGACGGTTACCCACCACCTCGGTGATCATAGCGTTCTACAACGAGGCCTGGTCCACGCTGCTGAGGACTATTCACAGTGTCCTGGAGACCACGCCTGCCATCCTCTTAAAAGAGATCATCCTCATTGATGACTACAGTGACCGAGGTTTGACACCCTTGAATAAACAGACTTATTTTCTTTTTTAAATCTGGGTAAAAATAAAATCAACAGAAATAAGTGTTTTAAGCGTAGTATAAATAGCATGCTGATCACTGACAGAGTTGTCCTAGTTTTCTAAAGCAGATAAAGTAAACCTCCAGCAGGCTTTGATTTCAGCGAGTGGAAGGGAATAAGTCAGGCAATGGAGTAGTATTTATAGAACAAGGTGCTATATATGGTGCAAAGAAAAGATAAGGCCTCTGGACACAAGCCTGAAAGCAATTAGAAAACTCTGAAGCGAAATGGGACACATTCCTTTAATGATAGATCAGACTGCGGAGATGCTTCCAGACATGCTGTGGGTTTCTGCTTTATGTAGCTAATTTCCATGGGCTGTAATGTTATGAAAGAGCTCTGTAATAGAAATGGATAGAAACAATATAATTTATGTGCTGTTCTGTGATAGCAGTATTTTTTTTTCTTTAATAGCAACTTCCAAATTCAACACTGTCTTATTTTAGACCAGCTGATGAGGCAATTATAAATAATGTATAGTATCCATAAATCTGTAATGTTACTGGCATGTCTTAACATCTATATGATGTAGTACATGTGTGAACTTGAGCGTGGCGGTTCAGTCATGACCTTGGAAACACAATACGTGTGACAAAACAGACTTCACTCCAATTACCACCTCCCTACCACCTCTTCTGGTCTTCATCACGGAATGGAAGGTGAACTGATTTGTGCAGACGTGTGCCTGCTGAAATGATACGACATCTTAGAAACTAGATCTAGGAGTAGTTTCATGTCTGTCTGCATTAATGGAATTAGTATTCAGTCCCTGCCAGTCTGTCTGTGTGTATCAGAGACATTACCCTATAATGATGACTTCAGTGTGCACCGAGCTCCCATGACATCATTTCCTCTCCTCTGACCAAATGGAATGCTAGACATGCCACTCCCCGACCTCAAACCAGTCACTCCAGGCAAAACGAAAGACAGACTGTCACTGGTTGACTGACAGGATTCCAAGATGGTCAGACAAGAAAGACAGATGAAAGACATTTCCCTGATGATCCTCTGTGTCTTGATATTAAGAGAAGCAGGTGGTTAAGCCTGCATTCATTATTAATTATTAATGTTTTAATTGAATCAAACAAAGTCACATGAAAAATGTCTAATGGAAAAAGATGTTGACTGATTAAATCACAGTTAAAACTTGATGTTTTTTTAGTCTGTAGCTTATTGTTTTTGGTTCTGTAGTCCCCAAATGTAACTTACACTTGAATTTCAACAGTTTTCAGTTAAAATAGATGATAATGCAGCTTCTGTCCACTGCATATGTAATTTGGTAATTGTTGTTAACATGCTGCTCAAAGTTAATGATAATTGGTAGTAACAGTTCTAGTGTTTAAATGAAGCCACTTTTCCAAGTGTCCATTTTAAGATATGGAGTAGAGCAGTAGAATTGCATTCATGTTGCAGCTGATCAGTGATTGGTAATTATAACTGTCAGTCATGTGTCATGTCTGAAAACACCTGTGATCAGACAAAATTTGCATCACAATAGGAGACAGTTTCAAGAGCCTGACAACACATGTAGGACTAGATGTAGAAGTTGTTAGTTGCTATAATTTTGTTTTTAATCATTACTTATTTATGATTTCCTTTTCATTTGCCTTGTTTGTCATTTCAAGTATTTCAGTTATATTGTAATTATTATTTGTTATACTTTAAGGAGAAGGGCCTGTATACACCTAATAGGCTTCTCCCTCCTCCTGCACAGTGTTTTTTTTTTATTTAATTTACTTCACTCTTGTAGTTTGTATTTTGTGTGAAGTAAATAAATAAGTATTAAAAATAGAATCCACATATGTACAACGAAATTAACAGTTACACAGTGGATTTTTTGTGAGCACTTCATCACATGATTTATCTCCTGATAACCAACCAAAGTTTATATCCACTTCACTAAAAATGCCAGATTTAGTTTGTTGCAGTTTGCTACTTCATCACTAGATGTCACTAAATATTACACAGTTAAACATTTTGATATTTTGTATCTTATTTAATGTGCACAAATCATTTACATTTAAAGCAGAGAAATGCCTTCATAATTGGTCTGTTTTTGTGTCTGTTAACAATATTAGGCTACCTGAAATCTCAACTGGCCGACTACATCAGTAATCTGGATCGCGTTCGACTCATCCAGACCAACAAAAGGGAAGGGCTTGTTCGTGCACGTCTCATTGGTGCCACCTACGCTACCGGCGACGTACTTACATTTCTCGACTGCCACTGTGAGTGTGTCCCGGGCTGGATCGAGCCTCTTTTGGAAAGGTGCGTTGTTGGGGTAGATGAGATGAGCAGTAACTGTCTTTCGCAAAAATTGAAACTCTTGTCATGCTGTTCTCTGTTCTTCCCTTCCTGTGCTTTGTTTAGGATCAGTGAGAATAAAAGTACCATTGTGTGCCCTGTCATTGACACTATTGATTGGAACACCTTCGAGTTTTACATGCAAACTGACGAGCCGATGATCGGAGGTTTTGACTGGAGACTCACCTTTCAGTGGCACTCAGTCCCCGAAGTGGAGCGTAAGAGGCGAAGGTCTCGCATCGACCCCATCAGGTGACAGTATGATACTTCTACAAGGTCACAGGATCACTTTATCAGATTGGCACACAGCAACGTAGGACTCCAAATGCAATACACCTCTCATGGTTACATTGTCACTCAAACTGTTTTATTACTTGCTTATTATATTCAACTTCTATTACAAACACATCTAAACTATATTAACCTATACACGAAGATACAATCTATAATATCTCTTCCCCTGAAGTGGATGCAGGTTCTTTTAAAAATCAACTTATTGCTAAATCTTTTACACAGTTGGAGGGGTTTAAGTATTTTGCGCACATAGCCAGAGTTAGGTGTGGTCTAGTCGGCTGTGGACAGGATCAATAGCCTGGGTGTAGTAACTCTAAGCTTGTAATAATGCAGTTCACATCCTCTAAATGTGGTGCATTATGTAGTTCAGTAACTGTATAGTTGTAAATTTAAAAGGAGCTTAGTTATTTCAGTATGAGCTGTGGGTTTGTGTGAGGTCTTGCTCATTCCATGTTCATTATACTTCCTGTCACCTGGAAAAAAATAACCCAATTTAAGTAACATTGTTTCCCTATTGTATTTCTTCTAGGTCTCCTACAATGGCAGGAGGGTTATTTGCTGTGAGCAAGAACTACTTTGAGTACCTGGGCACATATGATATGGGGATGGAGGTGTGGGGTGGAGAGAACCTGGAACTGTCCTTCAGGGTGAGTTCAAAGCGTAGCCACTGTTTTTCTGCTGCCAGGCCACTTTGTAAAATGAGGCTCGGGTGAAGCATGAAGAGACGGTGTAAGATGTAGCCAGATTAAGAGGTCTCTATCATTTTACCACAGTCACTAAGGCTGTGTTCAAACTGCCAGCATTAGTTTATTTGCAGGTTATAGATGTATTCTTCAGAAGAAATGTTTTTGTTTAGCTCCTCACTTTTCTTTATTTTATAAAATGTAGCTCATATCAAATATGAATAGCTTTTTGCAGTGGTGTTCCTTCAATAAATGTACAAATTTCATCAGCACAAACTATTGTTTGAGAATCAACATGGCGATGTAGTAGTGACATCAGAGAGAGAGAGAGAGAGAGTGATATCAGAGTGTAGTAGTGATATCAGAGAGAGAGAGAGAGATATCAGAGTGCAGTAGTGATATCAGAGAGAGTGACATCAGAGTGTAGTAGTGATATCAGAGAGAGAGAGAGTGATATCAGAGTGTAGTAGTGATATCAGAGAGAGAGAGAGAGAGAATGGACAAATGAATTCCATCAAAATTGTATCAAGCATGTCTCATTTTTCTGCCGAGGAGAAGTTATATCATGATATATATCGTTATTGTTTTATCGCCCATGCAGCCTTACCCTGATGTAGTGTGTTGTATTGGACTGGTTGTGAGGCCCTTTGAGGCAACTTTTGATACTGTGACGTGACTTTAAAGATTGAAATTTAGAGGTAGTTGTCAGTCAGTGTGAGTCGTATTGGTATCTGGTCATAGTCGACCCCAGCAACTGAACCTGCACCCTGATATCCACCTGTACTGTGTCAATGCGATGTCACATTTTACTCGTTTATGCCAATCCGTCAATCACATTGGCACAGATTTTAGGTCATGTGTGAGTTTGTAGCAGATGAAAGAACTAGCAATCCAAAAAGTGTGTGCGGGATTTGTAGGTGTGTATGTTGCTGCAACGAGAAGATGATCCCTTGAGTGATGTGTTATTCATGTGGAAATAAAAATGTCTCTAACTGGGACATTTTGCTATAAATGATTTATGCATAGTGAACTGGTCTTCAACCCTGTTTTGAAATGTTTAAAAATATTAAATGCCTGGTGAATTGAGCTGTTTTGCTGTTTATATATGGTAATGATGTAGCCTCATGTAATTGAAGGATAGCTCTGCTGAGTATTAAGAAGTAGCTTCCTAACAATTTTTCATATTTTAAGGGTGTCTTATTTTTTTTTTTTAATCATTTTTGTAGTCTCTGGTGAAAGATCAAGCAATTATGTGATGCAAATTGCTACAATATATTCATACTGTATTGAACTGCTTTCAGAGAACAAAAAGTAATGGCTGAATTTTCATGGTGTGAAGGAAGGCAGGGAACACACAGCTTTGTCTGTTGTTCAAGTCGATCATTAGCATTGATTCAGCATGCAAATATTACCATTCCATAAAATGTCCGTTTTACATAAAAGTACAAGTATGTAAAAACTGTCTACCATAATTTGCAGAAAAAAAACGATCCCTGCAGCTCCAGAAATGGGTTTGTGTAGTGTAATTGCAAATTTCACGCTGTCAGTTTATGTGTCTGCTCGCAGACTTTCTGGTAAGTTGCACTCGAATGACCAATAATGCCAAGCCAAGCAAGGGAAATTATCATAGCTAAGCCTCTGCTGTCTTCAAGAAAATGGTGCATGACTGTGTGTAATTTCTCCAAATTTCTCTGTTTTATAGTAAGTCATCTTAGATTAGAAAACAGTTCCACACTGTTAGTAGCAAATATATGGCTTTCCTCATTATCATTCATCAAATTAGGCTAAAGGGGATTTAAGAATGTATATGCACGTACTGGATTTAAGGGGTATTTGGGAGGATCTAACTGTGAAGATGGAATAAAATATAAAAATATATGATCATGATTTATTTTGTGTGTAATTGTGTACAATTCTGAGCTGTGGTACCTTAGGACAGTGCTTCTCAATTATTTTCTGTTACGCCCCCCCTAGTAAGAAGAAAACATTTCGCGCCCCCCCACTCTCTGCTGCGACTACAGATGCTAACAGCGCTGGTTCACTGCAGTGCATTCACAAAGCGGGATGACTGTTGGTAATATTTGGCACGTTTTCGCTGAAAAAACTCCAGCGGCTTATCAGCGTGGTTGTGGTGTACTGTCTGTAAGTGGCGCCTTAGTTTATTTGTCTTCATGCTGTCCACTGCCAGCATTTGTAGACACTAAACACGTCTCCCATTGTGGTCACAGTGAAGCCAAGCGCTGCATACACTTCATCATATTTTCTCGTCTTAGCTTTCAGGTGACTTTCTTTTGTCTCATTATCTTCGTCTCTCTCCACCTTTCTTTTCATCCCTGTTAAATAGTTTTTCATGTTGTCTCTTGAGGGTTTGTTTACTACACTTCATATATATATAGAAAAACCTTACACCATAGAGTTCATACGACCTGCGCACACTCAGACAATGAGAGCGAAACTGCCAACTACTGTACTGGATGTGCAGTTACACTTCATTGTATAACAGCAAAAAAAAAAAAAAAAAGCATGTTCCCCAGGGTCACACACGCCTCCCCTGGCATCGCACCACGCCCCACCCCCAGGGGGGTTCACCCCACTATTTGAGAAGCACTGGTTTAGAGGGAGCTCTTGTACACTGGACTGATTTCAGGCATCTGTGGTCAGTTGAGCTGTAACCTTCAGAAAACTGACAAACTTTTAAAGACGAGAGTCAGAATTCTTTCCTCATGAAATGGAAATGAAATTCCTATGAATATCAGGCCACACTACCTTAAAAATAAATAAATAAATAAAAAGCCTGTCTGCCTTACTGATCTTCAAGTCCTCCAGTGGCCCTCAACAAATAATCACCCACTATAAGGATGGGTGCCAGATTGTAAAAATGAAGCCAAACTCTCGTGGTCGTTAAAGTTGTAATGCTGCTTTGTGACACAATTTAGAGCCAGAGTCTGTGCAGTAGAAAAATGGGTCCATCACATGTGCCCAGTGGTCGGCCACGTGTCTGACAGATTCTGTTTTTTTTTTTTTGTGTGTGTGTGTTTATATATATATATATCAAATAAACACCATAACCTAACAAACCAACCAGCAAGATGATGATCTGGTCATAAATCAAGTCAAATGTGACCGACCTAAAGTCAGACATCACCTTTAAGAAATATTTATCAGATGTTTTAGTTCTTAGTTTGTTTTTAGATCCTGTTGAATAGCACAGAGGGGTCCAGTTTATGATCCGTACTACAGCATTTTCTATTTCCAGTACCACAAAGACTACCTTTAAAATTATCCTTTTTATTTATTTATTTTCTTTACCTTTTTTGTTTTTTCAGTATGCATATCCAGCACAGGTATAAGCATGTCCAATTTTCCAGTTTTTTCAAGAAACCAACAACAAAGAAAAACTTAAACAAAAAGAGAGAGAGAGAGAAAAGTAGTTCCCTCCACCCACATTAGTCCATGTTGACTTAATTACAAGTGTTATAGCTTTTCTATTCTGTTATGTTTTCTATAATGTTTTATCGAAGGAGGAGAGGAAAGGATTCTGTGTAATGTAAAACTTCTTGGATGATCCTCTGAGAGAAAATTTGATATTTTCCAGTTACGTCCGTTATCCAGGCGCGTTCTACTGGAGTTTTAGGTGAGGAGGGTACATCTATGGGTAAGCAAGAAGTAAATGCTAACATGTTTAGCTTCTGTGTGGTGAACTTAGGATAACTATCTGTTTTATTTTTAATGAAATGGGTGTATTATATAAAAAAAAAATACTTAAAGGTAGGGTGGGAGATCTTGGAAAAAACGGTTCCAGCAAGTGAGATTTTGAAAATATACACTCCCTCTCTCTTCCCAAAGACCCTGCCTCCTCCTCTCTGGGGGGAGAGGGGGT
>JAPSES010000058.1:2492704-2506339 GCA_029822895.1 Maxillicosta whitleyi
TATATAGTCCTACGCCCCATGAATATTGAATAATTTCTGTTGGTAATAGTTGGCGAATTTTTTTTTTTTTTTTTAATTCTAGCTTTGTACATTATTTGAGCTGAGTGAAGCAACACAGCACATAAAATGTAAATTTGTCAAAATAATGTAAACTTTTTTTATTTTACGTATACTGTTTTCTATAGGCCGTGCAGTCCTTTCATGCTTTCTTGGACCTTTTTATGTCTCAGTTTAATTGGATTGTGCTCTGACAGGTGAACACACAGGTCCAGGCTTGAATCCACCAGAAATAACAAGACCCTTCTGTGCCATGTTCCTTGAAGGAGTTAACGTGTCTGATCTGGGGAAATCTGGTAGTTGTCAGAGATAAAGGCAGAGGGAGAGAGTGGTGGAAAGAGAAAGACCTAGATATTCCAACAATCCTCCAGGGCTATAAATCCTCTGTGTGTTGTGTACATGGAGCCGTTTGGAGGTGTGATAAATGACCTATGTTTTAAAAAGCCAGACGGGTCAGCTCTGCCATATCGGCTGCAACTACTTTATACTTTAAAACCTTGATGAACATGGAGGAAATTGGTTTTCTTAAGCTAAAGGTGAAAGTCAGCTTGAGTTTGGTATGGAAAGGTTGTTTTTAATGCCTATTTTCTGGCAGTAAGCCCGTGTAAATTGGAAGTATGCGTGAAAATGCTTGCAGATTTGCATATTTAACTTAGCAGCATAATTTACCCAGCCTTTAGCCCATAAAGACCCAGTGCTAGATTTGTGGCAGTTCCCATATGTTTTTTTCCCTCTAAAATGATCCTTCATAAAGTGATTTTTGACCATTTATTGTAATATTAGCCTCTATGTTTTGAATTGTTTCAATAAAAAATGTGCATGTTCCTGTATTTAATTCACTGATCATGTAGATGTTCAGAAAAGCTCAATTTAAAGTTGACTGTTATTCTAATAGAAACACAGAAAACTGAAGAGGGGACTTTTTCAGTAAAAGACTTCACTAACTGAACATAAACTAAGTGTTTCCATCCACTGTCATCGATCCAACTCCATGGGTTTTACTGGTGAATCAATGTTGTAGTTGGTCAGGGGCCACATCCAGCCCAATACGACTTGAAGGGGGCAGGATCATTAAAGTAATAACATAATAATATATAAATGATGTCAGTTCCACAATTATATGTGTGATTTATATGTTTTAGTGTGAAAAAAATGTTAAAATCTGCACACTATCCTTTAAAAGTATGAAAAACAACATGAACAACCATAAACAAAAAGAAATTTATTAAGAAAAAAAGTGCAATTTTTGCCATTTATGCCATTATTTGGCCTCAGTTCCTCATTTTCACATATTCATTATAACGTACAGATCACAGTGGATCTACACATCCATCCATCCATCCATCCATTCATCCATCCATTATTCGCCGTTTATCCAGGGTCAGGTCACAGGGGCAGCTGCCTAACCAGGGAGTCCCAGACTTCTCTCTCCCCGGCCACTTCGTCCAGCTCCTCCAGCGGGATCTCAAGGCGTTCCCAGGCCAGCCGAGAGACATAATTTTTCCAGCGTGTCCTGGGTCTTCCCCGGGGCCTCCTGCCAGTACAAATACACAAAATATTTAATAATATAATATATAATTACACTTAATTCTCTTATGACATTTCTGGTTGTTCGTATTTGTTCAGGTTTTTCACATTTTTTGTAAAAGGCTAATCTGTAAATGTAAACATTTGTGTAATTTAACTTTTTTATATATATAAAAAGAGAAAACATTGTGGTTTTCATTATTTATAGTTCATTATGATGTGCATTTTATTGATCTGACCTAAAGTTATTTTAACATCTTTGATTGTTTATATATTTAGTATAATTTTTGAATTTCACTCATTCATCCCATGGGACAGATTGGACCCTTTGGCAGGCCGGTTTTGGCCCCCGGGCCGCATGTTTGACACCCCTGTTTTAGAAGATGGTGATGTTTCCATGGTAACTATGAAAACTCTGAACATCCAAATAACTGTTTATCTCTCTATTTAATCTAGTTTAAGTGTTTTATCACCATTTATTATAATATCATCTTCTGTTTTTTTGCTTTTTGTAACTGAATATCTGGTATTATATTATGCTTAATTTACTGATCCTATGGATGTTCATAAAAGCTCAGATTAAAATTTGAATGTTATTATATAAGGAATGGAGCAAACTGAAGAAAAAGTGACTTTATCAGCAAATCTATCTTTAAATGAACATAAACCAAGTGTCTCAATCCACTGTCATTGATCCAACTCCATGGGTTTTACTGGTGAATCAATGTTGCAGAAGGTGACAGTGTTTCCACGGTAACTACAGGGCCTCTAAATGTCCAAATGGATCATATCTCATGACCATGAAAAGATAACAAACTACATTTTACAGTAGTTATTTACATGTATTAATAGAACTAGTGTTTAGACCAATAGATGGTTTGGTCACCGGTGGATGTTTGGGTCTTTATGGGTTAAATCAGTAAAAATAATGGAATGGTTCTCTTAAAATATATATATATATATATTATTAATAATAATAATGACATTATGGTTCCTGTATTACTTGTGTTAACTTGACTGATAATATTTCATTAACATTAGTGCAGTCACATCACACCTCTACCCACACTTGCACATTAGAACAAGACTATATTCATCTTAATCCCAGACTGACATTCTCAGGGCTGATTGTACTTGTATTTTGCATAAGTCAAATGCTTTTTAAAGCTTCTGAGATTTCCAGACATGTGAAGAGGAGTTACCCCTGGCAAGGAGTTGTCAGTTCTCTTCCCACTTTTGTTCATCTCTACCATCGACTATATCACTGTACCATTGCACTTTTTACCGAGTCTGCTTGTAATGCCTACACTGTTGAACAATCTTTTTAATTGCACTACTACTTAGTTTATATTTCATATTCTGATAATGTTTTAGTCATTTTTAAACTTTTTTTTTTATTCTGCTTTAGCATAATTCTTTGCTGGCTGATATTGTATATTTCTGATCTTGACTGGAGCACTTGTAACAAACCCAATTTCCCCAGGGATCATCAAAATATTCAAATTCTGACTTAAATTGTTGGATTAAACTAAATCGCCACAGGACAAATAATCCTACCACAAAGAGGGAGGTACAATAATAATAAAAAAACAAAAAAACAAAAAGAAAAACTTCTATTACCCTGAGGTAACATGTGATGATCTAAAGTTAGCAGGTGCAGAACACAGACCTGTTCGGAAACACTGCTGTAGAGTCAGACGTGATCAGTACCACGGACAGCGCCACGTCCCGTCAGTCAGGACCAGTAGCTGTCCAAGGTCCTGAATTTAACTAAGCATCCACTGTTTCCAAGTTCACTTTTTATTAGGACGTGAAAGGATCACGCATTCCTGGATTTCGAAGTTGTTTTTTTTTGTTTTGTTTTGTTTTTTTCTCTCGTTTTTGTGTGTGTGTGTGTGTGTTTTTAGCAATGCATATCTTTTTCATTCACTGTGTGAAGTGATTTTAGTTTTGTGCTGCGAGCAGAGAAGGAAGCCAAGGGACCTGTTCAATCTGTTCAGTGCATTTACCTTTTGCCTTTAAATATTCATTTTCAATGGCCCATAGATACAATGCATTTTACTCGTTGTTGTCCGGGTAAACATAGTGTTGTCTGGATTTATCTTGCTGAATAAAATCAACATCCACCATAAAAATTAAATCTTTACAGTGTATGGCAGTAGGCTTAATGTCCTGTCCTGAACTATATTCGTTTTGGTGCGAATATTATTGGTGTTCAATAATATTTACCAATGTATACATGTGTATATCGCACTATATACTTTAACCACCCCGTCATGTCTTAAACGTCGTCTGAATATAGTCGCTCAGTAAATCACTACTGGCTGTCAGGCAGCAGATGCGTCTGCCTACATAAAGCCTATGCAGCCTTCTCAGTAGGCTGCCGTATCCCCCCACCCCCACCCCCTCTTCTCCTCCTCCACATTCACTGCTCCCTCTTGCGCGCGCGGTGAGCAGCAGCAGCATCGGCTTCAGCGCTTCTCTGACGCACCATCGGAGATGAGCATCCCAGTCCCACAGGCTGTCAAGACATTCTTTCCCGACATCTCACCCCTGGATCTCTGTGGTCAAGCTTCTAACATCAAATCTGTATGATTTTAGTCTGCGGTCCGCATCCGTTTGTCGTTTACTTTTTTTTTTTTTTTTTTTTTTTTTTTTCTTTTCAGATCTAGCACTGCATATGGCAGGGATACCCACAGTTGCTCTTCGCTGGGAATTTACTTCGGAGGTGCATTTGTATCCGCAACAACTGTCAACGAGTGATTGATTCCTGTCTTCACTTCGAGGAGGTTCTTCTTGTTTTCATTCTACGGGACATTTTGTGCCTCAAATACAAGTGGCTCCTATTAAAGGTGAAAAGGAGGGTTGATTCAGAGGGCTGTTTTGACAGGAGATCGTTTGGATGACGAGCACAGAGAGGCAATAGGTTTCCTTTTGCAACGCGGAACTGCGCCCTTGGAATATTCTGTCAGTAGAACAGTTAGAGTAGAAATATTTGCTCAGTTTGTAGTCACAGTAAAGACGCGTTTGCCCACTGCAGGGGCTGCTGCGGCTTTCTCCCTGCTCTGTTTTTGAAATACGATTTTCTTGACTGGCAGACATCTGAGCATTCCGGACGAGCGCGAATTTGCGATGCACAAACAGTGAGGCATCGGCCGGATCTTGTTGGTCACCCTGCACGGTAGCATGGCTCCAGCCCGGAGGGACTGCAGCAGCTGGGAGATGTTCCTCCCGACGGGATGCCTGCTCCTCTCTGTTTTGCTATTACAGCCTGCTCTGGCCAAGGTGTGCAACGACCGCACCAAACACGGACAGGACAACACCTGGTTCACCAGGGACGGGGAAAACTTGCCCATAATGGTTCTTATGCCCATGAACGAGTCGGCCTTGATGAGCAGCATCAGCCAGGGGATCGAGCCCGCGGTCCAACTGGCCATCCAGCACATACGGGAGTCCAGGAAGTACTCATTCTCACTCATCACTAAAATCTACGATACTGAGGTAAACATACTCACTAAATCCTTCCACTAAGCTGCTGCTGGTTGGCTCGCAATAAAACTGCTGTCTAAGAGCGCGCACGTGTGTGTATGTGTGTGCACGTGTGTGTATGTGGGCGCGCTTTGCCCCGCAGCCCTCCACACAGTGTGCGTCCAAGGGGAAACGCTGGAATCTGGTGTGTTTGGTATCTGCGCAGCCTCGCAGGAGGGCATGTTTTCAATGCGTAAAAGTGAACTACTGTCGGCTTTGGAAATTGTGTTTGTGCCCTTTTCCCGCGTCTGCCATCTGGCAATATGGCCTGTCATTTATACTGCATTTAAATGTAACCGAGCACCATAAGGCACCCATTCCCAACCACTTAAGTGTCACAGTATTACTCTTTTGAGTGTTAGGTGTTGTAATGGGTACCGCAGGCACAGGATGAAACAGACTGACAACGATGGTTGATTTTTGTAAATGTCATTCATCACCATCACCCGGATGGAAACATATCGAAACAGCTTCAGCATTTCCGCGCCTTAGAATGTTAGTGTTTGGTATAAGATGGTTTTGCTGTACAGACTTTCAGTCACGAATCAGCCCATCTTACAACCATTAAAGGGCTGGTTCTCATCGTGCCTGAAGATGGCGGTAATTGGATGTACGATTTCTTCTTTGCAACCTTCAAAGCAGCTGAATCTTAGAGCATTCAAGCTGTAAATGGAGATCTGTGTATGTAGTAACAGTAACAACAATAATATACCATTCCAGTTGAGGTCCTAATGAAGTTTAGTCATCACTAAATCTGTCAAACTTTAACGGTGTCGGTTGTTCGTCATTTCTGTGCACCTACTCATCTTTTAAAGGATGGCTGATTTATTTATTTAATTTATTTATACCAATTTATTTCTTTCATCTTGAACTGTATGGATAATAATGCATATAATGTGTCCAATTATTATGGTTTGTCCAAATGTATATTCAATATTAGAACCGTTTCAGCTGCAGTGTCATAGCTGATGTAGCTGTAAATACTGTACATACAGGTGTGTCCATGTGACAGTGCATGCAAATCTCTGTTGACAGAGGTAAGCCCTCACTGGCAGCATGCACTCTGACCATGGGATTAATATGCTCTTATGAGAGTTATGATTTTTCTCCTTTCTGTTTGCCGGGAGAGAAAGATGAGCTGGAAACAAAAGGTCAGTGGGCCAGCCTGACATCCAGTCACAGGGAATGTGTGATAGTGATTCCAGCTTTCTAATACTGGCAATCAATGGGAACTCATGAGAACAGTGTTATTTGATGAGTTTATGGTCAAAGACTAAACTCCATTGCATGGCGGAGTTGCCAATCTCATGGTATTTGGCATTTGTTTTGTATACAGGCCAACTGAAAATCCAAGCTCTGATCTTGTTTTACAAAATGTCAAAATAAAAATGTTATTCATGCACAACAGCCCTCAGTGACAAATGCAATTCTTCGCTGTGTGGACAGAACCTCGTTTTGGTGCCTGTGAATGTCAGTCTGTTATATGTTACTATATGTGAATAAAGGAGGATTCCCAGTGTAGTCAGGACATTAATATCTAAGAAAACACCCCTTGCAGTGATATACAGCACATTTGCAATTATTAGAAACCATCTGCCAAGAGCTGGAAGGTAAAGTCAACCCCAGAGTCACCTGACAGAAGTCCAAATGGCAGTGTGCTCCTGTAGCTGACTTTGCAGAGAATAATAATAATAAAAAAAAAAGAGACTTGTTATGGAAATAGGATTTTAATATTATCTTGAGATGCAAGAGACTATTATTTTTGTTCATATCAGACAAAGTGATTTGAGGTGTTGTGTGTGTCAGAATACTCATAAATATTAAGAGGTGGAAAAGACCTCCGGCCAAGACAGGGTTATTGCTGCAGGGTTGACAATATTGCTCTTTGAGGGCCCTGACATGTTTATAGAACCAATAATGCAAGGTTAGTGATACCTCTGTGTATAACACTTTACTGTACATTTGTTCATTATGTGTTTGGAGCCATATAGTCTCTTCCTTACACATGAATAACAGTGTTGTACACACACTCATGTATACACACAGCTTTCCCACATACCACATGCTTATGTCAGAAAACAATACATGCATCACTGCCTTCGTTGCAGCTAGCAGCATACTGAGTGTGTTCCTGTGTGGTGGTTGTACACATGTGAGTGTGTTTGTGTGGGCACTGGGATTTAGCCTGGCAGATGTAAGTAATCAGTCCCTGAGCAGAGGCTCTTTATCCCTTTATCCCCTGTCGGTGGAGCCATGGGTAGACTGAGCAGGCCCAGTCCGTCCCCTCTGTTGGTGTGGAGCAGGGTGGTGGTGCTGATGATGAGGACGGTGAGGCTCTGAGGGTCTGTCCTGCAATAAAAAGGAACGAGAGGCCGAACAACACTAGTGTGTGAGAAAATGAGAGTTCTGGTTGTTGGGACTAGTACAGACCAGACGCCACATGCACACATTGGCTCCTAAGACGTTTGAGCAATATAGAGATTATGATAACTAAAGACAGTTGCAGATGAGGATACATCTTCACTTTAAAACCACAGCGTTGCAGGTAGAGAAGAAGCAGGATGGATTATATCAACTGGGAGGCTTAGTGCTGGAGTAGGAGTTGGTCCTCCATGGCAGCTCTAGATGTGTGAGTGTGGGTTTTAGTGTAACCGAGGACTGATACTGTAACTCTGCAGGCTTAGAGGATCAAAGCTTTGGAGAGGACAGGAAGCATTGGAAGAGGATGGAAGGGAGACTTTGGGCAGTGAAAGCGTTCAAGGCTAAGCTACGCTAGTTCACCGGCTTATTGGATGTGTGACAGGTCCTTGAGAGAAGCCACTCAAGGAAATATCACTTTTTTGGGGGTAAAATAGTCAAATATATTCTGCGAGGAGGCACTTTTGAATTCTCTGTCATCTTGTCTGGGCTGTGTACAATCACATTACAGGATAGTTATAGCTGGAAATGAAATGTTAATGCATTCTTAAGATTTCGTGTCAAGATTTGAGTCTGTGATAACGCCACAAACTATGCATTTTTGTGAAATGACTCTAGTCTGGTGTGAGTTTACCAAGCGTAGCAGCAGTGTAATGTATAGAATACAGTAGAATATAGCCACACTCTTTGTTGTGAGCTGTTTAGGGGGGAGTTATTTGTTATCTCTGGATGTAGTCTTATAGAATCTTTGCCTCTGTGATCTCTTTAGCAAGCGCAATCTGTAATTTGTACAGGAAATCTTAAATTTAATCATGTACTTTAAAGAAACATGCTCTCTCGCTATCATATTTCCTTCATTCAAGCAGGCAGAAAAGTGAACACATGTATTTTTTTTTAAAGGCAAATCAATATAACCGCAAAGATGGTCTGCAGTTGGGGATGCAGATCTCTCCATGTACAGTGCACCAGATACACTATACAGATATTTATAGTCCACTGTCCATCCATGCAGTACTATGGACCTCTTGAGACTGTATTAGCAATGACCTATGTTCTAGAGGCTCCGCACACAGATACTTCCCTTGGTCTCCTCTGAGGACTAGATGCAACATGTCACATTTGTGCACATGTTGGCAAGCCTGAAACCACCTTACAGTATCTTGTTCACAGGGGGAGGAAAAAAAAACCCTGAGCATATGTAAGGCATGCTGTCATTTTGTCAGAAGAAGTTAAGTTTTAGTTGGAAAAACATTAACATAATAGAGGTCAAGGTGCTTCTAAGCATAGGTCTGAAGTCGAAGCGTACCGTTTCAGTGCCGTTAATTGTTTTTGGTGTCATATGTTTATTTATGCTTGCATTGTGGGATTTTTTTTTTGGGGTGTTTTATTTTGTTTTTATTGAAAAAGGTGACAAAGTATCTCCAACATTACCATTCATACAAATGTTATCTATTAGAGCCCTTTTCGTATTTCTTATTTCATACATAAAAAAGTGTAAAAATAAATAAATAAATAACATATGAATTGGATGCTAACAGTTTCGATAAAATTAAAAAAAAAAATTTAAAACAATCATAGTGTTACAATACCTCTAGGTTCTTTAAACATTACTCATGTTTATGCAGAAAAACATAAAACAGTCAATAAACACGGGGCAATTATAAAAAAAAAAAAAGAGGACATTATTAGAGGATACAAACTTGATCCATTTGGTCCAAATATGATCAAATGGATCCCTCTTGGTTGTGATAGAATGAGTTGTTTTTTTTCCATTTTGAATATTTGGAAGATCATCTATTGTTGGTAGAGTTGGGTTGAACCAGTTTCTTGTAATAGATTTCTTGCTGGCGCCTGTAATAATTTTGTATCCTCCCTCCTTTCCAGTACAGCGACATCACCAAGATATAGATTTACAAAAATATAGGTAATATGAACCTTAAAGACTGATATTAAAGTCCCATGGATACCACTTCAATATGGGTACATCTTGGGGCAGTCCCAGAACACATGATAATGATTAGCTTCCTATCCAACAACATTTTTATAACAATGCTCTCTCCATTGTGTAGAAAACCACTGAAACGGACTGATTTTCCTCCCTTTTCTCATCTGAAATTCTTATTCCCGCGTCCTTTTCCCACTTATTTTTGATATGGAGAGTATGATTATTTCTTGCAAGAATAAGCAGATTATATAACTCATCATATATAATCATTTAAAATGCGGATGCAGCTTTTATTCATAATTTACAGCAAGATGTGAGTTTATAAAAAGGGTAACCCCAGAAAATACAATACAATTAATTACGAAGAACAGTCCCTATTTCGACCTAAAACTGAACTCTTGCTCTAAAACATGAATATAGACAGTCTGGGATTTAATTAAACAGTATCAACGCTATACACTAATTAAAAAAAGATTCAAAGATTCAAACATTAAAAAATTAAAATAAATAAATAATAGGCAGCTGCCCCCACGACCTGACCCTCAGAAAAGCGGCAGATAATGAATGGATGGATGGATGGATAAATAAAAAACAGTATCAACACATCAGGCACATGAAGTAAAATAAAATGACACAGGCTTAAATTAAACATATTTCAAAAGTAGTTTTTGTTTTAATTGCTTGTTAAATATGGACATTTCTGTTTCCATTTCTTTCCCCTTATATGATGTTTCAATCCCGTGTCATGTATGTGAGTAGGTAAATAAGTTAGAACGAGTCTGTTATTTAGTCTAAATATTACCTTATACATAAACACAAGCATATATTCTTATTCTTATCATATATATTATGTATTATATATTTATTCAGAGAGCAACTACATGTTACTGAGGGTACTTCCACAGTGTGAATGAACCTGACCTGTGGACATCTGCTATGTAATTAGGCTCTTCCACATTACCTAAACATGTGACATCTTTTTTCGGGTGGTAGCAGGGTCACATGAGATCGCCTGTCACTGTCCCCAGGAGGGAGCGAATATGTGGGGTAGGTGTGGAAGAGCAGCCTGTGACAGACTGGATGCTCTCTAGGCATACAGAAAGTGCTGAGTGTGGCTGTATCCACTGACCCGACACAGATAGTGGGGATCAATGTGCAGTAGCCCTTCTCATAGAATGAACAGGATCTCAAGGGAGAATCAGAGAGAAAGGCGAGAGAGAGAAAGAGATGTGTAGGCTATGAGATGGAGATCCTGAAATAGGATTATATCATCCTCTGTGCAGGAAGAGGAAATGGGCAGCCTCTTAATTCTTATTGGATCATAATGCAATGCCATTTGCGTTGTTTCTCTGAGGGTACATAGTTTAATGGGCATATGAAAAAAAAAAAAAAAAAAGCAATTACTTCATAAAATGAGGTACGCACATTAGATCTGTTAAAAGCTGCCAAGATTGTGTGCCATTTTGTCTAGGGTATCATTTTACAGCTTCACCGGAGTATTAGGTTTATATCATTTTAAAGATTTTCACAGTAAATTACAGAAATGTGGGTCACTGTTAAACAAAGTCACTACATTTCAGCGCTAATTGCCGACCTTTTGTCTGAGTCAGGCCATGTTTCTACAATGAGCACGACGAGTAACATGAACTTTCCTAATTGCAGGCTTTTTTACTTGCCCCGGAGCAAACATTTTCTAACGGCTACTATAAGGATACACATAATATACCAAAATAAAGGTAAAGCTCGTCTTCGTACTTTATTCAGTTGGTCCTCTCCAGCACCGCCTGAAGTGAAGATCATGTGGTCAGTTGAGGCGTTGGGACGTTAAATACCCAGCTTGGGACTGGCATTGTTAATACACCAAGGCTGTAATCTGAGCTACATACTTGTCACTGTATAAATAAACAATAAATAAATAAACGAATATTTTGAAGTCAGAGCTGCAGCATCACAAGATTAACTTGTACAGCATAAATTCTCTTATCCAGCCGCTCCTCATTATGTAATATTAAGTTGTCAAAGATCCCCAAACACCAAAACACTCTCTGTCCGTCATGTAAAACCATTCTGCTGCGAAAAGAATCTGTCTTTTCATATGTTATTTGCCTCCTGGACCGGAAGTTGTCTAGGGTATTCTGACTGGTTATGATTTTTTTTTTTTTTTTTTGCATAATTTATCACAGTTTAAGTGATATGAGTGTTTTTAACATGTATATGTATTTGTCCACAAATACCAGACCCCCATCCTAGAGTGAATCCTCTCTAATACTGGATTTATTAACACGTTGTTTCTTTTTCTGTTCAGTCCTTTTTTTTTTTTTTTCTTAAAAATAGCAGAAAGTAAAATAGACCTCTGCTTTCTTCTCTGGTTATGTTATGAACACAGGGCTTAGGGCAATATAATTTTCCTAACATGCTGTTAATGTAACCCAGTATTTTATATAATATTGGTGTTCCGGGTGCAAAAATACATCGGCTAGTTCAAGTGTGACAAAAGCAAATTAGCCTCCTGGCTTCCTTCCTCAGGCACCTTGCTGTTCCCAAGACCAGATTACAGTACATTTAACTCAACCTCATGAGTTTGTGCGAATATGTTGCTAATTTGATAGAGCAACATGCATATTTCGGCATTATCTCTTCCCTGTGTGATCACCCAGGGGCCTGATGTACTGACTGAGTCAAGGGCTAATCGCATGAATACAATTTTAGAAGCACCTTAAGCAAAAGCCTGTTGGTTGCTTGCACAGTAGTCAAAATTTGTTTGTGCATGATCGCTGCCGGAGTTTGAGGAAGGAATGGAAATAGTTTACACAACGGATGTGTGGGTGGAGGTACTTATGTGAAAATCTAGTGAATATGATTCTTCAAGATGGACCTAAACACCCCACACTGTGATAAAAATTAGACAAAAACCTGAGTTTCACAGCAACAGAATGCAGTTGTCGAGGATCTCCCTGTCATTATTAGCCATTAATTTTGCTCTAGCTCTGTCAACTTGCTTTTTTTCTACATTGTTGAGTCTGCTTCATTGCAACCGGAGTCTAATTTAGCTTTCTGTGAGCTCATTGAACTAAATAATATATACAGTGAAGTGCCCTTTTGCCAGGCTTGAGCTCATTCGTGTTGTGGTCAGTGGACTGTACTGTGGTCAGCATCATCGCTTAAATGCTGGTCTGAGGTGGTTTTTAATAAACAGTAAAGGTTCTATAAATACATCACTGCCATAAAGATTTTAACCACCTCCAGAAAAATGACAGAAAAACAACAATATAAAACAAATCCCATTCTAGTTAAAAGTAAAAACTGGTACCTTACCTGGAACGACTGATACGGTCCACATATGTTGCCATTTGTGAAGTGATAGCTGTAATGAATTCAGTTGGTGATAATCAGTTGGGTTTTGAATGAATTTGTCATTGTCACATTTTAATCTTCCTTTCTTTGTGCCGGTCCTATTGTGTTTTCCCAGCAGATGCTACAATGAGACATCTGTTGGCGTGCCCCCTTCTCGTCTTTTTCTTATCTTTTTTGCTAAGACTCTACTGTCATTGAAATGCATAATGACTCCAAAAGGTGGTGAACCAGGCAGCTGGCATCCATTAACATTAAACAAATGGTGACTGTCACATTCACATGGCTATAATGTAGTGCTCAGGAAGAAACAGATATGAAGAAATTACCCATGAGGAAACGACACAATAGAGATGGAGGGTTGGTGAGGAATTGGAAAAAGTAGAGGATCAGACCTCAGAAGAAAAGATCAGGGAGATATAGAGTAGATTACAGTACAGAACGGATAAAAAAAACAACAACAGAATAGGGATGTCCGGATCCAGGTTTTTGCACTTCCGATCCAATACCGATACTGGCTGATACCGATACTGGCCTATACGAGCATGTATTAAAATTCAAAGTTATTTATCTTCCTTACTTCTTTCCTTCTTTAAAGGGTTTTAGTACTATTGATAACAGCTATCCAGCTGAATTATGTGAGTTTGAATAATACACAATGGTTGGAAACAAGAAACTGACCTGTTTATTCAGGGATAAACACAAAATACACATCATTGTAAACAATAAAAAAAAACAGAAATGGCATCAGTGGTCAGTAAAAAGTGTAAATAAGACTAAACTGTATTAAAAAAGCAAAACACACAAAC
>JAPSES010000058.1:2524695-2542262 GCA_029822895.1 Maxillicosta whitleyi
AATTTATTTTTTGCGCCACTGTAAAAAAAAAAAAAAAAAAAAAAAAAGCTGCTGAAAGCCGACCCACTCCCTCAGTAGATATAAACAATGCATTCAAAGCGGAAACACAGCCACTCTCATTTTCATGTGATTATACAATTAGGAAAATCACAATAATCCATTATTTTCCATGACTGTAATTAGATTCTCCTAAATGCCCCTAAATCTTACACAACACACTCTAAAGTCTATTTTTTATTTATTTTTTGGTCATATCCTTCGCCTTGTGTTGAAATCAGAAAACAGAAAACACAAATGACAGGCATCCATCTTGCTGAATCATTGTGACCACATGATGAAAACAGAACAAAAGAGGGAAGGTTTCCTCTGTGTGTGTGTGTGCGTGTGTGTGTGTGTGCGTGTGTGTGTGTGTGTGCATGTGTGTGTGTGTGTGTGTGTGTGTGTGTGTGTGTGTGTATGGGCCGACACACAGAGCCAAAGTCACTTAAGCCATTTGTTTTTGTGATGTGTGGTGATAGAAGACATTATTGATCCTTCTGTGTGTGTGTGTGTGTGTGTGTGTGTGTGTGTGTGTGTGTGTTTTGTAGCACCTTGCATAATGATTGGTGCATCTAATTGTAGTACCCCTGAGAAAAGCTTTTCAGACCTTTCTGTTGCTGTACTCCAGTCAGACACGTACGAACTATTGAGGTCGTTGCAGCTGTTGTGAACGTCTCATTGACTGACACTAAACCACCATTACATTTCAAAAGAACATTCTATACTCTGCTACTGGGATTCGTACCCTGAGAGCGTCCGAACGTACACCACCACCAGCCCCTTACATCAACTGTGTTACTTCTATACACTAGTAGATGGTCTCTCCTATCACGCTCACATGATTTGTATGGATGGGTTGGACAGAAGTGCCTGAGGTGGAATTCACTCCCTTCATGACACTATAGACCCCTGCAGAAGAGTTGAAAATGTGAATTTATTATGAACCAGATTTGGAATTTGTGTGTTCCCAGTCTGTGTGTATCACATGACCATGTGGCTAAATACTATTTAACAAAAGATTCCAAATTTGGACATTTAGAAATGTAAGTTTGCAGACTGTTTTCGTAAAAATAGGACCAAAAGTCCTGTAGTTCAACGGCATAATTAATCCAAGGCATCGTTCGTTTGACCTTTCAAGGTCACTCAAAGGTCAAAGGTCATGGCACCAGATGAAAGGCCATATGTAACTTCTTATCTATTGCCAAGAGAAATTATATCAATGTCTTCAATTGTTTTTAAGTTATATATATATATTGTGTTCCATTATAATCAATATTTCTCTCTCTCTTTTTTTTTTTTTTTTACAAACTTGATAGACCTTACCCCAAAGTTCTTCCACAATAAGTCATCATTGTTTAAAAACAGAACTTCAACTCCTCAATCTCCCCCCTGAGAGACACTAATGTGCTGAAGGTGTGCTGGAAAATACGGACCAGTTTTTAGGGAATCCACAGCAAAAACATGGAATGGATTATCTAAATCAGTGCGCTTAAAACCCGGGACAGATTTTAAGAAACTGGAACGGGAGTCTGGATCTGATTTTTTTCCGTGCCGACCGATCTGATACCGATATGCTTTTTTTTTTTTTTTTGCTAATATTCTTCGGCTGATCCGATCCAAATATCGAATTGGGACAAGTCTACTTCAGGCTGTTGGACTAAAAGTGGTTTCAATGATATGAAGAAAAATAGAAACGCCTCAAACTATCCCCTGTCTCACAAAGTGATTGTTTTGTTCATCCTGTATATGGTGTTATCTTTTACTAGTTAAATATCATCACAGAGACAGTCTGATTGTAATTTAAGTGTCTAATTTTACAAAATAAAAGTTTCAGTGAAATGATCCACTTCTCATATAATACTCCATTCATACAGAAATGTTTCTCTACAAAGAAGACAAGGACATGGTGTTTACAACCATTTCTTTGGCAACGAAATGTATTTAATTCTCTAGCACAAACACTTTTTTTTTTTGTTTATTTAACCTTTATTTTACCAGGTAAAATCAATTGAAAACAGCTTCTCATTTTCAATGATGACCTGGCACAAAATACAGCAAACATTTGTAAGCTCTTCATTTCCCTAGTTTTAATGAAACACTAGCAGTATTAAATGAATATTTACAGTTTGTTAAGGTTTTTATTTTAACCCATAAAGACCAAAACAGCCACTGGTGACTAAAAGCATCTACTGATCTAAAAATGTAATAACTGTTGATCCACTAATTCTGTCAATAAATTTAAATAATTGATCTTTGTTCTTCATCTTTTCGTGGTCATTAGATTTGACCCATTTGTACATTCAGAAGTTCTGTAGTTACCATGGAAACACTGTCATCTTCTACAACATTGATTCACGAGTAAAACCCATAGAGTTGGATCAATGACAGTGGATGGAAACAGTGGGTTTATGTTAAGTTAATGATATCTTTGCCAAAAAAAAGTAACTTTTTCTTCCGTTTTGTGTGTTTTGATGTAATAACCTTTGAGGTTTCATGAACATCTACATGATCAGCTAATTAAATATAGGGGGCAATACATGATTTACACTGAATAATGCTAAACACAGAGGACAATGTAAGACTAAATTACATTTAACTCAGTAGGTATAGGCATGTATAGCGTAAAAGGCCTTGCCCAAGGGCCCACCTGGGATTCAAACTGGCAACCTTCCACACCAAAGGCAGCTGTGTAAACCAATAAGCTATCCAGTCACTACATAAATGGTGATAAATCACTTAAGAAAGGTTAAATAGAGAGAAAATTTCATTTGGGAAATGCCAGAAAAGTAACATCAGGTCTTTATGGGTTAAACTCAGCAGGAAAAAAGAAAAAAATGTAGAGTTATTATATGAAGAGATGCACCTGCAATACTGTAAACCTTCTGAAGGATGTCCAATGTAAAAAAAAAAAAAAAAAAGTGCTAGTAGTCAACCCCAAAGGGCTGGTGAAAGTCTGTGAGTTTATTATTTCGTAGTAACAAACTACAGCATCAGCAGTGTCCAGTAGTTTGCCCTGCAACAAAGAAAAATAACCACAACGGCATCATAAATGCCACAGCGTGTAGCGTCATGAAAAAAAAAAATAATAATAATAATAAAAAACAGTGGGAAACAGAGAAACCTGGTGGAGAACCACTCCTATAGATTGTAGATATGACCAGGACTGATGATTGAGAGATGTTTTCCTGGAGTATATTTTACTATATTACTTAAAATCCCCTTCACACCTGAGGTACAACCAATTAATTAAATGTTCTTACACAAAAATAGAAAAACTGTAGTCACCTGTGGAACGGAGAGGACTGAAAAAACATCATCCAATCATTTTAATGGAAATGATTGAATAGTGATATGTCTATCAAATTCAGCTGTCATTTGTCCCCCCCTCTCTTCGTGCATAAATTGTGCATTCTCAGAGGCTTGGAGCCAGAGCCAGAGCTTGGCTATATTAGCGAATGTAACGTTAGCCGGCTAGGTATGAACTGGAGCTGTTCTGTAAGATGGTAAGGTGGGGGGCGGAGCCAGGCGAACTGCGCAGTGCTTGTGAACCCTCGGATACAAGCATTGCTCGTGCCAGTACTCTGGAGGTGTGGCTTCAGGGGGATTTTCCAAAATGTAGCTTACTCCTACCCCACCTTTAAGATTTAATTTCAAAAACACAAACAGATAGGACAATTCTAACATAATATATGCAGTTAATACTTGCCCATTGTACTTCTTATGTTATGATATGAAATGTATACGAGGCCGTTTCTGACCGCCTGGATCTCACCGATCATATTACTCATCATATTCAGTTCAGCGGCCTTCGTTTTTTGTTTTTTTTTTCTCTCTGCAGTCTGTGTTCTACAGGATTAGATGCACAAGTATCAGACTGGGGTTGTTTTATCGAATGGTGTTCATTTTCATTTTGTAATGTGCAGAAAAGCGGTTTATTGATCCGCGTCTGAGCATATGTACAGTTCTATGCGACCCACCACAGGGCCTTTGATTGTATCAAAACCGGGTTGGGGTTATTTGCTCATGGTTTTAACAGCCTCGCTGCACAGTATGTGACTCACGAACTCAACGCAGATTCATAATGAATTGGTTCATTTAAAAATACATTGAACTTCTGCAGCCATGGAGACAATAGCATTCAGTTCTTTGCTTTTTTTTTTTTTTTTTTCCCTCTCCTCTCATTTACTCTCACTCGTGTTCTCCCTCCGCCGCTCATCACCCGCCTGTTTCTGACACACATGAACAAACACACCGACGAGAAAAGAAGCCGCAGCATGTCAGTGGTTGATGCTTCAAACAAAAACATGCGCACACGTTCCCTGTGTCACTTGAGGCACACGCAGTTTTGGCAGCGGACATATTCAAATGTGCAAATTCTGTCACATGAAAACGTTCCTCAAAAAACACCGGTGATGCAGTCAAACCCCCTTCAACAGGTTCTCTGTTGCCATGGCGATGGGCTGCAGGCTGACCGAGCAAGATGTGAGTGAAAAACCCATTTCCTTGGCGACCAGTGGAGACATGCAGAAACATTAAACGGTTTGTGTGTGTAGTGGAGTGAATGGGTGTATGGGTGTTTGTGTGAAAAGGTGATGTCATCGGTGTATTTACCGCGCTGCCCCTGCGTCCCATCAGTCCCACCTGTGACTCTAAGTGAAAGGGTGGACTTGCTCGGCTGTGATTGACACGACTCTGTTCTGTGAAAGCGATTGACTCACACACGCATTCGCACAAACACGGGCATGGTTCCCCTTGTTCCCCTGATGACTGCAGCCATCATTATCCACCAGCGGTTTGTGGCTGCGCACGGGAATGTGGAGACATGAAAAGAGTACAGTCTCATGCTCATTCTGCATTTCTGTGGATGAGCTGATGCGAGGAGAGTCAGATATAGAGAGAGAGAGAGTCATGAGCCAGTTCCCTCTGCATTCTTCTCTCCCATGAATCTGCCCACACGCTGCCTTCCACCCACCATCATCACAGCACTGATGGAACTTTTCTGCCTCCTCCCTTGCTCGTTTTCTCACTCTTTTGCTTCTTTTTCTACCTCTAAGTCACATGTTCCCTTTCCTTATCTGTCACGCTTGCTTCCGCAATTTGCGTCCCTCATTCTGGTGCGCTCTTCATTTGTCATTCCTCAGCTCTACCTTCTTCCCCCCGCTCGTTCTTTCTTTTTATTTCTGTATTTCCATCCCGCCTTCGTGTTTGCTTTTCTGATGAAGAGCACGTTTTAAATAATTTCTCTTCCTGCCTGCATGTGTGTGTTTGCTTTACCGGTCATGTGCCTCCACTATGACAAAACACTTGAGACTGTGTATGACGTCTTAAGAGTTTCTGCTGTCATGTTAATGTCGTCAGAGTCCAAACACTTGATATTTGTTTTGTAAAAGCATCCCCAGGTAGATGAAGCCGATAAAGAAAGAAAAGAGGAAACAAATGGTGTTTGGATCTGTTCGTAACGGAGCGTAATATAATGCAATTACAGAACACCAACAAAAATAAAGAAAAGTAATTGTCCGAATCACCATATTGCTCTGTATTCCTATTTTCCCCTGTCTTATAAATATTCTAACAACACAGTATCTGAGCTCAACCTTCAATACAATACTACTGAATCCCTGTATTATTCAACAGATCCATTCGACCGTCAGAGTTATAGCATCATCTCCAGGGGCAGGTGAATGAGAGGGGAGCAGTTTTATCCGATCACAGCCAGTGGAGGTGCCTCATCAAAGGCCTTCTGGCCTGGCCTGCTCCCCTGGGGCATTGCCATCCTCCCAGAGACACATCAAACACATGAAAGAAGAACCTCCAGAGTCATACTGCCTCCATCCCAGCAGTCTGCATTTATCATCATACCTGAGCGTCAGTTCACTTCCTGCAGTGCTTTGTACACAAGCTTAAAATTGCTACTGATTAATTTTATACCTGTATTATTTTTTTTTTAACACTGCTTTTAGACACATTTAGCAGTAGCTGAAGTTCTAAGCGTTACATTAGATCTGATTGATGATCTGTACTGGAGCATTTGCCTAATTTGAATCAGTAGAGCTTGACTTGCACATCATTATTTTTACTCTGAACATTTATATACAGCACAGACACACATGAATGGAAAAGGTTCATACATACAGCGCTGGAAAGTATCAACATGTATATTATAATGTGTGGTTTTTTTTAACAGTGGTTTGGAACAGACGACGTCCTCTGCTTTGATCCATGTTGTATTTGGTGACATCCAGCATTAAGGTGCTCTAGTGTTTGGGTCAAGAACAGGGTTAAAGAAAGTCCAGAAAGGACGGAACGAACACTGACTCTAATGAGGGATGAGGAAATTATCGATTAATCCAGTAATCATTAGTTGGTTGACCTTATTGATCGATTAATTGATAAGTTGCAACTTTTCTGAGAACCTGAGTTTCTCTTTCTAACTAAATATCGTTTATATACTTCATGAAAAAATTATGACATATTCCTTCATGTTTGATTTATTGTACCACTGGATACAGTAGGATACAGTACAGGTAATGACTTTTATGGAGTAGAACCAAAGAAATTCTGCAGAGAAATTCAATAAAATAAATGGATCTGAAGAGGTGCAGTTTAGAAGAAACAGGCATTTGTGACTTTGCGTCACTGACATGATGGAGCCAGATTTCAGAGATGCCCCCTCCACAACTTTTTTCCCGTGGCCACTGGAGTGACTGTGGGTCGTACCTGTAGCCCAGGACTGGTCTGATACCGACCTCATATTTGCACAGACAGGCCGGTCTGTGTTTCGCTCCTCCATGTCCATGATCCATGTGGGCGTAGCAACCTTTGGACAGGTGTGGACAGGCGGACCAGGTGACTCCCCCACTTATTCAACTTCAACGATGAAGCCCAGTTTGGGTAGTGGCGCCCCCTACTGTCAACACCACAAATTAACCAACAATTAATAATTTATTCAAGCAAATTCTTATTGACAATTAATTGATAGTCATTTAATTGTGTGCATCCCTATCTCTAATGCGTCTGTAGGTGAGGATCGGAGTTTCATTGGTTCACCACTAGTTATTTAATATTTCCTTTATTGTACCTTTGATTGTTAAGTTAGATCAGATTCATGATCACTTCTACAGATTTGGTAAAATGGTAAATGTTCTGCACTTCTATAGTTCTTTTCTACACCTTGGTCAAAGCGCTTTACAAAGCCTCACATTCACACACCAGTAGGAGGATACTACGCTAATCTACCATGCCAGACCTACTGGGAGCAATTTTGTCTTGCTCAGGGACACTTCGACATGTGGACAGTGGGAGCCAGGATTTGAACCGCCAACCCTTTGGTCATTGGACAACCGGTCTACCAACTGAGCCACACTAAAACTTGATTTGTCCATCACTTGCTCTTTATACTCAGGCACATTTACAAGTAGCTTTTGTTTTCCGGAAATGTATCTACCTGTTTTTTAAGTAGTGATGTATGGATTGATACGGAAATATCGATCACTACACTCTAGACTTATATCAAAATATCGAAATATCAATACCTTCCATACTTCATTTGTCATTTGAGGTAATATATATCAGGAGCACAGTGGAAACAAACAAAACTATTGGGCTCCTGTTCAAATGATAGGCCATTGGTGGGAACTACTTCTTCTTCCGCCTGGGTAAGTGTGTACTGCGGCATGCTTTTCAGTCACTCCTACCGGCCCTAAGTAAACTAGCAGTGAGATACCTGGGAATGAGTGCTGCTTCTGGACCAGCTTTTTCAAAGGCAGGAGAAGTTCTGAGCAAAAAACAGAACTCACTAAAAAGGAAAACGGTAAATATGTTGTTGTGGAAATTGTCAGTGTTGAAGTTACATATTTAATATTTTCACGTTTCATGTTCATATAACATGAATTAATATGCAAGTTTTCATTTGTATAATAGTTCCTAATAATTAAACGATAATTACTCTCTTGCCTTGTATTCTTTATGGTGTTTTTTAATTTTTTTTCCAGACATTTCTACTCAGTATCAGATCGGAAAGGAAATCTGTGGTATCGAACATCACTATTTTTAAACAAACAACGTATCCATACCACCAGGAATCAAATTCAGACAAGCCGCTTTTCTGCTGTATGAAATATTCTTCCATATTTGCACCCTCAGTGTGCCTCCCCACTGCCAGCTGTAGAAAGCAGCAAGAGGGAGGCAGAGCTGCAGCCATCTTGGAAGCAGTGGTGCATGCCAATGTCTGCCTGATGAGTTCAGAGGAAGTAGTTCATCTTCCTCCTCTGTTATTTTATTCATTACTGCCTGTCGGAGAGGGGAACAGACACACATATAACACTGAATACAGTACAGACACACATACTCACAGGCGGTGAGGTGGGCAGGTAGGCAGAAGCACACAGCTGTTTTTTTTCTCTCTTAACTCCATCTCTTCCCTTTTTTTTTTTTTACTTTGAATCTCTCATTGTTTTTGTTCATTTTTTTTGTCTCTTAATAGTTATTCTTGTTTATCTGTTTTATAGACCCACTGTTTATATGGCACGTCACTTAGGCTCATTACTGTCGCCTGAGGCTTTTAAACACATCTTTAAATAGAAGCTCTGAAGCCTTCTGAGGATTAAATGGAGATATAAGAACCCTGGCAGCCCGCGGTGGTATGCTTCTACTTTGTGTTTGTCTTTTGTTTTGTCAATTTGCAATGAACTGCTTTGGCCTACTTGTGGTGGGGGGCAATTAGAAGTGAACCCTTGGGCAGATGCTGTTGAGGATTTCCGGATTTTCTCGGTTGAGTAAACACTAGTACGTTTTAAACACACATGTGCACATAGCGAAACACACACGAAGTATAAAGGTAGTAAGCACAAAGGGGCCAGAAGAGCACTACGTTTAGACCCTGGGGATGTATTTATTTCAGTGTTGCATCTTGGTCTTTGTATCACACATAGCGTGTGAGAGGTTTTTGGTTCGCTGGGAAAGAAAAGAAGCCAGTGGGCATCGCAGAGTCCGGAGAGAAGGTAGGAAGAGGAGTGTGGTGTTGTGTAACTGCCTGGTAGCCCATGCTTACCGGAGCTCAGCAACACTCATTAGGCTCAGCTGCCTCTGCTGTAAAAGTTCGGGAGATTCAAACTGAAGACTCCTATCCCTCCCCCCTGCAGGCCAGAAACAAACCCCTGAATTAGACTGGATCGCCCTGGCTTCTTGCTTAGATTGAAATAGGTTGTGATTCCCCTTTCGCTGTGGTCTGGCTCAGGGAGGCAGGACACTGGTCTGCGGTCCTCCTCACCGTCTGCAGTTGGACTTTATTGTGCTGCATCAGGAACTAAGTTAAATGCAAATAAAACCGGAGTCAGCTTTTCACAGACTTCAGGTCAGGACCCAAAATGGATCTTGGAACCTTTTTTTTTTTTACTTGGTCGACACAATAAAATGCTTAACTTCATTGGTGGAACATATTTTCCTGTTATGCTACTTTTTCTTTCTTCATCCTGATATTTAAGAGGGAATTATTTGTCCTCCACTATATGAGTTTGACACTTACATACAGGATATATGATCGGAGAGCTGTACCTTTAATCCATCCAGTAGAATAAAAATGAATAACATTTTTTTATATATATATGGATTAGACAGGGGAAGTGGAAAGAGTTTTTTTTTTTTTTTTTGCATCATTTGTCTGTTCATTTCAGATGCCGTGTGCAGTGTTTTGACATAAGAAGAGTCAGGAAAAGTCCAGATTCCAATCCCAAATCATTCCTAAACTCTACCTCTTCAAATGGAGCTGCAGGGGGTAGTGGCGTAAGCATTCCCCTATGAAATGGGACAAGACTTTGCGACCTGTTACATCACCAGCGGTCATCAACGCTGCTATAAACAGATGTCAAAACTTTGTTTCTGTAAATATTCAGCAGCTGTTCCTGGGCTTTGTTCATCTTTTTACATCTATCAACTATAAACTGCAGAAATGTGATCTATAACACACTGAAACAGCATTAAACAGACAATCAAATGATCAAGTTGTTTACAAGTAAAGTACTTACATTTGTGTGTTTCTTTCATCAGTGCTGCATGTTTTGTCTGTGTTTACTTCTGTCTGACCAATCATCCAATCAGAATAATGTGAAACTCCTTCTATCCCTTTGTTCGTACACTGTAAACCCGAACAAGTTAACAGAACTCAAAAAATGTAGGTAACTGATTACATAATAAGTATGAACAGTATTTTTTTTTTTTAATTTTAAGTCAACATTAAAGGATTGAGTACATAAACTGTACATTTTTAATTAAAGTTCACTTTAAAATATTGAGTAAATGAACTGTATATTTTAATTAATATAACTTTAAAATTTTGAGTACATAACTGTATTTTTTATTTGAATCTAACTTAAAAACCACATGACAATAATCTAAATCTTTAAGTAAGCTTAACTTAAACCTATATTTAGACAGGACTACTGTTTTCTATAATATTTCTAGTTATCTGGACTCATATCAAGTTGTTCTGGTACTTGTATTTTTCAACCTAAGTAAACTCATTTTTTTCTTAAATCAAGTGTAATGTTAATATTTTTAAAGTAAATTCAGCTTGATTTTCTTAAGTTATAAATTCCCTAGAGCTTACTGTTGAAGGGAGCTACAAGTGTCACAACCTTTTAAAAACAGTTTCGAGGGGTAAACAGCCCTTCGCCTCCGACTAAATGAGAATTGGGACAAAACTACCCCTTCACATGAACCTGCAAAACAAAGGGGTAAGAGGTGAAATGGGATTCAGCCCAAGACAACAGAATTCTCTTTGGATGTTCAAGTGAAAAATGTATAGTTATTAAACAAGGAAATATTTGACGTTGAACATCCCTTAATGATTCACAGGGTTGATTCAAGGGGTTGACAATCCAGATTTTACTTTTATAGATGTCACTTTAGATGCTGTTTATAGTACATGACATATGGACTTTGTTTTGTAGAAGTATGAGCAGAACAGAGGTGAAAAACCTTAATTCTTTAGTGCAGTCCTTCATTTTAATATCACAGAGTTCTGGTGACGCAACACATTCAAAACTAAAAATAATTCGTTTTTGATCATCTAATCATTTCTATTCTGTGCTGCAAATGGACATTCATTTTATATGACATTTAGGCTATATAATGAATATTATTATTATGGACGGAGGCAGAAAAGTCAGATTCAGATTACTGCACAAAGAGGGAATTTTATTTTTCTTGGTCAGGATATGAACATTCAGTCCAGTATTTACAAGAATTAATATTAATACTGAATCAACAATAACCCAAACTATGAATTATGAAAGAGCTGCAGCATCTGAAACCAGCAATTCTTTCATTTATTTGTTTTGTGCGAAAGAAAAAACAAAATTATGTGGACAGGGAACTAATATCAGAGCAAATACATTAATAAATGAAGGTGATCAAGACAAATTTGTCATGTACACAAGTAATAACTAAATAAATTCAATATGTACCGCTCAAAAAGGAGTGGGAAGAAAACATATTGAATCCCACCCCCATCTCACATTTATACAACATAACACATTAGTTTTGCTTCCTTAATAATAAAGTTACATCATTTCATATTTGACACATAAACAGTACCTTAGTGCTTCACTTTCAGCCTCACACTTTTTCATGTCTTTCAATTCACAATATATTATTTATTAGTATTTTTTTTTGTCAATTAGTTTAATTTGTCAATTTCACGCAAGCCCATTTGTATTCTAGTTACCCCCCTCTAGGTTGAAAACACTGCTTTAGAGAAAAGATGTGACATTTCAGACAAAACAGCTTAAAAATCTACAAACTGCACATACAGTTACAAAAAGGGGTGTGTTCAAAATATCGATATGGGGATATTTTGTTGTAGGCCTCTTCATGATACGCATATCAATACGGAGGCGTCAGTATCGATATTTCACATATAACAAATAATTAGTTTATAAAGTTTGTGAAACGGCATCTGACTTTGCATGTTTTAAGTTTATCAAAGTCATCTTTATTTGTGCACTACAGCCAAGTTCTTAATGCAGTATTTTACATGAACTACAGTGGAATTGTTGTTCTACAGTAAAATAAAAAATCACATTTGGGTATAAATCTGTCTGTTTTATTTAAAATGTTTTTTAAAAAAAAGTAAAAACTTTAAGAAAAAAAAAATATATAGGCCTAAAATATCAGGATGCATATCATGTTGAATACCAATACCAAGAAAAACTATGCTGAGTAAAAGTCAAATGAAGTGGAGTAGTGTGTGCATAAAAGACACTGAGCATGCACATGCACATATATCGCAACACGTATCGTATCGGGATATGTATCGTATCGCGAGGTCGTTGGAAATACCCACTCCTAGACTCAATATACACAGTAAAAATGACTCAAGTGTGTATATTCTCATCTATACCCATCTTTTCTGTCTCGTATATGATACATATTCCTGCAGACATTCGTAGTTGAGAAACTGAAGGTGGTGAATGTGGGTTGGTTTATTTATGAGGCAGGGCTCAATACTGGCTTTAGGCCTGTCTTTATGGCCAACCTCTTAGTCTATCCTTATTGACAGCTTTTGTAGATTCTTCATTAATATTACATGTTGACAATTCTGACAGATATGCATTCCCAATGGACAGCAGCACAATAAAGTTTTCTGTTCCACCCAAAAATAAAAGTGTTTGCATCTCAGGAGTTGATTTCTGGCTGATGTAGTGGCTGACTTCAAATGTTAACCCATTAAGACCCAGCGCTGCTCTTATATCAGCTCCCAAATGATTATTTTTTTCCTCTATTGAAGGATTTATCATCATTTATCAAAATATAATCCTCTCTATTTTGAATTTCTTCACATATTTTTTAATTATTCTTTAATTTAATGATCATGTACTTTAATTATCATACATTTAAGGGTTTAAAAAAAAAGACTTTTTCAGGCAAATCTATCTTTAACTGAACATAAACCCAGTGTTTCCATCCACTATCACTGTCCAACTCCATGGGTTTTACGAGTGAATCTATGTTATAGAAGATGACAGTGTTTCCACGCTCCTCTGAACATCCAAATGCGTCATATCTGATGACCCTGAAAAGACGACAAACTGTATTTGACACCGATTATTTATGTGTCTTAACAGGATTAGTGGATCAGTTGGTATTAAACCTCTTCCATCAGTAGATGGTTCGGGTTGATGTCTGGTTCTTTATGGGTTAAAGGAATGATTGTGCGAGGGGTCAGTCTTATCAGTATGTGTGGAGACGTTTCCAATTTCATCTCTTGTTCCTTTATGTTTGTGTGCCCTGAGTGCATAAATGGGAGCAAAATTGGTTCAGTGTGTTTACCTGGAGCTTAGAGGTGACAGGCTGTGATTTGGTTCTGATACACGAGGTCGGGGTAAGCAAAACGCATCTGGCCTGGGTGACAAGAGAAATAAGTGTCTCCCACCGCTGGATCTCCTCAACTGGCTTTTTTTTTTTTTTTTTTTCCGTATGTCCTGGATCACTGTGTAATAAATTATATCACAGGAAATTACAATGGCTATGGGGTGAGAGTTTAACATTTCAGATGGTGGAAGAAATGGCAAGTGTTGAACAGAATTTTAAAGAGGCCGGATAAATTGATACATTATGTAATGCGTCTTCAGTCATGCATTCAGAGCTTTCCTTTATGTGGTTTTCTTACATGTAATTTAGAATGGGTACTTTGCTCTCTTGTAAATTATTCAGGTACACACACAGGCACACAATTAGACTGACACACACACACACACACATGCAGGAGCACAGTGATAGGTGATGCAGTCGGGAAGTCACTGACAATGACTGTCACTTGTGGTCCCATGGGTGGCTCAGTGGTCAGAGATTGGGATGTAAGAGAGGAAGACTATTATTGTGATCTACTCAATTATTCATCTATAAATGAACTCAATACTCAAAGGGAGAGAATGAACTTTGGGTCCACATAAGGAATTGCTGTCATATGTATGAGCCAAGATAAAATATCCTGTCTGTATGTTAGCACAACGCTCATAAATTAAAAGTGTAAAGGATGTGAAACCATAAGACATTTCCGAATCGAAGCCGCACCCGTACTTATCCTTGGAGGTTTTGCGGAGTTATGACTCAAGCCTGTGTTAAATATGAGGCCGACTTCTGCGCTTACATTGTGTCAAAGGTTTTCAGCGATGTTTTAATTCAGGCAAATCCATCATCATCATTTCATTTAATGTAACAGCCCGTTTCATTTGGTCTCTGTAGTGTCATATTGTTAATAACATTACTTGTGGCTATTTCATTAGAATGAAATGACATAATGTGAATACATGTCACTGAACATAACGTGACTAAAAGTTTAATGCAATAGCTCATCTGTGAACAGTATTTTCTCCCTGAGTCACATCACATTTTTATCTGCAGCGGTGATGAAAATAACTCCCATGAACCCACACTATTTCATGGCAACCTCCAACTACGGTTGTTGGTTAGACTGAGTGACCCCTAGTGGCAGAAACTGAATGACAAAGGCAGCGTCATGTCCAATTAGAAAGACGTTACATTTTAGGCAATACAAATAATAAAAGTATTTAGACCAGGTATGTAGGCTTCCAGAGCCCTGAAGAATAGAAGTCGCCACATGTCCACACTGTGAAAATGTACCATCTCTTGATTACTCCATTGTCGAGCGGCGTACCAGCGCTTATCTCACCTGCATCTCTTTGTCCCTCCCCATTCGTCATCTGACAGTGGAGTGTATCTTTGAAGATAACATCACCGTCCACCGCAGCTCTGCTACTGGGAACCTATTTTAACACAACTACAGCTACAACCGGTTCTAAATATCTGTCCCTCACCTTTACCGTTGGTGGCTCCAAGTTCATTACTGCGCTGTAACTTCATGAACACGCCCCCAAAAGATGAACAGACATGAATGTAACTGCCAGAGAAGGCATTTTTATCCCATGTTGTGTTTACATACCAGCAGAACCACCTTTGATGGGATTAGACTCACTAAAGATGTGCTTTAGCCGGCCTGGGAAGCTGCTAGCAGGGAGAATGTGCAGGGATTTATGCATTTTTGATGCAGCGTGGGGAGGAGTGAAACTCTGAAAAGGCTGCATGACCTACTTAGAGCCGTGGAATTCAGACGACTCGTCATGCCACAAAAAGAGAAAAATCTTTCTCTCGCTGTGTGTGTATGACAGAGATGTATGCAAAGTGTATTCTTGCACATGTTCTTTTCTGCCTCCTAGTGTTTGTGTGTAAGGGATGTGACACACACACACACACACACACACACACAAAGAATTCATCACTGTTTTCGTTTCTGTTTTTGCTTTGCATTAGTATGTGTATCTCGCTCCATGGGCTGCATCTTATTTTAAGCTTTTCAGTCTGTTTTATTTAAAAGCTTCTATAATGAAGAACCTTCTGACATCCTGCAACACTTCTGCTTACAATCCACTGAGATGGCATCTGGCTTTCTGAAGACACACACACACACACATCCTCACTCACTTTTCTCCACACAAGCTTTGGACTCTAACGGCGTCTCCCCCTGTCCCTATCTAAGGGAAAAATGCAATTTTCTTTGCGACATGGCCTTGTACACAAATTAATTTTCCTTTGCAGTCTAGCCCTTGCTCTCCCTCCTCTTTTCATCACCCCTCTCTTTCTTTCTCGGTTGCTATGGCAACACAGTGTCGCACGTCAGCTTCTCAAACGATGAGACAGTATTGTCCGATCGCTCGGCCTGTCACATTCCTGCTTCACCGTCCCCCTGTTGCGACAGAGAAAGGGAGAGGGGGACTCTTTCCTCTTGCCGCTGTGTCTTTCCAGTCACCTCAAAACGGGCCAGTCAATAAGCGATTCATTAGAAACGACAAGCGCTCACAGTCAATGCCTCTAAGTCAAGTGTTTATTTGGCCCGGAAATGTGCCATTGTGAGACAACAGTTGACCACCTGGTTGGATGGTGCATGTGCTCATATGTGTTTGTGTGTGTTGTGCACTCGTAACACCACGATGATTGATGACTGTTTGTGAACACGCTTGGCACGGCCCCCATCCTGGTTAATTTTACACCGGTTGATGAATCTCACTGTGCAGGAGTTTTGTGCGTGCATCTCCCTGCATGGGTTGGTGACACTGAGCGCACTTCCTATAGTCAATGTAGCTATTTTGAAACAGGCACAGAGTAAGTGGTCCAAATAATGAATAGAATTGGGAGGAAATACAACAGAAGTCTTCTTAAAGTTGAATTTAGTTGAGGTAAAAAAATACTGTAGCACACTGGTAGGCCACCCACCAGAGCACGGAGCGTATACAAGTTTGGGTCTGCCATTAGATTTATGGAAAATGACCTTCAAAATACCAGTGTTTGTTGGTCTACTGCCTTTATAAAACACAATAGTGCCCCTGCTGGCAGCAGGACAAACCTTACACCCCAAAAATGTCTACAAATATGCAAAGTATACAAAACTTTTCATTTAGAGAGAGAGAGACAATGCAACAATTAACCCTTTAACGTTCTGCTCAACCATTTGGTAGAGCACATTTTGACTCACTATATCTGACTGAAAAACATGTTCGACTTAATCCCACCTGTTTCAGCTCCATCTCTATCACCTGTTGAGGTACGTTAGACTAAAAAGGTCCACTCCATGTCACTGCGTTTTAGAATAGCACACAGAGGAAGTTAGCCAGCGCACAACCACTCCTGACTCCTTCTCTGTTTGTCATAATTTTCAAAGGTAAGCTCATGTTTTCTGACATATTATCATGACTGAGGAGTTACTGAACACAACTGTGTAACTTGAATGATAAAACAAAAAATGAAAAATGGTAAAATTTAAAAAAAAATGATACAACTTCTGATCATTAATTGACGTTCATGTGATAAATTTTTATTTCATTTTAAGATAGCATCAGTAAAATTGGAACTAGGTTAATTTTATCTGCTATTTCCATAACAATTTTAAACATTATAACATAGATTTCAGTGACATTGACAGAAAAAGACAATAAAAATACTTAATTTTTGAAAATGGGTATATATAGCATTTTGGAAAAGAGCTCTTCATATATACTAACCCTAATGTCAACCTCTATCTATCTATCTATCTAGCTAGCTAGCTAGCTAGCTACCTACCTACCTACCTACCTACCCATCCATCCATCCATCCATCCAGAGAACATGGTTAACCTAAGCATCGCCCTTGGTCATAGTGTTACAGTCAACACTGGTCCGAGTTCACTGGTTTGTTATTTCTCCCTTTTATACCCTGACCTTTTCCCATTAAGGAGTTTGTCCCCAATGGCTTCACCAGACTGATGTTTCATGAAAAGATTTTACATGCACTTAGTCACAGGACCCCCAAGAGGACCGCTAGTTCACCTATCAGTCCTTTTAACCCCCATAAAGATTCACTACTATTGTCATTGTTATTGTGATATTGTCATTTCATCATAAATAAAGTGAAATAAAGTGTTTGATGCCCTAAATTACTGACTGTAAATTAAGACACCATTCTCTAAATATAGAGCAGA
>JAPSES010000058.1:2666099-2679412 GCA_029822895.1 Maxillicosta whitleyi
CCCACACACACACACACACACACACACACACACACACACACCTTCCAATTGCTACTCTATCTGAGCTTTCCACCAGGCAGCAAGTCTTAGTGAAAGTCTATATCCAGAAACAAGACCTGGTAGCTGTGATTGTGGAGTCAGGTGGAAAGGTGCTCAAGTGTATATACTGTAAGTGCACAAATGTTCCATTTTTTGGGGGGTTGTTTTCCATCATAACAGAATGTTCTGTTCAGTCAGTCTCCTTCTAACATACAATTAGTGCAATTTTTACATTAAGAGAGAGTTGATAATTACTTTATTTAACCCCTAAAGACCCAGAACTACTTTTGTGTCGACATCAAAATAACATTTTCTCTAAACCTAAGCTTTGCTAACCCATAAAAACCCAAAGAGCCACTAACTACCAAAATCATCTACTGATGTAAAATGTTTAATGGCTATTGACCCACTAATCCTAGCAATACACGTATAGAATAAGTGTAAAATGCAGTTTTTCCATCTTTTCATTGTCATCAGATATGACCCCTTTGGACATTCAGAGGCACCATA
Organism: Maxillicosta whitleyi; assembly: GCA_029822895.1. NCBI lineage: Eukaryota > Metazoa > Chordata > Actinopteri > Perciformes > Neosebastidae > Maxillicosta > Maxillicosta whitleyi. The sequence goes on from JAPSES010000058.1 coordinate 2,666,649, forward strand.
GTTACCATGGAAACACCGTCATCTTCTACAACATTGATTCACCAGTAAAATCCATGGAGTTGGATCAATGACAGTGGATGGACAAACTGGGTTTATTACTAGTTAATGATAGATTTTACTGAAAAAGTCACATGTAGAATGGGTCGTTGGTGAGTCTACATCCAACAATTCACATCTGCATAAGAGCAAAGTAAGAAATCATAGACCCCTGAGCAATAAGGTCTTGTGGCCCCTCAACCACCCAACTCACATTGAAAACACATCATGTAACGCAACAATGTTGAACATTTTATCCCCTAAAGTGCCTTTTCGTGCACTTTCAGATGGAAACTACTACTACTGCACAAATACAATGCAATTCTGCTCATTAATCCACCACTGGATCTGCATTAGGAAGTATGAGCTGAGCTTTCAACGGGGATGGAAGAAGGTTTGGGCTTTCCCTTCCACATAAATAAGAGGTTGGGCTCAGAACAACATTAATACATATAATCTTATTTTTTCACTGCTGTTTAATTCATATTGGACAACTAACTCTGTATCTAGAATCACTTTGCACAAAATGAACACGTTTTTAAAATGTGCAAGACCAGCTTCATCAATATGTAATGAGAAGGGGCAATTGTGCAGCCTGTCTGCCACCTGTTTCTTAATCAGGGGTCCGATGTTATGTCTAATAAAACAACTGGATCTGCCTGGAGTGACAGATGAGAAAGCACTTTTTTGTCTTCTGCTAATTTTTTTTGCAGAGGCTCAGAATGGGCAGGGACAGAGTGAATTCCAAATCATGTTCTGCTAAGAATGAACAGACGCAAATTTTTTGTTCCACAATGCAATCAGTCATCAAAGACGGGATATATGATGTAGTGGTTGTCGCTCCTGGTAACCAGATGCACACACAGCAGCTCTATGGCCAGGGTCAGCTTCAATGTGCATAATGTACAAAAAGAAACACCCTGTTGTCTTACGTTTCGCATCACCTGGCGTAAGGCTTTCCGTCAATTCCCACCTTCTCTATCCACGAAACAACGCCATTTAATTTTCAGTCTATTGTCAACCTACAGGACGTCTTCACCACACTTCATCTGCTTGTCTTCCATCTCTACAAGACCCGCCCCCTCTCTACTACTGATCGGCTAGTAACTGTAATCGAACTTCTTGGGAGCAAAAGCCATTGGGTGATAGCGAGAGGTTTATCAAAGCCCAGGTTGGAGGTCTATTGCATTGGCTCCAAACTTTTTGTATGCATGATATATATCCTACATACGTGGATTGCTGATTGGCACATGCCAGTGTAACAGGATAACCTCCCCCCTGGACAACCCACCCATGGGTATACAAAACAGTGACTTTTTCAGTTAAATATATCATTACCTGAACATTAAAAAGCATCTCCATCTGAGGGACACGTGTCAAACTACACAGGTTTTACTGGTTAAGTCTTACAGAAGATGAGTGTTTCAAAACCTGGAATCATGTGCGTAGCAGATACAGAACACACAGATCCTGCTGAGTCTGGATGAAGGAAAGTTCCTGCTTTTGTGAAACATAAGTGAATGTGAACAGCTTCTTTTACATGTGGTGATTTTTCCTCTTGTGTGATGTTGCAGCACCAACAGAACATTGATAAAATTCAGAAGTTACTGCTATTTACATCAGACTTGTATGAGTCATCATAATGGCTGAAACATTTCAGAAGATAGTGTTACAGACGTAAAATACAAAAGAAGGAAATGAATCAAAATCATGAATGGGGAGATGTGGGTGGGTGGGTGTGTGTCTGACAAGACAATTTGAGGGGTTCGCTCTGCAATTTTCAGGCTAGAAGCAGTGATAAAAAATAATGATTTAAATGTGGGGGCAAAATGTCATTTCTCTGTTTACGCTGTTATAGGATTAGTGCGAAACCTCTACTCCTTAAAGTACCTTCTAAAAACAATTTTCTTTGGTTTTCCATTTCAGTAATGGCAGGTGCTTTGGATGTGGGTCTGCCCTGGTAAGACCACAGTGTTCTAGGGATACTCGATCATGTTGGTGCTTTGCATTTGTTACTGACAGAAAAGGAAGCACAGATTTACCTTTCCTCTGCCTTTACAAAGTTGGAATGGCTCTGATCAGGGGTGTAGGGAAAGGAATCGCAAATGGAGTTTCCCAGTGGCTCAATTCCTTGGACTCATTAGTCTGATTGCTTTTTAATTCTGCTTATTGGTTGTGTCACACTGTCACATCATACGGCATCATCATGTCATTTCTGTGTTTTGGTTCAGAAGCGCTCTAAAGTGTGGCTATATTTCACCCATAAAGATGACACCAGGGTTAGTTGGAACAGTTGCACAGCTTCCACTGCGACAAATGGGGGAAATAACTCAAACATGCAGAAACATTTAGCCGCACAGCATCCAATTAAACTGCACCAATGGCACATGTTTGATTGGCTGCTTAGTGAAGGTGGCTGTGACTCTCAAAGCGGAGCGTACAGCATGGTGTCCTCTGTTGCAGCCACTAACATTAAACTCCTCCACATTCCATCGACACTGTTAATGTTAGCACCATTTTATGGTGACATTCTACTTTATGAATAATCTCCATGTCCTATAATTACAATTAGACAACAATGAGGCTCAAACGCCACAACAGGTAGATCTAACACATCTTTAGTGAGGGTTTAACTACCCCTTTCATAACCCTTTCTGAGGTTTGTTCAAATTGAATGGAAAACTTTAATGCATATTTTACATTAAAGGGTACCTGTAGCGAGTTGTCATTGCTAGGTATTTTAAAAGATCATGTTATCGGCCAGTACAGAGGTTACAGCTGCACGGACAATACAGGTGAACTTGTGCTTTCCACTCAACATTACTCACTGACTGCTGCTTGTTTCCTTGCACTCATCACCTGGAAATGATATAGAAAACTTATGGCCGTGCAATGGCTGCTCTCCATAGGTTTTGCCAATGTAATTCAGGTAATAAAAAAGTCCAATGTGGTGCATTTACAGGGCTTTTTTTTACTGATTTTACTGATATGTTATATCCATAGCACAATTAATGTTGTAAGCATGACCCCTACAGTTACACTTTAAAGAGCCCCTGACATGGAATTTTCAGCAATGATTGAGTTCTTTTTAATCATCCTCTGGGCACCCTAATACTGTATCATCACAGTTTTTCCACAAAATTCCACCTTGTTGTAGAATTACAGGTTCCACTACGAAGGTCTAGTGTTAGCCTAGCATAAAACGAGTTGATTTTGGTGGGAGTGACCAAGGCTTGCCAAGGATGGGAAAGAGATATCGATAATGCAAAATACAAGAAGTATTTGTTTATAATTGTAAAGATGCGCACAACACTTGTGTCACTTAAATGTCACTCACATGCTTCGAGCTAGCATCAATGTTACATCAACTAAGCTGTTAGTTGTGAAGCTATTGTTACAATGACTCGAACAAGGCCACAATATATCACAAGTGAAGGAAATTACTGTGAAAATATAAAAATAGACTTATTTGGACAGGGTTACTTGCTGGTTCAGACAGAGTTGGTATCGATCCCAGTGAAAGTGTAAAATGTCCTGCTAATCCACATTTGTGTTGTCCCAAGTTGCTAAAAAAATCATCAGCAAAATGCTTGCCACAAACTACCACACATTTGGGACTTGTTTGGGCACATTCCCTGCATAAATAAACTCCAACCACAAGCTTTTCTGTGGCTTGAATGTAGGTAGAAGAAAGACGTGTTTACTGTCCGTTCTACACTCAGGTACAGAACAGCTTCTGTGTTCAAACTTGTGAGGGTGGAGTTCTCGTTGAGTTAGTGACGTATAAAACCGATCTGCCAAAACAGCCCATTTGATCGTGCTCTTTGAGCTACGTTAAAACACACACACCCAGGAGAAAGGGAAATACTGGTCAGTTTTTTTTACTACTTTGTGGGACCTATAGGCAGGCTGGGGGAATATTTATGAGCAAAAACCTCAAAAAGTGAAGATTTCACAACAGGGTCCCATTAAAGTTAAAAACCAAACCATTTGTATTATAAAATAAGATAAGATTAGATAAAATAAGATGTGCCTTTATTAGTCCCACAAGGGAAAATTCCATCATAGTTTATTCTGTAATCCAATGAGAATTGATGAGGAATCTAATCAATCAGTGATATCAATATTGGAAGGTTAAATTCTCATCAGTTCCCACCTCTACTTGTGTTCCAGTTAGACACTAGTGGGTTGTTTCACTCAGTTAGGGAACCTTCATGGTACAGATGACTGTTCCATCACAACCCATCGTCTGGAAAAAGTGCCACATAAGTTCCCATACCCTTTGTTTCCATCTTGTCACTTTTACTCTCCCTTTTTCCACTTATCTATTAGTCTCTAAGTCCATCCACTAGATCTGTCTTCATATATTTTTTGCAGGAACAGGATAGACTTTTTTTTTCCATCGATTCTGCTTTTCCCTCCTCTATCCTGCTGTTGCTTTATTATTCCATTCAGTTCAACTTCCATGTTTCCATCCATGCTTCTTTCCACCCCACCCTCCATTTTACTCTCCCTTTTTCTTCCATCACTCCATTCATCGCCTTGCCTCCCCGTATCTTTCCACAGACAATCTGCCAGTATGGAGCCCGCTCTCGCCCTCCCAGAGTGATCCCGTTAGAGGGCTAATGCTGTGAAAAATGACAGTGAAGCGGCACTTTTACTGCCTTCACCGTCGCTTTGGGGCCGCCTGCCGCCTACAGCCCTGTTGCCTGGCAACTCCCCAGACAGTTTCCCTCCAAAAGACGAGAGCTCCTGTCTGCTCTGCTGCGATAGAGACCCGAGCCTAATAAGCATTATATCTCATTTTGTCTTATCATTTTGTTGTTAGTGACACAAGTTTGCTTGGAGCTGGGACTATGCAAAAAGCACTGATGCAGAATATGTCTCTCTGAATATTGAATGAACAAATGATTTGCAAGAAGTGTGACATTTGGGGCATTGTTCTTCGAATAAGAGGTTGCTGAGCCAAAAACATAAATATACATAAATGACACAGATGCAGATGATTCAGTGAAGCTGGAAGTAGAAAAGAACCAATGAGCTCTGACCCCATTGCAAATGTATTGAATGCACACTGAGAATATATAATTAACACACACACACATATGTACACACACCCAGTTTAAATAATGTACTGTATTAAGGGAATAAATCTGATACTAACAGAGTTGAGAAGTCAGATAAACATCCATGCAGAGCATGAGGGGTCAGTGAAAGGTTTTGATGAATACACATAAGGACAAAATATGAATTATTTGTTAAACCTTTCATACTCACCAGATCCCACATCAGTTCATAGCTACATGAGTGGCATGTTTAACCACCAACAGCAGTGTCTCCTATCAATATACAGAAATGGGTGGAATCCCACCATTTTGGTTATTCCCTGTGTCTGGAAATGAATCTGCTGTTTGCAAAAGCCTAGAAATCCTAACACATTAATTAGGCTGAAAAAATGTTTTGGATGAGAATGTTACCATTAAAAATTTCCTGTTTGAGTTCTCGACTCCCTTCTCCGTACTGTGTCAACTAATTGTGGTTTCTTGTCAAAAATAGCCCGACTGTGCGTCATCTCCTGCCCCACTTTCCTGTGTTTTCCACCTCCTTGATCACATTTAAGGCAGAAACCCTCTTCCACCAGTCATCCATCTCACGTTAACAAGAATCTTATTGTCAAGTCCCAGAATATTCACAGATTGACATGAGCCACACACGGTTGCCACGAGAACTCTCACAAGGGGTTACAGGAGCGCTCTGACAAAATGTGTGAACTCACCGCCACCCTAGCGATTCTTATTCTTTAATGCATTTCTGTTTTATGACATCTGAGGTTTTGAACATCTTCTGCAAGTGTTGGAAAAGTTGGCTCGACATCAGAGTTCAGCGCTGTGCTCTGCTGCAGCGTCTTTTCGCAAACGGTGTGTGATATGTAACTGCAGATGTAATCCTTTGCGGAATTGAAATATTCAAAGGGAGAGTGCAAGCTAAATGAGGAAAACTGCAAAAGTTGAATTTTGAAGGCAGGGATATGGAAGGAAAATATGCTATGGAAATTAAAGATAGACAGCTGTACTGTAATTGACAGGATATTTAGAAATTACACAGTATGGGCCTATTTCAATGGGTGAATAAGTGTAGCTCTTTAAGCAGCAATTTCCCATTTTAAGTGATCATCCTATGGAGAACTAGTGATATAAATCCATCAAGGTCATACAGAAAGGCACAAATTGCTGCAATTTCTGTTAATGTGAGCAGAATGGAGAATATGGGGTCAAATGACTAGTGGAATAGATGGTTGAATAGTAGCAGTACCTAGAGGGATGCGTATGAGTGGATGTGTATCTATCAGTGGCAGAGACCACTCACAGGAGGTGCATAAAATAAAACAGACTGTCTTGTACAGTATGTATGTGCAAAGAAACAACACTCACATCTTAGTAATTTCTTCTTTACCACCTTCTCTTATCTCTCTATTTTTGCCCTGAAGGAATGAGTTTATGAATCAGCTTTCATCAAATCTAGCACTTAACTGTTTAATGCCTCTGTGCACATACAGTACACATAGCCATTAAACATGTGGTACTGTAAATAAGCCTTAAGAAGCACACACACACACACACACACACACACAGTGAGTGTGGCATTACGCCCAGCCTTGCCCCAGGTGTCTCACAGTTGATATATTGGTGTGGCCTCAGATGAATCCATGCAGGCCAAACTAATGCTCTTATTAATGGCTTTTTAAAGCTCTGCTTAACACATAGTGAGAGAGAGAGAGAGTCAGAGGTGGAGGAGATGGTGTGTTTAAGCATATTAATATCTATCTCAGGTGCCAATTTGACCTGTGTCACCATGGACTGCAGTAAAAGTGACAGACAAGTGGAAATGAAAGGAAAGCAGTAATCGCAGTAGACAAATGGCAGTGGGATGGAAAGATACAGTGTCAAAGAAACAAGAAAGAAAGGAGGAGGTGTAAATCACATTAATGAATAAGTGGCATTAGTTGTGCACATTAGCGTCCTAAGCCAGGATTAATTTAACTTCAGTTGATTTTTGAGTAGCAAGTGGTCGTGATAGAGAAGAGCCTGATTTGACTCATCTGGATGTCGTCTGACACCTTTTATTCGTGCACCGTCCACTGAATGATGGTAAAATACCAAAAGTTTTCAAAGGAAAGCGAATGAGAAGACCTGATGTCATCATCTGTTCCTTGTTTTCATGAAAATAATAATAATAAAAGATGAGACTTCTGTAGCGCTTCTCAAGGCCCAAAGCACTTTACATTATTGATCCATTATTCATTCGCTCACACATTCACACTGTGGTGTTTGGAACTGTGTTTGTAGCCACAGCTGCCCAAGTTCACACCAAACATTCATACACCAGTGTGAGTGACACTGGAGGCAAAGTGGGTGGGGTGTCTTGTAGGGGTGGGTATTGGAAACAACCTCGCGATACGATACATATCCCGATGCAGTTGTCATGATACGATACGTATAGCGATACATGTGCATTCCAGTACACGCAATATGTATCCTGATATTTTAGACCTATATATATATATATATATATATGTACACACACACACACACACACACACACACATATACATATATTTTTTTGTTTGTTTGTTTTTTACAGTTTTTACTTTAACATTTTAAAGAAAACAGACACATGTATACCCAAATGTTATATTTTTATTTTGCTGTAGAGCAACAATTCCACTGTAGTGCATGTAAAACTGGCTGTAGTGCACAAATAAAGATGGCTTTGATAAACTTAAAACATGCAAAGTCAGATGTGTTTCACAAACATAATAAACTAATTGTTTGTTGCATGTGAAATACCAATACTGAAGCCTCCGTATCGATACGTGTATCATGAAGAGGCCCGCGACAATATATCCCTGTATCGATATTTTGAACACACCCCTAGTGGACACAATGGCACATGACTAGGACAGAGCGGGATTGGAACTGCCAACCCTTCAGTTACTGGACGACCTACTTCCTGAACCATTGGCACCTCACAAAATATTATTTACATGGCATTTATTCTCTGTGTGTTTTGCAACTAAGATAGGAAGTAATAAGTCCAAACACTCCTTCACATACTTAAGTAAAATACCAATATTTGAAAGAAACCCTTTTTACTATTTAGTATAAATGTCTCCATTTTCTGTTCTTCCTATTTTCCGAACAGGCTCATTACTCTAGTGTTACTATATTTGAGGGGATTATTGATTTCTTTGTTGTTTTGCATAATTGCACACCTTCCCTCCATCAAGCCTAATTTCAACCTAAGTGGATGGAATAATAACAGATAGAAAGGACCATCCCTTGGTGTTTCCAACTGTGAATATCACACACAGCAAATGTAACAAGACAAAATGATGTAAAAGACATAACAAGATGAGAACAGTAATAGAAAAGGAGAAAAGTGTCATGTTCTGCTGCTGACATTGAAAACATCTCACTGCTTTGGTTGTTCTGGTTGGTTAACTCATCTCTCTCTCTCTCTCTCTCTCTTTCTCTCTCTCTCTCTCTCTCTCTCTCTTCATGCTTGTTTACGTCAACAGGCGGACCCCCACGGCCGAGACATCGCCATCCGTCCCTTCTTGGAGCACTGTGAGAACACCCACATGACCATTTGGCTGGGCATCGTCTATGCCTACAAGGGACTGCTAATGGTGAGAGAAGAGAACACAACATTTCATCATGTTCCCACAGTTTGGGTAGACATAAAGACCTATTTTCACATAAATGCAAATGCATCTGTCGCTGTGACTCCTAATGGCCTCATGGTTCTGCACGTATGAAACTGAACATTAACATTTACCATCGACATCAGCATTTTAGCCCTTGACATGTGTGACAGGTCTGTGCATCTATGACTGTGAGTGTGTGCTAGGTGAACGTTTGTGCATCACTGTGCTTATTATGGTCTGTATGGTGCCATTTGACTATGGCTACAAGGCATTATTACATAGAGACTACCTACATGACTTAACACTGAGACGCATCATCTTCAAATAGAATAGAATAGAACAGAATAAAACAGAACAGAATAGAATAGAATAAAACAGAACAGAACAGAATAGAATAGAATAAAACAGAACAGAACAGAATAGAATAGAATAAAACAGAACAGAATAGAATAGAATAGCCTTTATAGTCATTATATATATATATAATGTATTTAGGAGTTTTACTCCAGTTAGTGCAAAAATATTAACAAAACACCAGCACTTCAGAAAACAAGACTAAAGGGTAACACTTTACAATGAGGGTCCCTTAATTAACATTAGTTAGTGCATTATTAACCATTAATTAACTGTTTGATAATATATTATCATCATGTATTCCTTAGCATTAGGTAACATATTAGTAAATGTGTTATTAAGCAGTTAATTAATGTTTGCTTCTTAAAATTAGTTAATAAATTACTAAGCATTAATAATAGTTGAATGGTGTAATTAGTTATCTTTATGTATGCACTACTCAGCATTAAATAGCGCTTTGCTTATATATTAGTCAGCCATTAATAATGTCACTATAATCATTTACTAATGGGGTTGAGAAGGGCGAATGTCAGCTTTATCAGTCCCAGTGCCATTGCTGGTACCATTTGGTACCGGTGCCATTGCCGTTGTTGTTGCCGGTACTGGTCGGTCTTGCGGCCCAGCACAGGGAGGTCATGTGTGGGTGAAAGGAACAAGGAGATTGGGTTTTTGTTCTGGCTCTGAAGGTCAGTGGAGTTGAACATTAGTAACGCGACCTAAGGCTTAATAAAAGCCTCATAATCATTACGTAACCACGGGTAACCATTAGTGAATGCTTCTGGACCTTTATTATAAAGTGTGAATATGTATCCCCTAGGTAACACTTTAGAAATGCTCTGACCCTTATTGCAAAGTGTTAATAATAATAATAATAATAATAATAGTAACTAAGTAAATAAGTTTAATTTATATAGCACATTTAAAGCAGTTAGGACTGGCCAAAGTGCTGTAATAATAATAATAATAATAATAGTATTAATAATAAAGTGAATATAAAATCACAAAAAAACAAGATAAGAAAATAGAATAAACATTTTTAAGTTTTACAAAGCAACATGACATTATAGTAGTAGAATAGAATTTTAAAAAACTAAAAAATGGACAAAATGTAAATAGAAAATATGGCTTTATATATGGTTGACATAAATTTTAAGGCTTCTAATGTCTAAATTAAGGCTGGATTTACATAACTTATATCAAATAATTCCATTACAGAAGCCAACACAGGCTGATCAGACCCCAGAGAAAAGCAGAAATCCTACCCACATGAATAAGGACCAAACTGTAAACGCTGCGACCCTCATTATGTTCATAGTTGAGATGAAGTGTAGGAGTGAGACAGAGCAATAAATCATCTTAAACAGATTGAGAGAAAGCGAAGGATGCCGATTAAACAAAGAAAAAAAAGAAAGAAAAAGAAATAAAACGTGAAAGCCAGAGATATGGAAGGAGTGAGAAAATGGTAGGGTAACGAGCAGAAGTGCTTTCATGTAAAATAATAAGAAAGGAACAAAGAAGTGGGGGGTAGCACAAGTTTCCATCAGGTGATTGACGGGAGCCTCAATCAGAACGTGGCATAAAAAGGGACAGCATCGACTCATCCCACACACACGAACACACACATGAACATCCCACACATCATTATTAGCACACGTCTGCGCGCACACACACACACACACACACCTGAGCTGCACTAATCCTCAATGCCTGCTCCTTTAATGCTGCAGCTTGTCATTCCACTTACTCTTATTTAGAGTTGAATGAGGAGGCAGGCCGTCGAACACAGGCCGCCATGAAATATTCACAAGGCTAAACAGGAAGGCTGCTCCATGTTCAGTGTTCAAGAAAACAATTGGCTCGATAAATAAACATTTACAGGCGTGAAACGTCGGGCTGCTCTATATGAGGGTCTTTAAAGTACTTTTCTGTTCCCTACGGCGTTGTCATATAGCGCAGGAAATTGTTGATGGTATACATCAGGGGTGTCAAACTCATTTTAGTTCAGTTCCACGTGTAAAATAATAACATAATAACATATAAATAATGTCAACTCCAAAGTTTTCTCTATATTTGAGAGTGAAAAAAGTAAAATTATGTTATGAAAATGTTAACACGTACAAACTATGCTTTAAAACAATGTGAATAATATGGACAAACTGAAAAAAATTAGTGTAATTTTAACAATATTACGCTTCATTTTATAATTTTCACATGTACTTTATAACTTATAGATCACAGTGGATTTACAAATACACAAAACATTCAATAATAATAATAATAATAATATTGTTGAAATTGTGTTTTTCTTAAACTCTTAAGACATTTCAGGTTGTTTATATTTCCTGAAATGATTCATGTTTTGCAAAATTAGACTTTTTGGTGTAAATACATGTAAATGTTTATAGAGTTGTGAGTATTTATTAGATATTATGGTAGTATTTTACAGATTTGACCCACTTTAATTGAATTGTTCTGTCTATGGAACTGAACTAAAATGATTCTTAATATCTTAGTTTAATTTTAACATTTCACAAAGTCATCACATGGGCCCGACTGGACCCTTTGTTGGGCCGAATTTGGCTATACATCATGAATGTCAAACTCATTTTAATTCAGGGGCTAAATTTAGCCCAATTTCATATCAAACAGGCTGGACCTGCAAAATATTTAACATAATAACTTAACATAAATAATGACAACTCCAAGTCTGACTTTGTTTTAGTGCAATAAAAAATATAAAATTATGAAAATATTTACATTTACAAACTACCCTAATGAAAAAAGACATGAATAACCTGAAAAAAAAAAAGAAAATTCATAAGAAAAATAAATGCGGTTTTAACAATATTATGTCTCATCCTATTATTGACATAACACAGATCACAGTGGATCCACAAATGCACAAAACATATTATTGTTAAAATGAACAATGATCAAAAATAAATATTATTATTAGATTTCAGAGCAATGAAAGTCACTCCCAGGTTTGCCCCCGGAGCGTTATTAGAACGAAAACAGTTGGAGGAGAGAAAAACAGACAAACATCACAATGCATCCTGGGGGTGTGGGGGGGGGTGAATGTTATTAAAATCATTAAAACGTATTTTATTTTACATTTCAGGATGTTCATGTTTGTTCAGATTAGTCACATTTTATTGTTAAAAGATTAGAAATATTTCCATAGTGTATTTTCACATTAAACCAAAAAGAAAATGTGTCCTCAGGTTATTATTCTGTTATTTTGCTTGAGGTCGTATCGGTCTGTATACGGAACCTGAACTAAAACCACTCCAATACCTTTGACAGTTAATATGAATTTCCATTAATTTTTGCATTTCACAAAGTCATCCTTGGGGCCGGATGGGAACCTTCGGCGTGCCGGTTTTAGCCCACAGGCCACATGTTTGACAGCCCCGGGTTTACATATTTGCTCATCATTTAATCTGTCTACATTTCTGCTTATGATTTAAAATTGGGACGCACCAATAAATATGCCAAGCATCGGTACATCAGCAAATAATGTGACGTTCGCCAACGGCAGGATGATGTTTAATTAAATCCTAATTTTTCCTTGTTTCCCTGACACAAAGTGGATGAATAGTTTAATGAACAAGACAGAACAAGAGAAAAAAAAAAAAAAAAAAGGGGGGGGGGGTATTTGCCGGTG
>JAPSES010000058.1:2705219-2718469 GCA_029822895.1 Maxillicosta whitleyi
ATTAGTGACGAACTCTAGGTGGAAAATAGAGCCCTGTGGCTGTGGTTTATAAGCACTTTACCCAGACAGGTTTCATTTGGAATTTACTTATTTATTGCTGATTTTTTTATGTGTCACTTTAAAGAAAAATTAAATATCGAGAAAAAAAATATATTTTAGAACTGCCACAGAAGTAGCACTGGGTCTTTATGGGTTAATGGCAAATCAAATATTTATCTGAAAATTGCTGGAAAAAATGAAAATGTCTCATTATGCGGTGAACTTGGAACACTCAATCCTTCAAGTACTTAGTTATTAAATTTCTTTGGCACCCTAACGGCACTCTTACATCCCGTTCTTACCGAAATGAGGACAATGAACTCAACATGTGCAGAGAAGTTTTGGTTTGGTGGGTTTTGTTGAACTGTAACCTGATGTGTGTAAACAAGACTAGATCTGGAAATAGGTTATCTGTCGAACACACACACACACACACACACATGAACTGACAATCCCTCCAGGCGTTGTGGTGGCCCGCTGTGGTCAGTCTGAGATGTTAATTACCAGTGTGTCTCGTTAGTAGAATGTGCTTTACGCGGTGGTGGGCCTCGGCCACCCCACTGCTAACCCTGCTCTCCATTAAATCTCACCAATTACTCTAATCAGCGTGAAGAAGTGGAGCACTTCTTTGTAAAAATCGACTAATTAAGACACACATGGCTGGTCATTTACTGCGGCGGAGTCTGCTCTGTCGACGACGTCAACATCCCACAGAAAAGCTTTTGTAAGAACACGGAAAACACGCACTGAAGTTCTGTCAATCTCGTAAGAATAGAGACAAAATGTAAATATGGTTTAAATGCATCTTTTGTGGCACACGTGCATTTGTGTTTGTGTGACAAAGCTTCCTCTGTAGGTAGAAACCCTGCGAGTTCAAACACCTTGCTCCCTCGACGAAAAAAATAGGTCAGAAGGAACAAAAAATAGATAGAGAGACAGATCGTGGAGATTCATATACTATGCACTTTCACAGTCAACAAACAGGTTATTCCAGGTAGGGTGGCGTTTCGTTATTTATGGTCTCCACACATCAAGAGAAAAAGGCTGAGGAGAGATTTTCCTCACCTTGATTTGATTTCAAGAACCCGCTTTTCCACTGACCACCTTTGTCTAATCACACTCTGAAGATGACGTGACTCCAGGCTCTAATCATCGTCTTTTTGTTCGGAGGAAGGCAGTAAGTAGCCGCTCCATTCTGCGGTCTTTGTTGCTCATCACTGTGGATGTGAATGATGAGATCAAAGGGGGAAAAAAAATGTCTGATCAAGTGTGGAATCTTTTCTCATCACCTCAGAGTGTGATCACGCTCACAGGTTCCTGCCATAGAGACATGAGCCTGTATATGTTCGGAATGACTGCATATGTAAGGATTACTGGAATCCGAACTTTCGGGAATTTTACTGTTTTTGTTTATTCATGGAGAAAACATGATAATTAACATCAGTAATGCTGATTGGTATGATAATAAATTACCACAATATTATTGAGATTCTGGTAGTTTAATGGTATCTTCTTTTTCTTGCATTACTGGGCTAATAAAGGAAGTCAAACACCCACAAGAGAATGAAAGACACTAAGAATCCGCTGCTACAACTATTGATAGTCTTCTAAACAGATTCAAGACTTAAAATAGTCTTTAACTATCCTCATAACACTTTATATTTAAAATTTTTTATTTGAAAACTGCATTTATTTTTTATATTGTGTTGCACATTCATACAACAAAATTTAATTCTAGTGCACCATTTCTTTTGCATGTGTCCTAGAATGATGAAAATAATAAAATCTATCTATCTATCTATCTATGATTTCTTGGACTACACATAGAACACATTACAAAAATGACCACGCATAATGAAAGGTGAATGCTTTGGGAATCAGAATGCATAAAAAAATTCCAACTGTACAAATCTTAGACTGTATATAGGCCACGGATGGAGCCACTGGGTCTTCTGACAATTTATTTGATTGTCGTGAAACCTGGAGTTTACATTTTAGTCATTGCAACGCTGGTTCTTTGGAGAGTATAGTGAGCGTATTTGTATAAATGCTCAAACATGAACTTCAGCTTCAGAAAACAAAGCCATTTGATGGTCTACACCTGAGCCATGTTTGAGGAAAATATGCGTTTTATTCAGTAAACACAACTCCTGAAAGTCCGATTTGGAGTGGACCTGTCAATCAAAAGCCAATATAGCAGACGTAGACGCTTTCTATTTACCCTAAAATCAGTAAGATAAGCTAATCTGGCAGCTGTGGTGGGTTGTACAATAACCAAAGGGTTGGCGGTTCAAACCCTGGCTCTGACTGTTCGCATGTCCTTGAGCAAGACGCTGAGCCCTAATTTGCTCCCAATAGGGTCTGGCAGCGCCTTGCATGGTACCAGTCGCCTACTGGTGTATGACTTTGTGAATGTGAGGCTTCGTAAAGCACCTTAAGTACCAAAGTGTAGAAACATACTATATACGTGCAACCATTTATAAGATAAGATAAGATCAGATGAGATAAGGTTTTATTTATTCCACCGTGAGGACATTTCACAGTTGACCGCAGTGACACATACAAGCAAGTGCAGAGAAAAAGGCAGAAAAAACATTATTTACATATTTACACTGTGGTTGCACATGCAATGTCAATACATAAATAATATTTAATAAAAATAAATTACGTAAATGACGCAGGGAAAAAAAAAACCCTGAGGAAAAACATATTGACTCAATATCGTCTCAGTCTACAGTAGTCGGGGCTTTTTTGAAGGCAGAGTCTAGTGGCCATCGGTGGTATTACACTTTAAAACAACATCAGCACAAGCCTTAGGTCTTGTGCCTTGGTTGCAAAATTAGAACCATTAAGAATGATACAAAGGCTTAATATGAGTCGCTTCTCAACACATTGCACAGCAGTCTGCACAAGACACTATTATATAATTTAGTGTCTATTAAAGTACAACAGCTGTTTAAGCTTAAGCTACAACATGGTGGTATATATAGAAAAATCCATATGACAGTGGTAATTAAAAGCTGGTCTTGGTCATATAGTACATCATCAAGCACTAAATATAATCTAAGAAATACATGATGTAAACATATCAAATTTCAGTAAATTTGCCTTTCTACACCTGTAGTCCCTGTGCAAGAAACAATTATAACACTAAGATACATCATGTTTGGGTTTGTCATTTCTGTCAACGTCAGCTTGGCATATGAAAAGATAATCTGAGGTAAATGTAAACCATCTGAGACTTTGCCAGTGGTAAAAAAAAAAAAAAAAAAAAAAAAGACTGGGGCAGATGGGCAGGGAACTGCTTTTTCTTCACCATCCACACTTGTGTTAAATTTAGCCCCATTCTCGCACAACAGCAGCTGTTAAGAGCTCAGAGAGACGAGGTGGAGGGGGAGAGACAGGAAAGGAGGAAAGACATAATATTAGAGAGGGAGATGAGACAAGAGAAGAGAAAAGGGAGGTGAAGGAGGTGAGTGGTGAGGAGGAAAAGGAGGAAGAAAGAAAATGAAGCAAGTGTTGGGGGTGTGAGAGGGACAGACAGATCAAGGTTGGAGAAGGGGGAAAAAAATTAAGCAGAAAGGCGGTGAAGAGGGTATGACATGTCTACCACCAGCCTTTCAATCCCCCGTTGGATGTGTTGGGGAATGGGCCGTAAAAGAGGGGGTTCGGTGTGAGTGAGTGATAGAAGAGAAGATGGGGGAGGACAACCTCAGCTTGTCTAAACTCACAGTGCAGCACCGGGCTCTGTGCTTCTTCATCACTGTCTATCACTTCTATTCCTGACACCTCAATGTCAGGGAGAGTGGAAACCGACACAGGGCCACTGACAGCAGCAGAGAGGATACTGGGGGAGGGCTCCGGCTCCGGATCATGTCAAGAACGACTGAAAAGCAAAGCTAGAGGAAATGGAGTGGGTGAAGCCGGTGTGTGCGGACTGGCGTGTGAGGGCTGCGTTCAACCCTCAGGGAGTGAGTGATATCATGCATTTGCCGGGGCGGGTGTTTCTGCATACGCCCACTGTGTGTTGCACTGACCTGCTCCACCCAGACTCCAGATCCCTCCTCAGGGGCCCAGAGGATCATGGTCTTATCCATGGAAGCCGAGAGCAGACTGAGAGGCTGTTGCAGCTCATCGCCTGCAGGGGGAGACAGAGATACACAGGGAAACGTCAATGTCACACACAGACCAAAACTACCCGCTCTTTAAGGAGGGGGTCCTGATGTCCAGAAGCAAGCCAGTCCAAAAGCAATTTCTATGACAATAAACAGTTTTGAAAAAGAATATTACTACTACTACTCTTAAAGTATTACCAGTAGTGCAAAAGTCCTTCTGTGTGTCTACTGAAGCAGACAAATGGATCTAAAAACAACATACATGTATTTTGCTGCTGCACATGTCGAAGCTTGAGCTCATTTGAACTACGTTTAACCTTCCAACAGCATCATGTTCTGTATGACTATCACATGTTTGCAGCATTGCTGTCGTGTGAAAATCCACACATTCCTTATAAGTGAATTTTTCATGAGCTTAATAAAACTGGCTTGTTTTCATCTTCGTGAGGCTGTATTTTCCAGAGACTCAAAGAGGGTTTTTAAAGAGTTTATGTAGCTTAAGTAGTTTTCTCACCGTCTAAAGCAGTGCTTCTCAAATAGTGGGGCAGGCCCCCCTGGGGGGCATGGAGTAATGCCAGGGGGGGCACGTGGGACCCTGGGGAACATGTTTTGTTTGGTTTTTTTGCCATTATACAATAAAGTGTAATTGCACATCCAGTACAGTAGTTGGCAGTGGTGCTCTCATTGTCTGAGTGTGCGCAGGTAGTATGAGCTCTATGGTGTAAGGTTTTATTTATATGAAGTGAAGTAATTAATCCAGCCCTCCTCATTTAGATAAAAAAAAGTTTCAAGCGTTAAAGTGTTTTATATATTGTGCTCCTGAGTTATTGTTGCTGAACTGAATTTGAATTTGTTATTTCTTGCTTTTATTTTTCAATGTCAAATGGTGCAATAAGTTGGTCAAATACTGTATGCTTACAGTTTAAACAAGGATTTTTTTTTTAATTTCAGGCAAATTGATGGACTTAAAAAAATTTTCTGCTACAGACTAAAAAAACAGTGTTAATAAAGTTATTCTTTGTTGTAAGTTAAGCTACATTTCTTTCTTTTTTGTTTTCTTTAATGTTAATAAGGATACAATGTAAAGCAGAGGTGTACTTATAACATTTTACCACAAACGTTCACTACATTCTGTGATATACAAATATTAAATTCTGTAATCTGAAACGCTGACTAGTATCCAGAGGTGTGAAGTAATGAAGTATAAGTACTCGGTTACTGTACTTTAGTAGGTTTTTTAGGTATCTGTACTTTACTTTATTTATTTTTCTGCCAACTTTTTGCTTTCACTCCCTACATTTTTGCTTAAATATCTGTACTTTATCCTCCTTACATTCTCAGAATAGGCTCATTACTTTTTCAAACTAAACAAATGTGATAGTATGTTAAATATGTCGCTTTAGAGCGAAAATCAGCATAGAGGAGAGAAGGAGCACAGGCTGTGACCAGGGTCGGTACCAGAGTCCTGTACGGGGTCAGTACCAGAGTCTTGTTCAGAGTGTGGCTGATATAAACAGAGATGAAACTCACTTCAAAATAAAACAAACTGCCTGTGGATCAACCATGATGGAATGAAATGATCATCATTAAATGCCCTGAAAATTATTTTCATCCATGAATCTTCTTTTGTTTTGTTTTTTCCCCCCATCCCCACATGTTTTTGTGTTACCTGTCAGGTACCAGACCTGGTACACGACTCTAGTCAGTACCATTCACTCTGGAATTATAAAACTGAAACTTTTAGGATTTTTCCTGCAAATAAGTATTGTTCCTATCATGGCAAAAAAAAAAAAAAAAATGCAGTTTTACTTTTTACTTTTGTACTTTAGTATATTTGAGAAGTTGGTCTTTTTTTTTACTTGAATTCAGTATTTTTTTCACACAAGTAGCTGCACTTCTACATAAGTACATAATGTGAGTTCTTTTGCCACCTCTGCTTGTATCTAAATCTGTGAGACTAACGGATATAATGTAATGGACTAAAAATTTACAGTATTTGCCTCTGAGATGTAACAGACTAGTACAACTATATTCTTCTAAATTACAGTTCTATTGTCAACTACCAATAATAATAAAAGCAATAAGAACATGGCCATTCCATCAGTTTGGAATGAAACAGAAGCACAACCTATGAATCAGAATCATCTAATGCTTATTATTGTTACTGATCTCATTTACAAACAACAATGATGAATCACAGAGGAGGTGAAATCAATTGCTTTTGTTTCAGTGTTGGCTATTATGGGATGTTATACTCTGATACTCCAGCAGTTATATTTACAAGACAATAACACTAAACAGACAAAGCTGTGATCTCCACTCTTGGCCAAAGCTGGGATTGCCACCCTCAAACATCATCATGCACCTCTACAACATGATCCACACAAAGGCTAGAATAGGTGTGAAGTGATGTTGATGTAATAAGCTTCCAAGACAACCGGAGTTAAAAGAAGATTTAGCACATCTTATCAGCCTTTCCCTTGAGAACTAATTAAGCCAACTACTTTTCACAGCAGCCTGTTTTCTTTTTTTTTTTTCTGCAGGCACCCGTGAGCACTTGCATTGTAAGTCAAAAGGAGATACAATGGCATAAAGTGTTGCTTACAGACCAATCTATTTACTTTCACAGTTTAAAATAAGTGGATGAAATGATTAGAGTCTGTTTGTCAAAGAACAGGTCGATTCTGTTCTTGAAAAGAGTTATTTGTAATGTTTGTACTTTGCGATATTCAAAATAACTTAATCTTCACCTCTATCATTTATCTTTATCATAAAACATAAGATATATATAAAACTAATGAATGACAGTATAGCAATGATAGTAAGTTATGGTATGTAATCATTTGTTCTCTTGTTCTGTAATTTAAGGATCATTTCTTTCAGCTTTTTCCCTTTCGGGGTCGCCACAGCAAATCACCTTCACATGTTGATTTGGCACAGGGTTTTATGTCGGATGCCCTTCCTGACTAGTCTGGGAGTACCCATGCTGTCTTGCACGTTCTTTTCGAACTGCTCGACAGCCTGGAGACCATGGCCGAAATCCTCGCATTGATCTGGGGGCCAATCACAGAACGAGGAGGGACGAAAGATGATGACGCGTACTATTCGACAAACGGAAGTTAGTAGTTTTCTTTCGTGAATCCATCATGGCGGCAGCAGATGCGAAGCTATCTTTTGAAGAAGCTCTGGACAGTGTTCTAAATAGGTTTAGCGTTAGAGTCATTGATCGGCGCGGTGTTTCTTCCTTCTCCTTGTCGCGCTACACACGTCATCGCACGCAAGGCAGCATGTGTTCTCCCCAGCGAGTGATGGACATTCGTTCCGCCCAATCACCGGCTATGGAAACCACAACTCTCTACTAGAAAATGAATGGGTGGGCTGAGATTTAGTCTGAAGCCCACCCATTCATTTTCTCATAGAGAGTTGTGGTTTCCGTAGCCGTTGATTGGGTGGTACGAATGTCTATCACTCGCTGGGGAGAACTCGCCAGACTACTTCCTGACACAACTGGGCTGGGAACTGGCACTATGGGGCTTGCGCCCCCTTGTGGCCACATTGGGATGTATAGCATAAAGAACCTTTCCCAAGGGATCACCCTGGTCTCGAATCGGCCATCTTCCGCACCTGACTGGCCTATTCTTTTATGGACTGTATACATTAGTTGATTGATGAGCTCAGTTTCTTCCCACTCCAATACCAGCTTGTGCCACTAGAGTGAGTACTGGGCCACAGTAGCCGTGCAGCTCTGGCACCCTTGGGTGAGGATGTCTACTTCCACTAGATCCTTGTTGCCTCTGCTCCTCTCTCCTAGATTCTCCTTCTCAACTGCTCCACTCACTAATCTGGTGGGTGGGACTAAGATGTCGGGTGAAGATTCTATTGGAGGATCCAAGGAGCTACAACTTGAGAACTGAGGAGAGCGGCGGCACATGGCAAATAGGAGGAGGCCTATTGACCAGGCTATTTCTGACTTCATTATTTATTGATATGAAAGACAACAGGAAGGCAACACTGGTTAAATCTTTTTTGCAAATACATGGTTTTTGTTTCTGTTAACATTCTGAGTCTTTTCTTTTATTCTGAGCAATATCAGAAAGTGTCAGTATTACTGTCATGTTCCTCTCTGTGAGTCAGGGAATGAACACGCAATATTATTTTTAGTGTGTTAAGTTGGCAACGTAGTAATATTTGCGAAGATATAGCACCTTCGGTACATCAGCTGCAGAAGGTAGTAGGTATGTTTTAATAAGTAGAAATAGTCTCACTTAGTACCAAACCTTGCTCTGAAAACAAAAAAAAAACCTCTGTAGCGGTTCAGTGAATAGAAACCATGCACAGCTTTTATTGTGTGAACGTTGTCTTCCTGTTGTGTTTGCAAGTTTCTACAAATGAAGGTTTTGCTGAAACAGTATGACACACACCTGCAGTGACTGAGCTCAGACAATAAACACTTTAGGTGAGGATGTTTGTTTTTAACCACTGCTCTGCTATTGATAGCTAGGTTTTCGATCTCAAAACTACAAAATAATCCTTTAAAATATTCTAGCACAATGAACAACCCAAAGGGTGCCTGCTGTGCTGTTTCAACTGTGACCAATCCATGTGTTGTTTTCCAGGTACCTCTATAGAAAGGAGGCTGCCAGTGGACTCCATAGACCCAGTTCTCATGTCCGGCCAAGACGGTCTCAAGGGACAGCGCAAACACAGAGGACACATCTGCAGCAGGAAGGCAGATGACAGGGAAATGTTACAAAGAAATGGGACTTATAGTGTACAAAAAAAGAAGAGGAGAAATATTTAAGTGTGCACATACATTTCAGATTTGAACTATTTTCATACAGATTTCATTGAATTTATAAGAAAATTTTTAAAAATAACTATGCACAGTAAACATTAAAGTTAAAAGTCAAAAGTTAAACATTCAGAGACATCAATTGAGAATAGAATAGAATAGCCTTTATTGCCATTATGTGAACAATAAAATTAGAAGTGCTATTCCTGTGCAACATTGACACAACATCAGTACTGCAAAAATAAAAAGAGTGAATATAAAATTACAAAAACTGAAAATATATTATAAATTTCACAATTTTGCAAATAGAGTCAAGTAGAACAAAATATGAATAGATGCAAATTTACAGTATTACACTATGTGACAGTATATCTATGAACAATATTTACAGTATGCATTACACAGTACTACAATACTGAAAACAGTATTATAGTATATCTATGAACCAAGTTAATATAAAAAAAGCATTTATATTTGGTAAATATTGGGTAAATATTGCATTGTCGGTGCAGAACAGAACATTATATTATGCACACTTATTGCACATAACTCACATTTATACGATTTTTGCACATTATAGGAAGTGATTGAGGGAAGTGATTGAACAGGAAGAAAACACCAGAGTTCTTACTTTATGCAGAAAGTGAGCATCCTGTGACATTTAACCCACAAAGCATGTCTTTTCATTTGTTTAATTAGCACCCTTTCTCATAAACAAGTCGATGTAACCCTCACCTCTTTCCTTCACTTCAAAAACGTCCTCTTTCATTTTGATGACGGTGTGATCGTCCTCTGGGCGGGCGTCTGTCCCAGACTTGGCACACAGCCTCCACACTCTGATGAGACAGTCCTGTGAACAGCTGGCTAATAACAGCTCCCCACCTGAACGAGTCACAAGGAGAACCTGAAAACCTTCCCTAAACAACACACACTTTTTCCTTCACTTTGCAAATTAATCAAACTACAGATGCAATGATGAGGAAGCTCATAATGAATTGTGTATTACAGCATTTCTGTAGTGAGAGTCTTGTGCTGAGGACAAGTGTTCAGTGACACTGCGAGAACAGGTCAGTGCTTACTAAAGTGTAAAAAAAAAAAAAAACACACACGCACACATTGATTATAGTATGTCAGCAAAAACAATGCCAACAGAAGGTACAATATTGTTTTCATGTAACTTTTAGCTGTAAAACTGATGAAGGTGGAGTAAAACAGAGCTGGCTATACATTTCAGGATTTATTTTGGTTATTTTTAGTTAATCTGGACACCAGATAAGAGCACTCTAGCCTGAGCTCTGGCCAGTGAGACAGCAGGAGCACAGGGCAGGTGGTAAACAAAGCACATAGTACTATCTCTGACTGTGCCCATTTCTCATATTATGGGTTTCTGCCAGGCTCAGACCAATGGCCAGCGGCCCAATGTGGCTACTGCCAAGATAAACAGTTATAATAAAAATTATTTGCTCTACCACCAACGGCCTCTTAAATACTTAGAGTGGGAATAAGTAGGCTATTACTGTGTGTCAATCACAACACATAACAATGGTCATTTGTGTTGCTACTTGCCATAAAATCTAGATGAAATACCAACCCTGATGACTTTTTCAATACTATCGTTGACAGTCGAAGCAAAAGGAATTACATATCAATAAGAAATGACGCTTGGATTTTAAACAAAAATGGCATTTTTTTTTTTTAAAGTCCATAACATTTTCATCATCTTTAGGTTGTTTTTATTATGATTATGTTGGAGAACAGGGTTAAAACTACATTGTGGTTCCTTTAGTAAAATAGCATAATTTAACCCATAAAGACCCAGTGCTACTTTTGCAAAAATGAATTTCTCTCTATTTTTAGTGTTTTATCGCCACGTGTTATAATATTGTGAAAATCATTTAATTTTAACTGATTATGTAGCTGTTGAGAAAAAAAAATCAGATTAAAGTTGAGGGTTATTATGTGAAAAATGGAGAAAACTGAAGAAAAGGTGACTTTATCAGCAAATCTATCATTAACTGAACATAAAACAAGTGTCTCTTTTCACTGTCATTGTTCCAAATCTGTGGGTTTTACTGGTGAATCAGTGCTTTAGAAAATCAAAGTGTCTGAACGTCATGATGGGTCATATCTGATGACTATGAAAAGACGACAAACTGCATTTTACCCCAATTATTTACACGTATTGATAGGATTAGTGGTTCAGAAGTCATTAAACATTTTAGATGGGTAGATCATTCTGATTGCCAGTGGATTTTGGCTCTTTAAAGGTTAATAAAGGAGACAAATATATTTTCACAATTTTCCGTCCTAATACAGTAGGAAGTGCAGAGGCTCCATAGATGCGACCACCTGGTTTTGAAGCACTCTGACTATGCAAATATAGAAGGAACACAAAGAGAATACAGCACAAGCTCTGAACCCTGATATTTATCAGCTTTGATGAACCACACCTCTAGTGCTGTAATTTGCCATCTGCTGAGTCACAAAACAACAGTATGATTTATTGTAACTACTCTCACAGGGGCGAGAGGGTTTTGTCATTCCTACTGGGATACTTCATAGAAACAAACTTGTCTCTGTCTCTTTGCTGGCTTGTAGCTCAGCAGTGTGGAGTGGGCCGTAGACTGTGAGTGGGTAGGAGACACTGGTGGAGAAGGCTGGTTAAGGAGATGAAATCGCTTTTACGCAGCCAGAAACAGTTCAGTAATGAAGTGCCCTTGAAGAGGGTTACACAATTAGTGGAGCTTGGATTGAATCCACGCGTTTCTCGTGTGCTATTACTGCTCTGCAAATAGTACACTGTTTGGGAAAACTGGAAAAGTGTCCAGTTTTAGAGTCGCAGTTTGCTGAAAATGTTTTGCAAAGCTGTGTTTTAATTATTTAATTCTTGCTCACTGTTTTTTTTTTTGGGGGGGGGGGGCTTCAGGAGGCGGTTAAAGTCTTATGCGTTTCTCACTAACAGACATTTACTGGAAATCACATCCTTAGACTCAGCATTTGGAGCTTTGAAGATGTCAACGCAGAGTATAATCCCATATATGATACTAAACTAAGAGGCATTAAAATCACAACAAGCACTAATGTACAAAATGTTACAGTAAATGTATTGAAAAAAGGGGTTAGGTTATCATTTTACATTTTACAACAGTAGCATTATGAGTTCTAGTCAGCGTGTTCATGTGGCATGACCATTAGTACAATATGATTCATCTGCAAAAAAGCAAGTCATACAAATGTTTGTGTAATATCCTGTTACTCCACTGCCAATAAAAGCCTGGCCTCAAAAGTGAAGATTTGTCCAAAGTTAAAATGCCATGACGAACAGGGATCAAGATATGGGAGTATTGATCACCGGAAGTGATAGTGCAAGAGTCGCTGCACACTTCGGGGTACATGGTATGACTATCCTAGACGACAGAGGCAAACAGTGTGAGACTGGCCTTCTTATTCATCCAATAGGAATCCCATTGAACATATCTGGGGCTTTCTGGAACAACAAGTACTCCAGCAGGATCACCCACCAACTACTCAGCGTGAGCTACAAGAAGCCCTCTTGGCTGAGTAAGTGGGATTGAATTCCACAGACACAGAAGACCCTTTTACACAGCACTTCTGCTACGGGAGTTTTCACCTTTATTCCAGAACAACATCTGTAGAAACGAAAGGGTACGATCATTTGGTCCCACCTCTGTCATGGCTCTGTAACACCACTGGAGGTAGTAACAGAGCCCTGATAAAGGTGGATTCTGGAATGCTATGTAAAAGGAACACCTGTTGTTCTGCAGCCAAGGTGTGACGTTTTGATGACGTATGCGTGTATGACCCCGTGCCGAGGGACTTAAAAATGAGTGTGTCACGCCCCTGCCCTTATCCCACTACCCACATGTGCTTTGGTCACATGTTTAATTGTTGTCTTTTTGGAATTCGCGCGAAGGCTCCCAAAAATGTAAAAAAAAATTTGATGGGTCAGGTTTTACAAGCCTAAGACATTTGGCAATTGATTTCATGTTGTTTCAAATAAAATTTATGGAACATTTTAAATTGCTGGGTTTTTACTATCACACTGCAGAAAAACATCCTAAGTTTACTTTCATAAACTGTTATACTAAGGGATGTTAAAAATACTGGAATGTGTGATTACAGTAAAATTTGACTTATATCTCTATATCATATATAAGGCTTAATATAATAATAACTAGAAAAGCACTCAGAGAGTGCAAACCTCCACCAAGCAGCACAGTTCCCCCACATATTGTGACTGACACCCCACAATATTACTCCAACATTTGTTTTTTATCTATTTT
>JAPSES010000058.1:2736279-2752021 GCA_029822895.1 Maxillicosta whitleyi
CGGCGGGGGGGGGTGTCTTGCTTGTGTGAGGATTCCAAATCACTCAGCCTATCAGGGGTGCATTCACCAAGAGAAAACAGCAGAGTTAACTTAATGGTGAAAAAAGCTATCTCACCTTCTGCCATTTAACTTATCCGAAGGCTGTAGCTAATGGTGATAGCGGCTTTTAATTGTCTTGCGGAAAGCTCCTGCCTCCGACCAAGATGTATTGCTATAGCTGGGAGGCTGATAAAGTATTGATTAAACATCATTCCCATTATCAGAGAGTCTCAAAGTGGTGTTACCAGTGCCCACATTACTCAACGTCCTCCAATCTGTGTCATCTGAAAATGGAAAGCAATTTCAGGTTTCATTTACTCCAACAGTTTTCTACTTTTTTCCTGACTGTAACATAAAAGCATAAATATATTTTCCTACGTTGGTGATTCTGTGCCTTGTGGCTCTTTTTTTTTTTTTTCTTTTTAAACAGCTAGTGCATAAGGAAGGTCCTCCAAGTCCTGCACAGGCTGTTAGAGGCTTGAAATTCCTCTTTAGTGTCAAGTGGCTGCTTGGTCCATCGCAGCCCGTATTTACAGTATATTCTTAGTTTATGGTCATGAGGCTGTGATGAGACGAGTCGTAAGTGTCAGCAAACAGGAAAAGATCTCTATCAGCAGCAATTCAGTGCTTAATGTAGCATGGTGTACTGTGATGTCCAGCCTCAGTGGAAGCGCCCTGCAGATTGAAACAGATGCATAAACCCACACCCACCAGAACAGACAAGGACAAGGGCATACTTATTGACGTGAATAAGTTTATATTCAAACAGGCTGAAAGGAAAGAAACAAAAGATACTGATCATGCCTCGCCATCCAGAGCGTACACTATGAATGAGAAAAGCTGCAGTTGTCAGTGGCTAGAGAGGAGTATTTTTTCATCCTGGCAATTGCATATTTGTCAAAATAGAAGAAGATTCTGTGCTGAAAATACCTAAATAGAGTACAATTCCAAAAGTGACACTAACCTGACACTCTCTTTGAATCTGGGGTGTATTTTGCATGCATCCTTCAGACCATTTTGAATTAGAGGTTTTGGTACAGTGGTCAAATTGCCTCACAGAACCTTTTTTTTTTTTTGATTAGGTCAAAAGTTGACAGTAAAATGGCTAAAAATGCTTCAACACCTGACACCTGAAGATGTTGTGGCAAGTTTCAACTTAACCGCACTTGTATTGATAATTTTCCACCTCTTATTATTGGTACTTCAGTCGTTCTTAAAGTGAAGATGTAACGACTAGAGATTTTGGTGCTCCGATTGTTGTCAGAGAAATAATTGAGATATACTGTGATTATTTTGTGGAAGGGGGGCATTATATGTGGGGGTGCTGTCCGTACTGCACGTACTTCACAATGGGTGCATGCAGACCATATGATCCCTTTGCAAAGTGAAACTTAACATGTGTTAATGATTTCTCTGTCTTCCGCTGTTGGGAAGCTCATTTACCTTTTCCCTACCTGACTTTCATTTGAGAGGGCAGGATGTTTATTTAAGGGAGCATTGGAAAACACTTAAATACCCTGAACTAAAAGAATACATTAACACCATGATAAATATTACCTCACTATGCTTAACAGGATAAATAACAGAAATCAGGCTGAGGTATCTTTAACAATTATTCCCATACTGTATCTTTTAGGGCTGCACAATTAATTGAATTTTAATCAAAATTGTGATTTTGGCCGCCACAAAAATTCTGATTTTAAAAATGTATTTTATTTATTATTATGCTGTGTCTGTTGTATCTAATCCAGCATCCACACATTTTAACCAGTAGTTCACCAACCACCAGGGAGTGAACATATTCACTACTCTGCCTAACTAATCCACAAGCTAAGCGCAATCCCTCAGTATAGCGGTGATGTTCAAGTGATAAGAGCGAGAGGAGTATGGTGGGAGTAGGCTAGTGATTATAGTGGTGACTCACCACTATCTCACCACTAGTGAGCTCTGACAACGCTGATGCTGAGAATGACTGAACAGGCCACGAGCCAAACTGAAGCTACGTCAGAAGGTGAGATTGGAAATTTCATTTTGTGATTTTAATTTACATTCTGCACTGGAAATTTATTTTTTTTGAAAGAAGTGCAATAAAATTCAGTTTATTGTTGTTGAATAATCATGATTAATCGTGATTTCAGTTTTGATCCAAATAATCGTGTTTATCATTTTTCCAAAATCGTGCAGTCCTAGTATCTTGTTATTTTAATGTATTGTATTTCACTTTATTTTCTTGACATTTTCTGTTGTGTTACACCAGCAATGATACATGTGTTTTGAGCAACAATGAATGTCTCATACTGTGACTCTCTGCACTATTGTACTGTCGTACACCGAAGCAAAAAGAAATAAAAGCTTGAATTTCAAACAGTGTGTTTACAGCATCGATTTACAAGTTAACACTCCCGAAGCTTGTAGGACACTCTGAACTGCTGGAGAAGAGTGGTCTTACTCTACCAAGGCTATGCAGCCAGATTGTTGTGAATGGGTTGTGCAACTGTAGCCTAAACATGCATAGATGACGGTAGTGAACACAAACTCTATGGAAACGAAAGTGAACTCACATCAAAAATATATTCAGAAATCTATCTGTCCCCAGACAGACCATCGGCTTGTTCCTTTTCTGTCATTTTCACTTGTGGAATGCAGCATTGTGTAATGTTGCTTTCATTCCGTGCAGGAGGTGCATATTGGTGTATCTTTGGTTCTACTTTTCACCTACTGTACTTTATGGCAGCCTTGGCAATTAATTAACCATGATGGTTATAATCGTGATTAATCGTAACACCATAACATCATTACAACCCTATCTTAAAGAATGAGGTGAAGTGTGTAGTGATGGTGGTCTTTAAGGTACTAGTAACATGTATCATGTTAGACAATAGATGCAGTCCCCTGAGCTATTTCCCACTAAACTAAATAATACTTTCATGGCTTTGTTGAATTTATTACAATTTAAGAAGTCAAAATCAGAGAAAACACAATTTTCAAGTAAATCTAACTCAGAAGACTAAATATAAATGACCTGACGTTATCCAGGCTTTCATTTCAATCCATGGTGTAGAGCAGTAGAGCAATCTGAACAGGAATCAGTGATCACAACTGTTGGTCACACAACCTCCCCTACATGTCTGCAAACACAACAGAGTAACCAAAAGGGGTGGGAGCTAGGTTCACTTTAGGTGTCAATTTGGCGCCACCTGTGTTTATTTATTTCAAATCATGTCATCATTGCAATGTTCAGTGATGTTAACATACTGTGGCGAGCAGTGATTCTAATGAATAAGGACGGAGAACTTGTTGTTTCCAGTGTGGACTTATTTTGACAACTGTTCTTACAAACAGGAAATATGCAACACAAAATGTAGATCAGGGAACTGAGGCCATAGCGGCCCACACTTATCTCACTCACAGTTTCACACACACATAACTAATAATGAAAATAAAGATAAAAGACTATAAAACTAGTCAGTTACAACAATCAACATAGAACAATTTGAATTGTGTAAACCTTAAACATGCATCAGAACATGTACCCAGCATGCTGAGTAGTGCAACATGACAGCGGCACTTGGGTCGCTACAATACATTGCAAACTTTTCTCATATTATGAAGGCCTAAGACGAGGAATTTTCCTGCTTTGTGATTTTAATATGTCAATGTCTTTGTCTGGCTCCTTCCTAACATCAACAACAGTATTACAGTAACATAAGGTGTCCTAGTAAATGATGTTGGGACAGAACAGATAAATGAGTGTGACAAGACAGCCCACTTCCTTTAATCACATCTTGTTATGTATTGCCAGAGATATCACACAAAGTGTCCATATTGTCTGCTGCCTGGACAACTGGAGGTAAACAGATCAGTGTTTGGCAGGTAGCTATTTGTATCCTATTGCTTTTGTGTTTGTTCTTTCTTGGCTCAGTGGACTGATAATTCCAGTCTTGAGCACATGACATTGACGAGGACAGTTGTTCACAGTGTGAGGTCTGAGCTTTTGCTGGTGAAGAATCTGCAGAACCTATGGAGGGCGGGAAATTGAATCACCATTTGTCATCATGGCAGGTTGCATCGCTGTTAAATGAGTTCTAGAACAAACTCCTGTGCCAATTTTAACTTTATTTGCATTACTAATAAACAGCAACACGGCAACATCATGAACAGAACACTGTGGACCAGAACCACAGGGCGATTCCATGACTGTTGCAGGTGCAAAACCAGCATAAATGAGACAAAATTATAGTGTGTAATTCATAAAGCACCTGCAAAGAGAGATTCACTGCAAACTGCACTGCCAGTTGGATAGCATCACTGTCGTGTGTCATTTGCATGGATTTATGAATTTGGAGCAAAATCTGGCCCTTTCCATGAAAATCAGCCTCATTGTAAAATCCATCTAGCCACTGGTGTAATGTGGGGTTTTGGTCAGGGCCTACGGTAAGCAACGGTAAACCACATACACAAATCTTACACATGCCTGGTAATGTCAATGCAGCTATATACACATAAGGCACCTTTTCAGTTGCAAACCACAGTATGCATGAAACGATGATCCACAAATACTAAAACACTTGTAATTAAATTCCATGCATCTGTTTTTTCTAACAAAATATTCCATAGCATTCTCATGTAGTTGTCCTTTTGCTTCAATTGATTCATCGATTCTTTCTCAATAGAGATGCCAAAGACAGCAGCGTCGTTTGTCTAGTTGTGTTGCTTCACGTAATTTTTTATCTGGTTGAGAGTCAAAGATGAGCCCTCCATGTTGACTGAAGACACTGGGGACATCATTGAACTCAGCTTTGTCCTTTTCAACACTGACTTAAGTCTGAAATTCTGGAGGTCTTGGTTTGTAGACTGCCAAACAGCACATCAGGAATGTCAAAAATGTTAGTATATGAAAAGAAGAAAACAACAAAAGTCCAAACTTTTTAACTGTGCCAGATGTAGGGCTGCAACTAACGATAATTTTAGTAATCCATTAATCTGTAGATTATTTTAATAGCTAATTGATTCATCAGATAAACACAAAAGACTCAATTCTCAAAACAATATAGGCTGCAGAATAGCCACTAATGATTACATCCCTGCAATGGCTTTAAGTATAGTCGGGACTAGCAAGCTATAGTCTTCTACCAACTCTGGTTATAGGTTATTAAACTAGCAAGGTATGTATTAGTTCCAGTCAATGATCATTAATGTTAGTCTTGTGGCCTGATAACTGGAGATGGATGAAAGCATTATAATTCCGTCAATAGTATCTAACTAGCTACTGTGCTAAAGTAATCATGACGATCTTAAGCTAGATTTATATTATGTTGTGGTGGCTGCGACAACCCCGTTTGACTGAGACCTAGTGCATCATTTTTTTTTGTCTTTTACATATTAAAGTTTTGTTACATAGCAGTACACTATGTTTTGGGAAAACTGGGCTGCCATGGCCACTGCAAACATAACGCACACCTGGCTTTAATAATCTGACCCTGCATCCAAAGCTTCAGCTGTCCTGCTCTGTGGTTTCCTTTGTTACACTACACACCGTGTGGGCATGCCTTAATACTAACGTACTCAAGACCTAACAAATCAACTGCCGAATTTGTTGTCAACTCTTTTAAGAAACGATTTAGATTGATTTAATTAATTAATTGCTGTAGCACTAACGGAATGCACAGTGATAGAGTTCCTAGTCAAAATCTCCATCATTGTTAGAGTGCTGGAAAAGCTCAACCAGTTCAACTGTGGACACTACCCTGGGATTAAAATTGTGTGACATGCAGCAGGGATCTTTGACAAAACTCATCCAGTAGATTTGCAAGTTTGGGAAGACGAGTAAAACATGCAGACAATCCAGATAATTTCAAAAAGTATCTTTATTTTATATTTTGATGCTCTCTGGGAC
The DNA here is from genome assembly GCA_029822895.1 of Maxillicosta whitleyi. Taxonomy (NCBI): domain Eukaryota; kingdom Metazoa; phylum Chordata; class Actinopteri; order Perciformes; family Neosebastidae; genus Maxillicosta; species Maxillicosta whitleyi. Next base: position 2,742,215 of record JAPSES010000058.1, read on the forward strand.
TTCGTTTAGTTCAGAGTGTATGCCTGACAATGCACGAAGAGGGCACAAGGGACTTTTATGCAAGCCTGTCCTCCGTGTAACTCTGATGCCATTACATCCTTCCCATCGTAGCATAAGGGCGCTAAATTTGATTTACAGTTGTAGCTCTCCAGCAGGTGCGGAACCCTATCACAACATAACCCTATTACATCCTGAGTTTTTTTTTTTTTTTAACTATAATGTCCTCTAAGTTTAAAAATCTCTTCTTTATCCCTATTTGAGTCATATACCTGAGGATGTATGACAGATGCACTGTGTTACTGAAATCAGTCGTCTCATCAACCATGACTACCACAAACTTGGTTTGTCTAGTGTCTTCTTTGATTTGATCATTTATGACCTCAGCCATTACATTTATTAAATTATTTTGAGTTTTTCCTGATGTCCCTGTAAACATTGTGGCAAGATGATGCAGATTCAGCATCATGGTCAGCTAACAGCATTAACAATTTTAAAAAAGTAGTTGCCTCTATTCACCAAATCTCTGGATTCATTGGTTCCCTGAAAGATGATTTTTGCCCCAAAAGGAGGATGCACTCAATAAGAGTGTGCCAGTTTTTTATGACTGTCATTGTGGATGCTGATATCATGTTTCAGCTGGAAATTCCCCTGACATTCATCAAATATTTTCATATGAACTACTGATGTTTTATAAACACGGCTTCTTGTGCTCAGTGCTAGCTCTTAGCTACTCTTAGTTACAATCTGAAATGTTGTAAACTTTTGCCGAGACCTGCAGTGACAATTAATTCCATTTTCTTTTTGATTAAGTTGATGTTCATATGTAGGAATTTCCTATAAGCTAGCAGCTGGTTTTAAGGTGACTTTGAGTATATGATATCGCACTTCAACCTCAACAGTGGTAATTATATGCAGTCTGTTGACATTACACTAAAAAACTAACTAAATACCCAAGAAACACTTTATCTTTTACATTTTTTACAGGGCTTTTATGGCCTACCACTGTGTATAATTTACAAAAGATCAGTGCAAATTGCTACTCACTTTGGCTTGGCACTTTGGCAGTTGCAAACTGATCATTCACTCTGTGTTTGCCAGTCTCTCACATTCAAGTTTGTGAGGTCTGAATCATATGAAATTAATGTTTAATGACATGAAGCAAAAAAAAATCTCAGATCAGGTATTGGAGGTATGAGGCTGGTACCAGGGTTATATTGGCGTTTCTCTTGTATAATAAACACTGAGTGAGATCAGTTGGGTTTATTACAAACAGTTAACAGTTCATCTTAATATTGTGTGTGAGGTATGCAGAAAACACAACATTAAAAACTACCAACTAGTGAGAAGAGACATGGCAGTCTTATTGTCTAAGATGGATTAGATAGTGGTTTTCAAGACCCAGAGCACATTACATTATTGATCCATTATTCATTCGCTCTCACATTCCCCCTCTGGTGGTAGTAAACTACATTTGTAGCCACAGCTGCCCTGGGCAGGCTGACGGTCATGTGGCTGCCATTTACTTATGGCCACCGCCACCATTCACGCACCAGTGTGAGTGGCACTGGAACGACACAAAGAACTAGGACAGAGTGGGATTCAAACCGCCAACCCTTCGGTTATTGGACGACCTGCTCTACCTACCGAGCCTGTCCAGTAGTTCAACTGGAAAAAGTCAAACTAATTACGGTGCTGTTTTAATCTTGCATAACCAAAACCATGCACACGTGTCAGTGCTCATTCTCTTTCTAGTGTTATATGGAGAATATCCAAGTAGCATCTGCTTAGTGGAATCACAACACCTAGTGGTAAAATTTGGTTGTTGCCGTTTTGATCTGGCATTTGGGTTCATATCAAACTGTTTTCAAAATGACACCATCCCAGCACTAATGGTTAGCTTACTTTACTTTACTTTACTTTACTTTACACGCTTAATGAAGTTGTTCAGCTACTGGGCACTACTACATTTAGATATTTGCACTGTAATGACCCATTAAAACTGTGATTTATAAATAATGATATTTGAGCTGGATGCATATTCACCTAAACTCTAATGGTCGTCCAAGGCAGATATTTCACATACATCCTAAAGCTTTTACAAGTCAACACGTTTGCTCTTTTTTCCTTCTCCTACAGAAACATTTGCTGACTGTACCACAGAGGAATCCTTCAGTCTGGCTTGTATGTGTTAATTGCTTTCTTCGAGTATCTTTGAACTTCTCCCCTCTCGATAATGAGTTCTTTTAAAGAGATGAGGTTTGACATGATAGAACAAAGAGAGTGTGAAGGACACATAGAACACCGAATACCAAACATTTTCTTATCTTTTCCAATGTTAATAGACAGAAACTTCACATACTTAACAGTTTGCTATGTCACTTCAACCTTCTTTCAAGAAAACTTGACAATGCATAAATGAGACAGTCCCAATACTGCTTCTGTTTTACTTTTATTACAATTTTTTGAGTTGAAATTTTTTTACGCACAATACACTGACAAGTGTGACTTGTAAAAGTATTGGTTTCAGTGAAAAGCTGTAAATCATACGGAGAACATTGCTCAGAACAGTCGCACAGAGCACATACCAGGACCCTTCTCTTTATGATGTGTGTTCAGGGTGTTGGTGTGAAGAAGTATCAGTATGTAAGAAGCTATAGCACCTTGTTTGTATTCTGTCCGCCTTTCCTCTGTTGCTCTGCCCAATTTCCTGATTTTGTTTTCCTGTCACACACCTTCGTCTCTGGTGCTTTCTCACTCTGTCTTCAGCCTTGTGCTTAGTTTCGCCCCATCTCTCTCCACTTAGCCCCCTGTTTTCCCACTTTTAATCTTAATCTCTCTGGAGACTCCAGTGTCCCTGCATCACCTTATTAATTATGCAGCCTACTGAAAACCTAGCCAGAGGCTACAGGTTGTGCGCAGAGCTGAAACGATCTGCCTTACCATTTCTTTTAGGTTTTTTCCTTTTTCTTGTGTACTGTAAACTGAGACTCATGCTCAGCCCTGCACCCATTCTGAAGAGCTGAAACCAGAACGGCACGTAACCAGCTCACCCAGATTTGACTGTCTTTTGCTTTGACATAGAATACCCCAGAGTGTAGATGTTAGGATTCTTTTGTCTGACCGATATATATCTTGAGGGGAAATGTTTTGGATGATAGGATCTTGGACATTATGAAAGACTTTTCAACATGAATAGGACAATATCATTTTAACTTGATGCTGATAAGGCTGTGCAGAGGTGGAAGTCTTTTTGTGAACGCCGCTTTAGTACTTTGCATGGTTTGTATTTAAAGCAGTTTTCTCCTCGGCAGATTAAATTAAAACATTTTCAGTACTTGCACACACAACATATGAGAAGTATCACAATCTGTCTCATTTGACAATCCCAAAGTAATGATATGACTCCATGCTAAGGTCATATGTTGCTCACAATAATGATTATATATTAGCAATATATTTTTGATACATTACAAAACAGTCATGTGTGACAGTGTTTTCCAAATGGTTTTCTTTCACTTGATCCACTTTTTAAAGATGACATAGCTACTATCACAGCCCATGCACTACCAGTGAAAAGTTTTTCTTTATTTTCATTACTATTTACATTGTAGATTCTCACTAAAGGCATCGAAACTATGAACACATATGGAATTATGTAGTTCAAAAAAAGTGTGACATGACTCAAAGGCTGTTTTTATATGTTAGTTTCTTCAAAATAGATTGCAGTTTTGCACATTCTTGGCATTCTCTTGAAGAGTTTCATGAGGTAGTCACCTGAAATGTTTTCCAAAAGTCTTGAAGGAATTCCCAGTGATGCTGAGCACTTGTTGGCCATCTGCTGTCCATTTCATGTCATTTAAATGAGAAAGTGAGTCCAAACTTTTGACTGGTAATGTAGTTTATATCAAATTTGTCAGGAAAAAAGGGCAACTTTACATTTTTATCAACATTCCTACCTTTCTTTCTCATATCTTGAATAGGTGCAGTAACCATTTTAAAGGGAGCTATATTATATTAATCACAACTTATGTGTGTGTTAATGAAAGCATACACATTATAATTACTTTAAATAACAGATGGTACATTAATGTGGAGTTTCTACTACTAAGCAATATTAACACTGACAATAAATCCAAAGCATCTTTCTTGAATGCTTGAAAAGCAGATTTTATCCGGCAGCCCAGACGTGTGGATCTTATCCCCATAGAGAATACATGGTCTATGAATATAATAATGTTGGTAACTGAAGAAGAAAAATATGCTTGAAAAGGTAAAAGTTGTAATTATGTATTTATTGACTACATTCTGCTGTCACTTTCGATGCGCAGAAAGTGCAGTCTTACTTACTTTCTCTTTAACAAACACACACTGACTAAATTTTCCGTTGTCATATTTTGCCGTGGGTTTTAATAAAAAATATTGATTAGAAAATGTCTGAGCCTGCTGCCGATCACTACCCTGAGATGAAATGATCCAGCTCGATCAGTATGGGCAGGGTGTTTTCATCTTGTCACCGTTCATGGGTGAAAGGAGCCGGTCGGTGACAGCTGGGGGCCAGCCAGGAGGGAAACACATCCCAGTGTGTGTACCTAAAAACACACAGCACCAACCCCTATAAATAAGTTAATGTCACCCATCTTCTATAAATAAGGTTTGGGCTCTTCTGGTTGTTACCTGAAGGACAGAAAGCTGCTTGAGGTGTTCATGTCTGTGTCCCAAAGTAAAACTTTCATCGATTAGGATGACAGGGAAACTTCCTTGTGACTTCATGTTTAGGTTTAGATTGGTTGGCTACATGTGTTTGAACACTCCCTGGGTGCCTGGCTCAATTAATGATATTTGAAGTCCAATAGAGCCTTAGCTAATCCGGTCACATGAAGCCATGGGTATGTTACATGCCGTGAAAGCATGTCCCCTAAGCCCCCCATGAACATTAGCAAAAAAGTCAGTGCATAAGAGAAAGTGTGTCACAACACAGTCCATTATGCAGTCATGGGGGCTGCATTCCTTCACAGGGCTCATGTTTCAGCCTGCTACAATGTGCATCAGTGTGACTAGTGTCTGAATATGTGTCTGTGTATTCTTTATAAGGAAATCACGGCTTAGGTCAGAAGTCCAGGTCTTAGAGGTTGAAACCTCTTCGTGCTCTCTACAGACCGGTATGCATAAGTTAGTGCCTTTTCCTCCCAGGGCTCGAACTTCGCCTCACTTCACTGCCCGCCACTTTTCATCAATGAATCATCCTGTTTTTCCAACTTGGCTCTGTACGTTCAGGCTTTCATGTTTGTAATGACACTTCATTGATTTATTAATGTAGTCATTTGCTTTTTAGAGGTACCTTTCTTCTCAAATGCCAAAACTTCAAGATGACATCCTTAGAAACACCTTTTTCCCCCTTCCTTCGGGGGGAGATTCGTCCTGCTCTGGTGATAGTTGGCTTTCTTCTACACCTGACATCTTATCAGCCCATCTTCCTTTCATCTGTGAAAAATTATTACAGGCTCAAAACCAGGAATAGAAAATCCTTGTGGTACCTTGTAAGAATTACACAATGCTGTCTTTACACACTTTATATTTGATTTAAGGCTCAACAGGAAACTCAGAAACAAAGCCCATTTTTCTTTGTCTTTTTGTGTCCTTGTTCAACACAAAAACATTATTAGTTTAGAGCCAAGCCGGTGCCTTTGTGTCAGGTGTGCTGGTTCACTAAAGGCACTACAGTCTTTCTTTGTAAAGTTTTCCTCAGTGGAACATGCTACCACTGTGGGAAGCTGTCACAGAGCCTGGTTAAGCCACTTTCACACACTGTTCACCATGCGCTATTATTTGTCCATTACTTGTAATTACCCATCACGATGACTGATGGAATGTTTTCGAGGCTCAGTTGGCAAGCAGTTAGGATTATCCTGTTGAGGACTTTATATAATTACCCAGTCATTAAACACCACTCACTGTGAAGACAACCTGGGGGGGGACTTGCCGATGGTGCCAATGGTCATTTTGACTGTAGCGTTAGGTTTCTGAAGTAAGCTGTTGTCATGGTGTGTTGCATCCAAATAAGTCGCTCTGAGACAAATGACTAATAGTTGAGAAGATCAAAATAAATGAACCATCTCTAAAAAACACTCAGCAAATTAACGGTTTAGTGTGATACTTATTGACGTCTTGTACTAAAGTTGCAGATTAGGTTAAATCGAATATCTTTCTCTGCTTCACATGCAGGCTGCAAAAATATGTCTGTGTTTACGGCTAGGGATTGATTTATAGGTTCTGGGCTTTTCAGGTGAGGGCATGTTAACCACTTTGTAGGTGACAGAAATGTACATAAATGCTGGATGCCACCTGCTGGAAAAAGGAAAGAAGAAGTCCGATGTGAGCACAGACATAGAAATGTCTGGAGCTACTTTAACATCTCCCATTGATCTATGGGCTGTTCGTTTTAAAGCCGTAAATTGGTTTTGCCCATCATGATGTTGGTTTTTTGGAGTCAGAGGTGGCCATTTTAAGGGTAATAGGGTAGGAGTTTTACTGAGCACAAGGGGCCACAAGTAAAATCATGGTAAACACCGACTTACTTCACACCGTTACGACCCAGACTTTTTCATCTTCATGTGAATTAATCTAGTTGCTTTATCTCTAGGTTCTGCATTGGCTGAGCCTGGCCTGGCAAGCTTTTAGCCCCTCCCACTTTCTCTCTTTCACCCTGTCCATTTAACCCAGACCTATTTTTCCTCTGTTTGTTTCTCACCTGGCCAGGTATGGCGGTTAGCTTGGATGCTGGTATTCCTTTCATATACAACTTAACTCATGCACCACCCTGCATTCACACTGAAAAATATGATATAATACTAATAATGTGGACAGATGTTTCACACACCTTTTGCTGATTTACAGCATTATTTTTCGGTGTGTTTTATACTCCTTTGGTCTTAAGCCAGGCCATGACAACAGTAAAATGATGAAACTCCACTAAACTTTTGTGTTGCACCATTATTTGACGGCCCTTGAAGTGCAACTTAATATCAGCTAAAGTTGAGCTGTTTATCAGGAAAGAAATGGGTTTTGTTGACTAAAATGAGTCAAATTTGATGGACAGGAGAGTTTTCGCACTTGGAGCTCTACAAACGCAGGTGGACCAGTAATTTAAAGATGGAACACCAGAATATTAATTTCACAGTAAAGGGAGTAAGTTAAAAGTTGTGAACTTCATATTTTCGTAGAGTACCTGATGATGTCACCAGTTTTGAATAATAAGATGCTTCATCATTGGCTTCATTTTGGAACTGAAGTCTTTATCCCTGGTTCTGAGCTCCTTTATAAACAATATGTAGACGCTGTGAACAGTAATCCACTCCCTCTTTAGATGGAGACGGTTTGTTCTCATGTAACAAAAATACAACGATTCTCAGTTGTTCACCCTAAATTCCCCTAAATGTTATACACTGGACCTCTTAAGGCTAATGCTGAACTTTTCAGACAGATGTCGCTTTGTGAGGCCTGATGATGAATTTGGTGATGATAACGGTAGAATACAAGCTCTAATTGTCTGGGTTGTTTTGGATCGAACTTGTGGTTTCATCTGAATGATGCTGGATCTCAAGATAGATCTTTCGATTTACAGTTCCGCCTCTTTGGGTTTTTCACAGGTGCTCATCAATCTTTACTGGCGTGTGAAGAGATCTTTTCTGAGATAACTGGGGGGGGAGAATGAAGAATACAATAGAGCCTCATCAAAAACTGAAGTCTGCCCTTTTCAACTGTCTCTATATCATGTTTCAGCAACAAAGAAATCACGGCAAGGGGACAATCAAAGTTCAGATAGATAGCATAAAGACATTTGGAACAGTGCTCTAGGCCACACTTTCTTGGACTAAACCACTCCCCTGCCCAAGACAGGTCCAAAGACCATGATTTGTTACGGTGTATGTAAATTGTTTTTTTCTCCCCTTTTGAAGGTGCTTCTTTGCTGTAGGTGAGACTAATGTAAATTATTCAACTTGTAGGAGAAATCTGTTTTCATGGTGGATTTTGTTGAACACGTTCACTTACATCTCCAATACTGAATAGCTTGTACCATTACAGTGTAGGTAGATGTTGATTAATTGCAAATTTAGTTTTTTTTTTTTTTTTTTATGGGAAAAACCAGCAGAGCATGTCTGAAAATTAAACCTTCCAATCAAATGTGCTTCATTTCTTCTAATGTTACCACTTGTCTAATATCATTATGTAAATACTCTTTCCCAGCTGCAAATCTCATTCAATTAGTGAAACAAAATACGATAGAGGCTTGCCGTTTGGACTAAAATGTGCCAAAAGATGAATCAGTTGTAGACCTCACATTAGTTGTAACATGTGATGCTTTTTCTGCAGAAACTTTGTGCCTTTGTTTTGTTCTCCTGCCAAATTAAACACGTCAGATTTCTGTAAAAGGATTTCTAGGGAAAAGTACGAATCAAACATGTCTCTGAAATAACCTGGGCTCATATGGAACAAAGAACCCAGTGTAGCCCGGAGAAATTTGTAACTGCACTCTGTACGGGGTACATTTTCAGATGGGTGGGATCTCATCTGCATTACCCTTCTACCCAGGCCGGAGATGTCTTTGATATCACACCTTGGATGATTTGTGAAAACTTTCATAGATCAAAGCTGTCTTCATTGTCAGGTTTTCTGCTTTGGTTTCACTAGAAAACAGACAGTTCCAGGCAAAAAAATTCCCCATATTTTTCTTCACTTGCCTTGTTTTTATTACAAGGGGACGTGATTTGTTTCCCAGCCTGAGACCATGTTAGTTCCCTTGACAGAACTATTGTATGAACTGCCTGCTGCCTGTTTTTAAAGGGTTTGGGTTTTCAGAGATTTATCCATTTTTCACTATCTGTTTGGGATGCATAAGGGTTTTATATTTTGCTTATTCACTGCCTAAAATATTTCATTTTACGCTTAAAGTGAACGGCCGTCAGAGGTGCTCTGCTCCCCTCCTTTACAGATGCAGTGCGATTGTCATCACCCACACACAGGTAGAGAAAAAAAAGAACTTGATATCCAGCATATAGACCGAGGCTGCAGTAAGGAAAGGCCTGAGGAATGTGTTCCATTTAAGGATATAACATTTACTGGGCAACAGTGCTATTCACTGTTTGTTTCACATTTTACAAGGACATAAAATATCCCTTTCGACTGCATGCTCACAGAGGATTTTAATAGAATTGCAGTTTTAGAGAGCATTATAATTATAGTGCAACTTTTTCTCCCAAAATAAACAAATCCAATTTTTTGTACTCAAAGCTGCTTCTACTGAGATCATGTTGGAAACTAAAAGTTCCCTTCTATTGCATTATTTCAGGTTTCAGTAGTGTCAGAAGTTTGGAGTAGTAGTTGTAGTAAAAATCATTAAATGTGAAATAATCACTATTTTGTAACTACAAAATAGGGGTTATATATTGTATTTTGATGACTTGGGTACATAATATTTCCAACAATGATAAATATTATAACATCACGATATTATTAGTTATGGCCTGTTTACTTTTGTGACCTTTCAGTTGGTCATATTGCTACTAATGTTACTAAACATAACATGAATAAAACATTATTAGTGCCATGTAAGTGCAGAGCTATATGTGTTTGTGTCATTTCTGAAGCCGCGTCCGCCTTGAGCTTTGTCCAGGAGATTTCTCTAAGGCTATTACTCCGATTTTCTTCAAACTTTGCATGATTGTACTTTGGATCCATGCAGAGGACGGAAAGGAAGATGGTTGACCTTGACCTAATTTCAAGGTCACAGGGGTCCAAAATTGACCTAAT
>JAPSES010000058.1:2752121-2762598 GCA_029822895.1 Maxillicosta whitleyi
ACTTGTGGATTTTATAATTAAATATCAGACTAAACAAACTTTTACAATGAACTATTAATACCCATGTGGGAGCTACCCGTGAGTTTGTTAACAAACACGGTCTATATTTATTTATTTGTTAATCTCATTTGGAGCCTGGATTTCCTGCTGAGTCATGTCAGATTTTCATCTGCAGCGGTGGTGGTAAAAACTGCTTCCATGATCAGGCTACATCTTTTGTTGATATGTGTCCTTGATTTGGAGATCTGTTGCAGAACAGATTGTATGCTGCATATTTGAAGCTTCTCAGTAATGCTCACCAAAGGCCTATGGAAGCTGCTGGAACAAAAAGTAAATGAATATGAGTCCGATTTTTGTGAATTTCCGTCCTCCCATCAGAACTGTAGAGAATTTTAAAGTGTAAGAGATTAGTGAAGCACGGCAGTAGATTTTGTCATAGTGTGGTGCTCTTTAAACAGTGGACTTCGATTCCCACTGCTCCTCTTCCCATCTTAGTTAACCTCGGATCATGGTTAACAGAGCAAAAATTGATCCCCAGCCGTGGTGTGTTTGTTTACCCCCTCCAGCCAGGAACAGTGACTCATAGGTCGCTCTCACATCCCCTGTGCCAATCTTAAGTCAAAGAAGTTTCAGGTTGACAGTGCTACAACAAAGTGCTTAAAAATGGCCTGTAAGTGGATTGAGCCACTGATGTCTTCTAGTGGGTTTTGAGCTGACGTGCTGAAGTAGGTTATTGAGCCAGTGCTAACATTGTTCTTATTTGTCTTTATTTAAGTAAAGGTTAAGATTGTACTTCAAATAAAGAACCAAATTCTTTACCCTCTAATTTCTAGCATTTATAATTAAAATGTAATACATTATCTTTAGTAGGAAAGCCCATGGTTTTAATGTAATCATTATCATGGAGTCTGACTTGGTGACAGCCATGGGATGGATGGATGGATAAAACTGATGTTGATTTATTGGCTGTTCCAAGTAGAAACAGAAATGTCTCTTTTATCACAGATTTAAGACAAAGTTTAAAATCCACACTCGGGCATTAAAAATACACCAACACATAAAAAAAAAAACAAAAAAAAAAACAAAAAAAAAAAACAAGTAAAACACATAAAATAACTTAAAACTCTAAAAACACAGTGCAGTCTTATTTTGTATTATTAAGAGCAGCTTTTGCAGAGGGGATGAATGATTTCTTTGTAGATGTTATTCCTGGTCAGTGGGGTCCAGTAGCATCTGTCTGATGGCAGCAGCATGAAGGAAGAAATGTTAAATAATTATTTAATACATAACAAAAGGGAAAGGTTTTAAATATAAAAGTGAATACAAGGCCTTCCGTTTATCAGGTAGTGCAGTAGTTTTCCTGTAGCCTCCAGAACCTGCGGACCCTCTGGCTTTGAGCTCTGAAACTATGAACAGGTCAGGTGAGGCTTGGACCATTTCAGATAAAATTCATGAAAAGACCTATAACAAATCACTTTGGCCACTTTGCCATTTAGCTCTTCACCGTTGTTGTAGGATGTCTTTGTTTATGCTTCACAGAGCTGCAGTATGTAAAATATGCAGCGAGCTGACCCACTCATCACAAACAGACACAGGGGGCACTCTGCCGGACTGAAAAATGCAAAAATGCATCATTTTGCTGTAAGACATTCTTTAATCCATTTACCCATGCCCAGCTAGGAATGAACATATTTGGACAAATGTGCAGAACTCTGGGGTGGTGGGTGAGCTAATGTTAAACATTAGCTTATGGTTAAGTTCATAAAAAATGTAAGGAGAAAAAAAAAGCATTTGATCATCTTGTTAGTTTTGCATATTAACAACTACTACAGTCAAGCATTTAATTGAATAAACAGTAGCTCTGAAAGTCCAATACAGGAAATGAACATCTCAAAGCCTGAGACTATAAACATTAAGACCTTCTATAAGCACTAGAAACCTGTGAATACATCAACCATCAGAACCATCTGAATAAATGAATGAGATCAGAATGAAGGCAAATGTTATTCTTTAATGTTATACTTTTCCACCTACAGCATTAACCCAGGCTTTTTAGCATTTCTATTGAGGAAAATACCATCGGGTTCTATCATACTACCTTTCTTTTACTAGAATTGATTGGCTTTAACTTGGCATGATATTTTGGCCTTTCCGCTGCATGACTGCAGGGACCATTGGGTATTATCAGATGAAATCCACTTTCATCAAGCTATCAAGCAAGCTGCAGCAAGACCACAGATTGGTCATTCAAAATTTGTTCCCGCAGTAGTTGTCAGTGTGTATGTGTGTCGTCATGTTGTGACATGGGAGGTCAAGCCAAGCTAGTGGGAAATCACTAAGAACATCAGAGCAACTTTTCAAGTGGTCATTGTCTTGATAAATTCACTACTTGAAATTTGCACATTCTCACCAGACAAAAATCTAAAATCTAATGGTTTATATCAAAGAAGGTCCCATGTTCGATTCCAACACCAGTCGATGGTGGGACCTTTCTGTGTGGAGTTTGCATGTTCTCTCCGTATCTGCATGGATTCTCTCTGGGTACCTCGCCGTCCTCCCACCATCCAAACACATGCACTTATAGGTTAATGGGTTCATCTAAACTGCCCATAGGTGTGAATGTAAGACTGATTTTTTGTCTCTATACATTCAGCCCTGTGATGAACTGGTGTCATATCCAGGGTGTACACCACCTTCACCCTTAAGTAGCTGGGGTAGGCTCCAGTGACCCCCCTGACCCTAGTGAGGATAAAGTAGGATTCAGAAGATGAATGAATGGTTTATATCAGGATTTGTTGCTTGGAGTAAGTTTCATCTTCCACTATTGGTGAATTGCTTTTAGCTGCAGTTACACTGAATATGACCACAAGGGAGGGATGTACCTGCAGTGAAAGTACAATGCCAACCCCCACTGAGCTGATACTGGCAGCAGAAAAGCACCATTAGATGTTATTTTTTGTGCCACCTTTTTCCAAAGTGAGAAACTAAAATGTGGCATGAAACCATGACGATCACATATTGCTTGAACCAGAATCACCACATCATCAGTATATAAGCTTTTTATCAAGATGTGATGTGGAAAACTTCAAAAAACTTGATAGCAAATTGCAACTTACAGCTGTATGTGTCCATGTCCTCTGTTGTTGTGTCGTCTGTTGCTGTAGTCATGTTAAAGATGATGAGGGGAGAGTAGCACAGACAAAACTGAGGCAAACTGAGCAGATACCATCAGTGGATGACAGGATACGGAATGGCAGGTCATACTTACCACACGCAAACACGACCATAACTTCAGTTTTTTGAGCTTGCACCTTCCATACAGATACTTCCAACAATGTTAGAGTTACACCCAGGGCTCAATTTTGCTTTGTTTACCTCTCAGTGCCTCTTTCTCTGTTATGGCCGTCCTCCCTCTTTTCTTATTTACTGTATGCCCTCTGCCATTCTCCCATCTATCTTTCCATCACAGCTGCCTGCCTGTTTTTCTCCCAGGTTTATCATTCACTCTTATCAGCTTCCTCTGGTTCCTTTGGGCTTCCTGCACCTCATATCAGGCTGACTGATTATACCGTAGCAATGCTTTGCTTTCAAGAGAGATTATGTGTTACTGTCAGAGCACTAACAAACCACGCCGGTCAGGGTCTATTCCTCTTTTTTTTCCCTGTCAGTTTTATAAAAATTTAAATGAGTAACTAATCTTTTTCCTCAAGAAAGACTCGCGAGAAACAAACATTTTAAAGAAAAGTCCAAATTTGCATTAAAAGCTGACTGTTTGAATGAAAGTTGATTTGACTCAACTTGTCAAATGGTAAACTGCAGCTGGCTCAGGTCACAGCGACTCCTGAGAGCTATCTGCTCAGTACACTCAGTGGGCCCACTTAAGACTTGATAGATTTCCCATTATTTTTAGACAGCTGTGATGGAGTACCGGGTAGCATGCAGTCTTTTCTGCTTTCCTTTGAGCCTCTACTTCCTCAGTAGAAAAAATAGCCTGCTACAGCGCATGAATGGTAAACCAGTCTGCTGCCAAATCCTGGAGATGAATTCATCTTTTTCATGTGAAACAATCACAAAAATGTAATCTGGTAACCTAGGGTAATGTTTCCATCCCTCTGTTTGGAAATCAGTCTCTGAGAGGTTTGAGAGAGGCTATGAACACTTGAACCGTGGCAGAGTACCAAGGATCGATGCCAAACTGTAATACCAGGCAATAAGTGGGATTATATTTGTCGTTTATTTGACAGTGAATGGTCCCTTGGAAAATATGAGCAGACTTTATGGGTTGTCTAGTGTGTGCCAGCCTTGCTGTCTATTCAGTTGTTTTTCTCTTTGCTTTTCTGCATTCACATGGGCAGACGGAGCCGATTGACTGTCAGAGTGCCGTCGACAATTGTAGCAGTCATGGGAAAAATTTAACAGTAGTGTTCAAACTAGAGTCGGATATGTAACACATTTTCCCATATTCAACGCTGTGTATTATTGTGTGATTTATATTCCTATCAAAGGAATCTACTTTCGACATTAGTTTGAAGACTGAGCCAACGTAAAGAAAGCAGTCAGCATTCTAAATATTTAGATTGATATACACATTCTTAAATTGGTTTAAGTGCTTTCTCTATAAAACATATCTGCATTTTTCATTATATTCAAGGGACTCCCTGGTGAGTCAGCTAATCTGACCAGGCTCGAATTCCTTGCATAAAAAATGATGATGCACATTGCAGTAGGACTCTGCTGCTGTGGTGCGACAAAAGCTGGAAGCCATAGGGAAAGACTATAGTTTTTGACACGCTGCCCCGCTGAGTCACACGAGGACCCTGGAGCAAACATTTCAGTTGACTACTCAAGGGTTAGATGCCACCGCAGCTTTAAGAGGAAAGTCACAGTCACCTGCCGCAGCTTAAGATGCAAAAGAGGACAGATACGACAGTTCAGTTAGAAATTCATGTTATCCCTCTCATCAGGAATATGCACAGTGAATCCTCTGTCATCTTCCAGAGTAGCTTGGTTTATTCTCATATTAAGGATTGGGACATGTTTAGCATGCATTTTTTTTTTTTTTTAACGTGAGGGTGATCATGTCTGTCTGTCATTGAGTTTCTGAAAATCCACTATTTTTTCCACCATATTCGCTACAGTTAATCAGTTACATGTCATAGTGATGACAATTGCTGTTGTGAGTGTCATTTCATTATTAAAGCAGAACTACTAGAAAGTCCGTCGACATTCTTCAAGTAAACAGTACAATCACAGAGAAGTACTACTTTTTGATTTTGATGTTATAGGTCCAGGAAATATACCATCTCTAATGGCTGTCTGTTCAGGATGTTTCTGTTTCTTCCAGTCTAAAACTATACTGAAGGCTTGTTTAATTCAGTGACATTTTTTTCCCCAGCATTGTTTATCCACGCTTCAAAGATTTACTGATTAAATCGGGAAATCTAATTGTATTTTTTTTGGGCTGCTTGTGTTCAGACTCCGTAATAAAGTATCTGAGAAGTTAGATTTTTTTTCCCTAAATAAATAAATATACAGTATTGTGTATTGTATTGTGAAACTCACCGGTCTGTGTTTGACACAAGTATTAAACATTTATACTAAGGCATAGTTCATAGAGGACATACTCCTCTAAATCTTCGCAGATTATATATATAGTAAGGGATGGTATATGTAATGCAGTAGTCAGCTGGTTTATTTGGTGCATTGTATATTGAGGCTAAAGTGGAGCCTGAGTCAGAGCATTAAAAGCTTAGTGCATGTAGGTCTCAAGGCCCAGGTGAACCGTTGCCTCAGGGTTCTCTGTAGCTGATGCTGACCCTTCGGTATGTTCCTAGAAGCATCCCCGGTACACCACAGAAGGGGCAGGTGAACAGTTGAGACAGCCAGAGGGAGTTTGACCCGGCAGTCACGTTGTGTTCAGGGCACATCTCTCTTCTCCTTGGTTGACCCCTTCCCTGACTTTCTCTTTGTCTCTCCGTCTCCCTCCCACCTACTATCCAGAGAATTACGTGAGCAAAAAGGAATGAAAAGAGGTATTGTGCTCTGTTGAATGCGAACTGTGTGCATGTGTCTGTTTCTCTACTCTTGCACCGTGCAGCAATGCAGACATTGTGGCATCAATATGGAAGATTCATCAAAGGAGTAAAGAACTTATTTTAACCAGTGTCATGTGTTTACCACAGAAAACACACTTGATTAAAAGTCGACACAAACAAAATAAAACTCCCCAAAGTCATCTCGGTTATAGAAGATGTTCCAATAATTTTATGGTTTGGTTGAAATAAATCCTTAATCACAGAGCAATATGTAGACTAATTATTCCAGTAGCCTAATTTTCCTGGTGCCTCCATTTGCCACACTTACCTTATCACTTAATAAGTGTTGTTCCCCAGATGCAGATGCTTGGCTAATGCTACCAAAATTAAACAAACAAACAAACAAAAAAAACCCACCCAAAACTAATATTGTTTTGGCTTTTCAAATCTAAGCCTCACTAATAAATGACATGTTCAAATCCCCAGCAAGACAAGCTTCTAAGCTTCAGTTTGATTATTTAAAATTCTTGGCAACATGAATACGATTTTAATTGCAGTTTAATTTGTAAATGCAAGACCCGATGGATGCTAATGAAGAACGCTAGATGTGTAGCACGTCATCTAAATTGTGAGTCCTCTGCTGTAAAATCTGCTATCCAAATGATGGTTCCTGAAATCCCTCTGGGAAGTGATGGCAAATTATTTCTGTATTTTTTTTTTTTAAAGAAAATTTAAGACTAACGCCCTGTTTCCACTACATGGTACCGGCTCAACTTGACTTGACTCTGCTTTTTTATGTCTCCATTACGAAAAAGGACCTGGAATCTGGTACCTGGTACTACTTTTTTGGTACCACCTCTGCCGTGGTTTCAAGCGATACTAAACCATGACGTATAACCAGTGCAGACCAATGATTGGTCGGACAGTTTTCTCTGTGACCCTCCATTTATTAAAAAAAAAAAAAAAACAGATGTGGAGGTAGAAAGTAAATAGTGATACACATCATTAATTAATTAATTAATTCACATCATTGCAGCCAAAAATTACACCATGGTCGGGCATGTAGATTCAGTCTTTAGTGGCCGACATAAAATTTCCAATGAGAAAACATGCAACGAGCTAGGGTTTCAGCAACTCTCTGAGCAGACGACGTGGAAACGGCGCGCTGCATCGGAGTAAGGAGTTGAGCCAAGTCGAGCTGGTTCCACATAAGTGGAAACGCAGCACAGGAATACCGAGTCGAGTCAAGTCAAGCTGATAGCACATAGTGGTAGAACGTGTCAAACTTCTGACCGTGTTCCAAATTCCCCAGTCAACACTCAGTTTCTGCAAAATATTGTAGTTTCCTGTTATTGAAAACATCAGCATAGTGTTTAGGGCCTCTGTCCTGTTGGTCCAAGTTAAGCAGCCCACAATGAATTGCTAACTACAATATTAAACTGTTTAACATGGAAACAGTATTTTAGTGTTGAAAACTGGCTGTGAATCTACAGAAATTGCTTACAGTGTGTGCTTCTACAAAGCAGCAGCGTCAGTTGTTTTACTCCAAGCAGAGGCTTCAGTCCTACATTTCTAATTCTACACATATTGCTGAACTCACTGAGTAATGGCCCTTTCCAGACTTGCAGACCCACAGACTTTGTCCCACTGTCAAATTGTCAAGTGCATGAGGGCTCTCTCTCCTGGACATCTTCAGCCTTTTATGCACCCTTTCTATATGTGTGCATTTTCTGCAGACTCTGCCGGTGGGAATTACCTGTCGTTTGTAGCCTTCTGAAGGCAATCAAGAAGAAAACATGGACTTCTTCTGCAGGGTGTGAGGGTTGACTGATCAGGCAAGTTGAAGTTGCGATTGTACATGGCTCTATTGCTTCCAAGTACAAATAAAGTTACGGTACTGGCTCAGTGTGTGTGCTAAAGAGACAAGATACTCTATTTGCTGGTTATTGTTCTTCTTGAGTAGTTGGTTATCTGCACGGGGATGTATCTAGTTGTTATTCATCAGTGGTAACCTTTCTTGCTGATGTTTGCCGTGGATTCAATCTGCCTGTCCACATATTTAAATGTCAGTTCTGATTGCTGAGCCAAACCTTGAAGGCCAAATGGTGCCCTTTTCTCATACAACTCTAAAGGGGTACAATCTGATTAAAAAAAGCAAAAAAAAAAAAAAACCCTACTGTACGCCTTTGTGGGTCTGGGCTGCCCTTACTGTCAGTCAGCCAGCCACTCCCCTGATTGCTTGTCTGTGTGTGTTTCTACCGCTAACACACCCGCACTTCTCACCGTCTATCTCAATCAGCGTCCGTCTGTCTCCTTGGCTTCACGTCTGTTGGGCAAACATGAGCTAGAGGGCTAAGGTTCACATCACAAGCTTGTCTCCTCAGCCATAACCTTTGTCACATGTCGCCCGCCTTCTCACCCGTCTCTGCTCATGGTAAAAACTGACAGCGCAAATTACCAACTGCGAACAGTCTGAAAAAGAAAAAAATCTCAATTAAAAAAAATCAATAACTGCTAGTATAAGCAATGGGAGCTCACCAAATCCACTGTGCTACCATACACTTAACAAGATCTACTAAGGTTATGTTTAATTAATCTCTTAAATTAAAATAACCTGAGGCA
Organism: Maxillicosta whitleyi; assembly: GCA_029822895.1. NCBI lineage: Eukaryota > Metazoa > Chordata > Actinopteri > Perciformes > Neosebastidae > Maxillicosta > Maxillicosta whitleyi. The sequence continues at coordinate 2,760,779 of JAPSES010000058.1, forward strand.
TCAGACAGCAGACTAACTAGGAAAATGCCCCCATTAGTGGTTATGTGAATGTGAATAATTCAATACCATTAGCTATAATCTAATATTGTCATTTATTCTGCCCATATAATTGTACTGTGACTGAATTCTCACTCTGACATGATGTGAAATAAATTCAATTTTACTGAAATTTGTCTTCTTAATAAAATAATAATTACAAGATGTTCTTATTTTTGCCCCCGAGCAGAGGAAAAAAAACGAGTGCACAATATTTTCCTATTTACTGACTTTAGTTGGCGTATCACATTTCACATAGCAAGGTTGATGTGTTTCACAGAACAAAATGTGTAAAAATGGAGGATCTAATTGCAGAAACACGTATTCAGAGTAATGTTTTCATCAATATATAATCACATGAAATCAGAATCGGTGTGTTTTTGTTGCCATAGAATACGCAGTTATCTACAGTAAGGTCATGGAGTCTGACATTCTGGATCGCCATGTTTCTAAAGCGGTTTATAACACACATACTCTTCATCTATGTTTTTTTTTTTTTTTTGTCTTGTAGTGAATGGAAAACTGTGCAGGTGCATTGCTGTCATCTGCTTTGTATGAGTGTGGGCCAGAGTTAATTAAAAACAGAAATACAGGCTTTAAAGAGTGTTTTCACAGCCACCATCATCAAACAGTTACACACATTATATACATTATAAAATTAATTATACACAACAATAAATACAGTTGTGGAAAAAATTATTAGACCATCAAAAATAATTGAAAACAGTGGTTATACAATCAAGTACTAACTCTTGTGTGTATCATGTGACTAAAACAGACAGAAAACAAAACATGGAATGCCTGTTTTTGGGCAGTATGATGTTATAATTATCAGGGCTGTAGTGATACACTAATCTCATGATACAATACGACACACGATATGATATATATTACGATATTTGGCCAATGATAGGATTTGATTCGATTTGATATGATTCGATACACTTACATCATTTTCTGAAAGATTTTAAAGGAACAGTGATTTTGGTGACATCTTGTAAGTGTCCCATTGACTTGGATTCAATTAATTGAATTGAAAACTGGAAGCAATTACACAATATATGGCTCTGACTGGACAGAGAATCTACCATTTGCAAATGGTGGAAAAAATTAATCAAAGATGTGAAACGTGTAATGTCACAAGTGAACAAAACTGACACTATTTTCAGTGGAAGTCATCTGTTGGTGTGGCCTGTGTAATCCAGGGTGGAGGGGGTACACTTGTGCACTGTTCAGTAAGGGGGTGGGGGCTGGGTTTCAGTCGATTGGTCGGTGGGTGGGGGCAGGGCTCTGCCGGTTTCTTGTATATTCATGAAAGTGAAACTTCATGCTCATTTATGCGCTAATGTGACAGTTATTTTTTATTTTTTTTGTATGAAATGTATGGTGTGGTGGCAATGATTTTGTCATGGCGTCGCTTTCCTTCTCCTTTTTAAGCCTGAAGTGCTCCCACTCATCTGCTTTTGTGTATGAAGGTGATGGATTTCTATTTGCCACCATTCTCCTGAATCTCTTAGCTCTGATTGCATAAACAGGAAGAGAAAGATGTCAGCGTCTGTGTAAAGAGAGTATCTAGATGGGTAACTTGCTAGAAATGCTCTACAGAGACACTAGCAGCCTGCTGACCTAATCACTCTTCCTGCAATGTGAACAGGAGTAGAAGTGCTTCAATACTTATGGCTGAAAAATGTATACTTTCTGGGGAAAACAAACAAACAAACAAACAAACGTGTGTGTGTGTGTGTGTGTGTGTGACTGTGTGTGTGTGTGTGACTGTGTGTGTG
>JAPSES010000058.1:2823038-2838998 GCA_029822895.1 Maxillicosta whitleyi
CCCCCCCCCCGCACGTGGCGGAGGTCTGCGAGTGCTTTTCTAGTTTTTATTATTATTTTCTTCTTTCTCATTTGTCTGTATGGGTCTGTCACTGACATGTGCTGTCTGGGGCATGGAATAGGGTTCTAGTTTCTGTGTTTTATATCTCTAAAGAAAATAAAATGTGTTAAAAAAAGGTTCATTATCTTTTGCAGTTAATGATGCAACTGAAGTGATCATAGAACACATTCAGCGGTAGAGGTTAGCAGGACAACAGTGTTAAATGGTGATTTCCGTGTCTTAATGACTGCCAGAGTTCGACTTACCACAGCATCAATGGCAGGAGAGCTGTCGCCAACCACCAGCAGAGAAGGGCACCTGGGTTAAACAGGAAAATGTTACAAATTATACTGTTCAAATAAACGCACAGCAAGGATCGTCTGCCTGTTCATTCATGATGACTTACTTGAGGGTTCTGACGTTGCTTCCAGGGACTGGCCTCTCGATTTCCAGATCCCTCCGACTGTAGAGAAGAAAAAATAGTCTGAGTTCAGCTTCTGTATTCTTTTAACATCGAGTCTTTTCGTGAAATCCCAAATCTAAGGGTAGGGTCAGTGTTAAGCAGGGTTCTGGCTAGCACAATTTAGTGTATTAGCCCCCGATGCTACAATTTTGACCCGATACGCTAAATTTCAGTACAGTACGACGGAGCATTAGGACCATTCATGAAGGAGAAGATATTTTTTGATATGACGAAATTAAAGTCAACATGTCGGCATTAAAGTCAAAATTCCGAGAATAAAGTTGAAATCGGATGTTGACTTTAATCTTGATGGGTCAACTTTAAACTCGACATGTTGACATTAAAATTGGAAATGTCGAGAATGAAGATGATGTCCCATAAAGATTAAAGTCGACATTAAATTGAAATTTTATTCTCGGAATTTCGAGTTTGATGTCGACATGTCGAGGTTAAAGTCGACCCATCAAGATTAAAGTCGACATACAATTTCAACTTTATACTCGGAATTTCGAGTTGCTTGAAGCACCTACTCTGAATTATCTGTCTCTATTGTGCGTCTCCTCGGAGGATGCATTTACAGCCTGAGTGAGTGAGTGTGCTGCCATTGGCTCCTTCTGTGCTGACGTCAGAACACTGATGTACGGTGACGTTCTTTTACGCTTAAATCAACGGCAACAGCTCGGGAGTGGCTGCGCTCCCTCAACACCCCTACTCTAAAATAAAATCCTAGCTAGAACCCTGGTTAAGGTTATAACAGAAGAAGTCTAAGGTGAAGATGCAACGAACACTATGTTCTACATCAGTTTAAAGATGGATAAAATGTAACCCAACTAGTTGAAACATCTCTATATTCCTTTTCTTAAAATGGCATTTTACAATTTCCCTTCTGCAGCAATGACACACCTTTCGTAGGACTTGGCAAAGAGATGCAGGTTAAACTGGTTCATGTCATTGATGATGTGGTGGCGATATGTCGCAATCAGGTCCTGGTTGTGGTGAATCTCCTCCTGTGGGGACAAGACACAGCAAAATATATTCAATTCATGCTTGAACCATAGAGGCAGAAACTATGAAGCTCCATTCTGGCAAAAATGCAGATAAAAGTCACAGGTGTACCTTTCCGAAGAGGTGGGTGATGATCATGCCGGTCATGTCATGGGTCAAGCCGCTGAGCTGAAGGTAGAAAAAAAAAAAATCAGCAGTTAGCCTTAGCATTTGTTTATCATTTTGGCTATTATTACATAAAACTTCTACATATATATGTGTGTATAAACTATTATTGTGGGTTTGTATGTACTTTGTGAGCTGCCCAGTCCATCCAACCTTCAGCACATGGGTTGATGTTGATGAGCACCAGGCCTTCTACCATGTTGGAGTAGTCAAGCTACAAAAAAAAAAAAAAACCTCCTTTAGATATTGTCATATTTTGGGTATATAAGAGAGAACGAAGAGTTAAAAGCTGCCGTCAGCTTTTTATCAACAAAGTGAGATGTCCTACTGAGCACAATGTTAGTGTTGAGCTGATCTGGAACATTCCACAGGCTTTTATGGCTCAGCAGGCTCAAGCAATAAGCAGTGTTACATTGCCAAAAACAGCACAAAGTAGAAACACATTAGCTAGCGCTGTTAATCCTCAATTGATTAAAACTTAGAATCATTAAGCCTGATCAAGAGGGTAGTTGAAGAGGGAAACTTACAGCGAATCTGGTCAGAATGTAGGCCCCGGCTCCAATGCCTATTCCAATCACACTCTTCAGCCTGGTGGACACAAATGCACACGGATACTGTTAGAACAACAGGGTAGAAATTATCTTTGGTTTAAGTGTGAACTATTGGGGTTAAAACTGCAGCTCAATTTACCCAAAATGCTTCAGCACCAGCGGGAGAGTCTCAGCAAGTTGGTCCATGGATGGGTATTCATATCTGAAAAAAACCACACACAATAAATTTAGTATTGTGGTTAATCAGGTTTGTTTGTGTATATATGACTTTGTCCTGTTCTCCCATCAGGTAACATCTGTACAGTAAGAACATAGTTAAATCCAACCAATAGGAGGAATTGATCTAAGGTTCAAAAGCATTTTAGATCAAAATTGTCAAGAAGGCTCGTGCCATCAGTTCATTTATATTGGAGGCAAAATTGCTGAACACGGCAGGTCACTATGCATTAGCCATTTGTGTGTCTGTGTCTCTTTTGACATCGTACAGTAGACAACAGTCAAAGCAGAGATTAGTCTTAACAGCATAGACACATGTCCCAGCAACACTTTAGGTCAAATTAGATCGCCTTAAGAACATCCGCTGTGATCTCCTGGCTTATAGGTCAAATGCCACTGACTTCTTGACATACATTAAGAGTGTGCATGTTTGTGAGTGTGTGAGTGTGTGAGCGTGCGTGTGTGTGTCTGGCTCACCCAGTGGAAAAGGTGTTAGCTCCCTCATGCTGTCCAGGAGCATCAACATGACACACCGCAAAGTGCTGCATGATCTCTGCCATATCCTCATGGTTAAAGAGTGTATTCCAGCAGGTTTTGTCTGGAAACGGTCAAAAGGGGGGGTTGGTGTTGTTAGTGGGTAAGTGATACTGGAGTGAAATCAAGTAACCTGAGAATGAGCCACAGAACTGTAGGGTTTGTTTTTGTGTATCTTGCAGGTTTTGTAACTCATCGTGTTGCATGTATGATACTGTGATAACAATCTGTCAAGGTCCTTAACCGAGTTTAAATGGTTTAATGCAACAGAATTAACAATATAAAGTTAGCTCGGTGAACTTAATCTGGTCCCACGTGGTGTTAATTCAAAGCATGGCAGGCTTTAGCAACAACAGATGCTTCACCTACAAAGAGCTGAATAAGAAGCGAGGCTTACGGTTCAGTCCAATGTCGTGAAAGGTGAGGATGACAGGTCTGTCACCCTTGGGAACCCCGTTCATTGTACAGTGGATTCGTCCATGTGGAGTGTCCACATCATGCTCCTAGAATAATAATAAGAATAATAGCGCTTTGTTGACATGTGATGATAAAAAGACAAAGAAAGCATCAAATAAAAGAAATTATATAAAGAAATTCAGCTCTAAAAAAAAAAAAAGATGAGCACCAATAATAATTAAGTGGCCAATGTTTCATTTCAGACGTACCCATCCGTTTTGTCTCAGCAGTACAATAAACTTCATTACACTGAATTTCAATGTTTAATTCTTAAATCAATAAGCCAACAAGAATTTGGAAGACAAATAAAATCTAAGACTGAACCTCCACAAGTTTCTTCCATTGAAATACAACCATGTTACATCTACATGTCATACAAATTCCTCTCAATTCAACAACAATCTCCATAAAACCACTTGAAAATGCTCAACAAAGACACTATAAAAGCATGAATCTACTCACGCTGACTTCAATCTCAGCCACAATCATTTCCACATCAGAATCTTCCAGAACCATGTTTGTAAAATTGGAGCGCTCACAACTAAACAGAAGTAAAGGTGTACTGGCTCTGAGCAGTAGATCCAAATACCCGTAAGCCTCTAAAGTTGTTGCACCCAGCTCTCAGAGCTGCAATTTATACCCATGCTGCTGACCAGTTGGCCTAAGCCCCTTGCCTCCCATGGTGCCTTGCAGGCTGGTCAAAACAAGCTAATTCTAGATGAAGAGATCCCTAAATTGGATCAGCCAATGTCAGACAGAGGGGCATCAACTGGTGGAGTTGACATGATAAACATGGGCATGCGATTAGTGTGAACAACATGCTGAATGAATGAATGAATGAATGAGTGAGCGGACGACAGCAGCCGTTATTCAGCACTATTAAGTGGAAAAATAACACCTGACCTTTGCCTGTAAAAAAGAGAATATACCAACACTGAGCCTAGTGGCAAACAGTCCTCACTGGTAGAAATAAGAAATATATACATTATGTAAAAATACAATATTTGACTCAATTATCCATCTTTTATTTTATTCTAAGAAAGATATATCCCATGCAAAACTGTTATTAATTAATTAAAACATGCTGGTCAGTTTGTCACAACGGTATAATTCATAAAGGGAAATACTACAGCATTTCAAATATATTTTCACCAAATAATTCATTTTGGAATATGAGTGTGAGTGAACAGTGAATCATAATAAACAACATTAGCCTTCAGTGACCTGTCCTTTACAGTACAGAGTAGCATACGTGATGGCCTACTGGGTTATTTTTAATCTGCGTCGGATCTTCTGGAGAGGAGGTATTTAACCTGTTTACTGGACGTACCACGTACAACGCGTACACGTAAACATCTACAACACCCCGCGCTCCACCCTCCCTCTACCTCTACATGACACGCTCAAGCACAGAAAGAATACAGGTAACATAATCCTGACTGGCAATGTGTACGTGTGTGTGTGTGTGTGTGGGGGGGGGGGGGGGTTTACAGGAGAATGTATTTATATGCTATTACATTCATGTTTACTGGAAATGCCTCATTATCATCATATTAATCTAATAAACTATTGCTAATATTAGAGGATTAGCCTGTACAGGTCTATCACATTAGATCTCAGGTCATGTGATCAGTCAGTGTGGCACCAAAGTGAGTTAATAAGACATCAGGGCTGATTCGGTTCTTTAATGGGACGCTCTGAAGAAGCTCCACCCACTGGATGGCTCAGCAAAGAACATGCCGATTCACACCCTGACCTGAACCATAGGGCACTGCTTTTTACCAACTTAAAGCTTTAGTGGAAGTGAGCGAGTGCGATTCCATAAGTGACATTCAGCACTTTGTATCGGAACGTGTGAATTACCTGGAACTTAACTCATCTGCAGAAAGTCTACACTTTGATGGACATTTGGACTAATCTTGGGTGTTTTCCAAGAGTCACAGAAAACATATAGAAGCTCCTAAAACTATGCTAATTGCCATTTCACTTTTCCATGTCATTTATCTTTACATTTAAGTTAAATCGAAGAGGCTGCAGTAGAAGAAAGTTTAGCATTTTAAGACTCAGAAAGGACTTACTGACTTTTTTTTTTTTTTTTTTGCCTCCTGCAGCTTTAATTTCAAGCTCACATATGTCCAAAGTGTATATTGTGAGTTTACCTTAAAAATCTCATATATCATTCATTGTATTGTAATGTGCTACTATCTTAGGCCACGATTAGGTTGTTTTCTTTAATCAACTTATAATGCATTTCCCAGTTTAAGTATAAAGAACCAACCAAAATAAACAAGAACTATGTATTGAAAGTGTTTAGAAAAAAGTATTCAGTTTATACCTAAATGTATTTAGTATTATCACCTTTTGCCCTTTGCTCTTGAATTATTCTGTGCAAATAGGGTTTAAACAGAACTAATTTTAATGTCTTTCAAAGTTTCATTCAATACACATTTCATTCTGGTTTGGTTTGGTGACTTTTTGTAATGTAAACAGAGGTTTTTGTCATGTAAACAGATATGGGTCATTTTCCAGATTTTTCTATCATACATGTATTTGATCATGTTTTCATGTTCATAAAAAAAGTGACTTATAAATAAACATATATGCTATTTACAACAACTCACACTTTTACATGGTACTGTTGTTTTTGTGCCAACTCCTGGTTTCAAAGTCTGCTGCTGCTAAAGGTAAATACTATGCTGTTCCCGGTTTTCGCTTTCCTGTCGGTGCCATGGACACCGTTATATGAACACCCCGGTAAATCATGTCAGGTTGTCAGGGTTCCGATGGGTCCAGTGGGCCCTTAAGTACTGACTGAGGATGATGACTATATAGATCAGGGGTGTCAAACTCATTTTAGTTCAGGGGCCACATTCAGAAAAATTTGATCTGCAGTGGGCCAGACCAGTAAAACAATAACATAATAATATATAAATAATGTCAACTTGAACCTTTTCTCTATGTTTTGGAGCAAAAAAAAAAGTACCTTTACATTATGAAAATGTTTACATCTACAAACTATCTGTTCAAACAATGTGAATAACATGAACAAACTGAAAAAAATAGGTGTCATTTTAACAATATTATGTCTCAGTTTATCATTTATATGTTAGTATTTTACTGGTCCTACTCACTGGAGATTGAATTGGTGTGAATGTGGAACCTGAACTAAAAGGATTGTTCATATCTTAGTGTCATTTTTGCTTTTCACAAATTCATCTAAAGGGCCGAACAGGACCCTTTGGCAGGCCGGATTTGGCACCCGGCCCACATGTTTGACACCTGTGATATAGATGTTACATCAGAAATACAGATATATTATCTTCAGAGCTGTGAGATTTGTTTAATAATGGGGGGAAAAAACTCCCATCTATGTCAGAATACCTCCTCTTTAAAGGTTTTGAGAGAAAACCATTTTTCCAGAAACACATAAGTATATAAATATATACGACAGAGCATTAGGGCCATTCATGAAGGAGAAGATATTTTTTGATATGATGAGATTAAAGTCAACATTAAAGTCGGCATGTCGACATTAAACTAAAAATTCCAAGAATATAGTTGTAATTGGATGTCGACTTTAATCTTGACGGGTCGACTTTAAACTTGGAAAAGTCGAGAATAAAGTTGAAAGATTAAAGTCGACATCAAATTTAAATTTTATTCTCGGAATTTCGACATGCCGACATGTTGACTTTAATCTCATCATATCAAAAAATATCTTCTCCTTCATGAATGGCCCTAATGCTCCGTCGTAAATACATACGTTATGTTAGTGTGTTTGTAAGATTAACGTGCATTGTGGTTGAAAACAGAGGCAGTGACATGTTTTCTGAGGCTCTGACTCTGTCCAAGGTGCTGATGCAGCCCCCAGACTCAGACGACAGTGTGTGCAAGTATGTGTGAATGTGCTGGAGAAAAAGATTACTTTTTTTGACAAACTTATTACAAAAGTCCAGAGTGTGCTTCAACATTCCTGCAGTTAACTCAATTAGCAAAGCCCAAATTAGATTTTGCCGTTATAGAATACACCATGGACAAAAGGTCATCACCGAGGTCAATGAGGTAGTGCAACACTTTGATCCAAACGCTTCACTGAGTATTTCTTTTAATCGACCACTAGATGGTACTAGCCAAGCTATAAAAGATGCCATGAACTTGCCTGTGTGTACAAAAAGCATCTGTCTTCTCAAACTTAGGCTAAAAGCTGAATTTAGTGCACAGATGGTGGACACACTGAACCTTGATCTCATTTTTTTGTGTCTGCAAACATACCTTCATAACAAGCTGCTGCACAGCCTCTCTCAAACCCTGCAAGGAAAGAACAGAGTGATGAAAACAATATAGGACTAATGTGATTACAGTGTAACATGCTGTAATCAAATATCCTGAAGGCTTCATCCTGTTACCACATGTAGTTTCACAGCAACTCTATAGAAACGATAGGACAATGTAAAGCTGGTAAGCGATGTATGCGTGCATTTTAACGATTTCATAGTAAACAGGACTCAAACAAACATGAACTCATTTAATACTTCAAGAATAATTAATAAGCGGGCTGATTTTAATTGCGTATTGAGCTAGCCCTGCAAAATGTGGCTACAAGACTTAACTGGAACACCGCATTTGGAAAGGATATGTTGTCAATAATTGACTAGACTGGACTGGACTAGACTTTATTGTTATTGTGTGTACAAATTAAATTAGGAGTCTTTCAATTTTATTAAAATAATAATAATAATAATAAATTAATCTGGCAACCCTTATTCTGAAAGGATCATTTCTGCATATTTACTTAATTACTTTTTTATATATGCTGACAAGTATATGAGGAGGATAGAGAGGGGAAATGGGTCAACATTTTCTTGTTTTGCTTGATTATATTTGTAAATATTCATGGTTACTATGCTCATTATTGTATCTTACATAATAGAAAATGAGCACTGATCTGATTACATGCCGCTCTACTGAATCTGCTTATGAAAGTCAGCATTGATCCTCTAAAACTACTTTGGAGGAGGATAAATTACCCACGTTTTTTGGGGTAGTTTGATCAATGTGAGAATCAACATTTGTGTTTTCAGTCCTATTTGTTAGTTTGTCTGTTAATCTTCATATTATACTACAGTTAAACTGTTGTAATGACCACAAACGAATGTCTTAAAAAGGAATATATTGTGATTGACAGAGGTCTAAAATGCTATGACAGACAGGAATATAGTATAGACAGGAAGCCAAATAATTATTTTAACATAAAACACATTCAAAGCACAGACATACAGATGAGCTATACACGCAACTTTTAGGTATAAATCAATCAAAACTTAATAGCACTGCATGCATGTTAAGCTTGAACTGAATTTTCCATGTGAGAGTCTGTACCTGCAGGTCCTTGTCAACCAGCAGGGGCTTGGACTCAACAACCTGGATGTCATCCATTTCCAAAGAGCTGCAGGGTCTGGGGGTCAGAGAGGATACGTCAGCGAGTGACCAGTTCAACATGTGTTTGAGATTTCCAGGCTTTCAAATAAAAGAGCTGCGCAATCAATCAAATTGCAATGCTAGTGATTATATAATTGCAAAGCTGTTGCAACTTAAAGGATGGGTCTGCGTATAGTGGGATTTTATACTCAGTGACTGAACAGAGGTGCTGTGCAAAACAGAAAAGCAACATAGAACATTTGTGCATCTTTCTGCTTGTTTAAGTTTGCATGTTTTTTTTTTTTTAATAAATCAGATAAACAAAAAGAAAAAAACACATTAGAAAATGATCAGTAGTCTGCGTTTTATTTATTGAGATTCTTCCTACTTAAGTTTCATGGGAAAGTGAGAGGATGTTTTAATGTGTTTAATAAAACATCCATCAGTTGAAAATTCCAGAGACTAAGCACACACTACTATCAGTAGAAGCTTCTGACTGGTGGCCTACAGCACAGGAAACCGATTTACACACCATGAAACAGCTAATAAGTTGAGGTCAGGGTGTATTTGTTATCTTGCAAAAAGTCTACTGCAGCCTTGTGAATATGAACAAACACACACACACCCTGCAGAGATCCAAACATGCATGAACGGGAAGTCAGAACATGCAGAGACTGGCATTATGACCCGCGACAACGTGAACACTATATAACAGACCACACCCAAGAGAGGGAACAGACAACCTGACAGACGGGGGTTTCACAGGCAGACGGGCCTCACATGAATCCGCTGGTGGGTGAAGCAATGGAAAAGTGCACACTGCTCTGGGTTAAGGCCCGTTTATGCTTACTTTACGATATGAATTGGTTTCAAACGTTATTCAGAAGTCACTGCTTTCATACTCAGATGAATCCATTGTGTTGTAATATGCGTTCGTCAAACAATCCAGCAGAGGGCGCTGCTAATAACTATCATACTGGACAAATACCATGAAGAAGAGTAACGTTTTTTGAGAAGAAGAAAAAGAAAGTCAATAAGAAACATAGCGATGACAGAAGAGGTATTACTAACGTGGATTCTAATGATATTAAGAAGGTAGTTGTCGGAAATATGTCGGACACAGTCGCACTTTGAAAAGTTCCACCATTTATGGAAAGGATTCTCTACAAATGTCAACACTGCCTCCAAGGCTCGTGGCGGTACTGCAACGTATTCTCCGTTTGGGTTCACATCCGCAAACTCCCATAGATGGACAGAACTACGCACGCAATGAACGCAGAGGACGGACAGACCTCTGTCTATGTAGGTCTGCGTCTTTAACCCCCAGTATTAAGGTTCCATTAGTCTAGTCTGTCTACACACATGTACTTTAATCAGGTAAATACAGCCCAGAATTAAAAACTGCTGATCATCATTTCAAGGCTGGAAGAAAAAAAAAAAAAAAAACGACACAGAGGTTCCTTTGGTGTTTAGGCCACAAGACACAGATAAGACAGAGCACACAAAACAAAGACTGAGAAAGAAGGGAAAAAGAGGAATGTAAAGAGGCACCAGGCGTCAGATTGTGCTGTGGTTCATGATGCTGTGTTGGAAGAGAGCGAGCAAACTGCAGCTCTGCATGCAAATCAAATTATCCAGTTAAGAGAGGCCTTTGTCCTCCACTGGCCCCGGCGACTCCTGAGAGCCAGAGGCCTGCTCTCAGTTCCTCCAGTGCTAAAATGACCAACAGACAGACACACATGCATATACAGGAAGCGACTGTCTCCCCAGTTCCCATCAATACATCCCAACCTCTTGTCAGCGTTCCTCTGGCATTCTCACCAAGAGCATTCTGAAGCTTTCTTGTTCGTCTCAGTTGCTGTTTGGACGCTGTCACCATGTTTGCCCTTTTCCAGCCTCTGTCCATCTGTTTTGTGCTTTGTATGAGTTTCTTGTTAGTGTTTGTATACACCCCAAACCTAGAAACTCCATCAACATCAACCTAAAAGGGCTGTAGCGGGGTGGCCTTCAGAGCAAAAAGGTGGCCAGTCAGGGGAAGAGATTAATGACTGTGAAAATGTGCTGATGACGATCATCAAGCAGAATACGCCCTAGACACACACATGCTCCTCTAACCAGGAAAACAGAGAGACCGGAGCCAGCCAGATCTCACAATAGCACAGAGGAAGAGGAGTATCAAACAACAGGTTCATTTTTCTGCAGAGGCCTTCAAAAACATGGCCGCCTTAGCACTGCAGGACCTTTGTTGGAGAGGACACAAGTTCAGCCCCCGTTGAGATTCCTCAAGCCCGTGTGAGAGGAGGCACGTTTATGGTTTGGACTAATGCTGAAAGGCCGTTTTAGACGCTAAACAGTCTATGAATCTAAATATCTAGGACTATTTGCAAACATTGGCCACATTAACGCAGACAGCTCATTAACCAAAAGGCAGAGTTCAGACTTCCTCGACATTTGGACAGTGTTTAATACTTGTTAGAACATGTTGGCAGCAGAATGTCCAACTGGGCAGCACAACTAGGTCACCCGCTGTTGAAACCAGAGGTGTTTGTCTTACTGAGCCAATGCTTCACCTGGCCAAGTGGAGAGGAGGCGGGAGTTTAACCCCATTGGATCCTAATCCCATGAGACGACACATGAACATTGTTACCTTGGCACTGTCTGTGTAAGGAGAACGTATTCAGAGCTGTAGGCTTTAATGGAAACGCGTTTAGAATATTGTCATTGGAATAGTTTTGCTGTTGCTCCATAACACACTGACTCATGTGCGTAACCGTATATTAAATAGGGAAGTGATGTTTTTGTAGATCATCTTTTTCTCAGAGATTTCATGTTGCTTCTGCAGCGGGTGGGGGGGTGGGGGGGGTTCTTTAACCTGGCCTCACTCCAAACTGGTTTGGCTGTCAATAGCAACAGTCACACAGAGTTTTAACTACGTCAAACCAGTTCCGATAAGAACACTGCATACTCTGGCTTCTGCTTTTTTTTTTCCCCCTCTCTTTTCTTTAAAAAAAACAAAACAACATAACGCTGTTGAAAGGAGAGCAAGCTATTCAAGAGCTTGGGCCTGGCAGAAGTGAAACGGTGTTATGCAATGAGCAGGAATGAACAGGAAACAGTGGGAGGATATATAGGCTCAGGCTCATCCAACAAGAGCGTCTCAAAAGCAGCTGCACGGCTGACAACGCAACGAGTTTGACTTTTTCTGTAGGAAGACATGGACTACATTCAGATGCAACTTCTTTATAATAAACCATAGAAGTGAAAAAGCCTTTGTTATTGTTTTCATGTTCTGACTGCATTCTTGTAGATTTCATCAACACAGTTGTATAGAGATGGGAGCTTTTACAAACTGTCGGCATCCGAGGAATTTCAATCCAATAGTGGCTGCACAGCTGGAATTGTTTATTTAAGGGAAAATACATCTCAATTCACCTAGAGTTTGTCACTCAATAAAGCAGGTTTATTTAAGTATTTCTTCCTTTAGTTCAACAATTACTCAGTTTCTGGTAAAGTCAAAGATAATAGAGTAAAACTAGGTGTTGGCTACAATCTAACCTACCTTCAAGTCAAGAATCGGTTTAATTTTTGCCATTTTAGTGACTAAACCTTAGTGTGTGGAACCCTGAACAGCCACTACTTAATGATGAACCGCTGTTTTAACTCAGTGACATGATGAAGTCATTTTAGCTTCAGGGGAAAACAGCATTAAAACACTAAAGCAGCGTTACTTGGACTTGTTCTGCACCGTAAGCCCAGTCTGAGTCTGCAGACAGAAACATACCGTATGTGGCGATTAGATTTGTACAGCCACAGAACAGTCTCAATTTTAGGGGAGCGGAATCAAGGCCAGGCAGACCAGTCTCCACATTGACTCCATATAGTTTTAAATCCACAAGCCCGTAGTATCCATCTGTAGAAACAATGATTGCTTCCCTAATCTTTGGGAACTCGAGTAATCTGTCAAATCCCTGGTTCTGAAATATCAGCAGCAGCAGCAGGCCTGCTCCTATAAGCTGTCACAGACCTACATTTTTATAAAATATAGTAAAAATGGCATGTTTTGTCTCTATAGTCACCAACAGTGCAATGGTCCGCATAAGGAGGGGGGGTCAACAACAGTAGACCTAAACACTCCCAGTAACATCAGCAGAGGTTAAAGCTACTGCTGTTCATTGTGACTTCACCACAGCCATGTGGGCTTGTCTGATCAGGTTCATAATCTGTTAGACAGGATTGAAGAGGAGGATTTGATCTTTCTGAACATTTAGCTGGTAAACACGGGTTATTTTGACAGTAACACGCGCTAAATATGCTTTTTATTCTCTGGTATTAACGCCTTAAGTTAATATTATTTTTCAGATTTAGCTCCCTGCTCCATCCTTTTGACACGTTTTGATTTTCAGTTAAATATTAAGGCTAGAAGGCAAAGAGGATTTACTGTGCAACATTCCACTCCTGTCTGTTTTTGTTTTTTGTTTTTTTGTGAAGAGCTTCCTCCTGCATGTGTGCTTACAGTGTCACGTGTCAAAAGCATGTTAATCTGGGGTAAGTTTCTCTAGTTGTTATTGATGATGATGATGATATGGCACGCATTTCTGCTGCAAAAACAAATGGTTACACTCTAAAACATTTCCACAAAAATACGCATCTATGAATAATTAGGCTTTAACTTTATCTTCCCGCGCGCGCGCGCGCACACACACGCACAAAACAGACTTTTTAAATATTTCTCTAGTATATAACACCCTTCCACCCACACAAACTGAAAAAAAAAACTATTCTGTTCCTTTTGCCAAATGGGAATAATAACGTGTCCAGACATGCAACTGAGAGCCACAAAAATAAAATGACATGATTTAAACCTACCTGTGGATTTAAGTTTTGATTGTCCTGAGATAGACACTTCCACGCACAAAAAAAAAACTCCAAAACTCCTCAAAACCTTGTCTTTTTTTTTCTTTCTTTCTTGTCCTCTTTTGTCAAAGAGCAGAAATGGTCGCAGTGACAAACGCCTTTGCTTTGTTTATAACGTGCAACGCAAAAGGCGGATGTATGTGGGGAATTTTATAAAGCCTTGGGGGTGTGCTGCCCGGCCCACTTTCCACGCTGCTCTCTCGATTGGGCAACAGGCAGCTGTGGGACTGGTGATGAACGAAGCTCCAGTCTGTGTTTGTCTCTGCAGCGGCAGCGCGTAAAAGAGGCCGAGGACACGAGTGGAATACTCCCGAAGCCTCTGTCCCCACTCGAGTCCTCACCTCCCGTGACACATCACCAATACTTTTCAAAGTGTTGCCAAAGTTGTGCGTGGAAACACATTTATATTCAACTTTAATATGGAGTTTGGCTGTTTTTACGCATTTTATTTTTTACGCATCAACACATGTGATTCCTCCTCATTACGCCCACGGAGGGGGCCACTTTGCATTGCTGTCTTTCATGCCTAGGTGGTAAAATAACACTGTCATCTCTCCACAGTAAACTATCAGGGTGTGGACTGGAATCTTGGCGTGGTTCTTCTGTTGTCTTCTGACTTGAATAAACCTTAATCTGTCTTACTCTCACTCATAGGTGAAGAGAAAAATCATAAAGGAAGCAGATTGTGCAAATATAGGATGTGTTTATATAGTAAGGTGTCATTCTAGTTGTAAAATAGAGTCATGGTAGTTCTGATCTGTCATCTTTAATATTCCTAAACTCATGTCAAATACAGATATGTTCAATATGTAGACAAAGTTAATTTACTTTCATGAACAGAGGCACTTCTACAGAGGTTACATCAAATAAAAAACACAAAAGGGATCAAATTAAATGAGAGAAGTTGATAAAAATTGATTTTTAAGTTTTAAGTTACATTTTCACCAGTCACTTTTGCACTATTAAAGATATTTCTATAATAAAGCAAAGCTGAGAAAGAAAAAAAAAAAAAGCTACATAAAAGTTACCAGAGTGCAGGGAATGACGTTTCTGATACCTGGGGGAGGAACCCCAGACTCTAACAATACTTCCCACCTCCCCTCCCCACCTCATTCGAAGATGTGTTTGAGTCATTGTTGGCCGTGGCTATGAGGCTAAGGGGCTAGGAATGCAGCCAGGCCTGCAGCCTTGATTTGAAGCCAACAGAGGAGATAAGTCTGTACAAAGGGAAGCCCTTCCCTCTTCTTGTATCGCACTGATTTTCCTTGATCACACAATGCTATTATCTAATCCAAGTCTCACCGTGCTATAGAGGGCATAATCTCAGAGCTCCTGTGTGAGCTGCTGTACACATGTTACTGTGAGAGAAACTCCGACAGACTGGTTTATCTGGCAGGAGCCTCCTCTGCCTACAGGTGTCTCACATCAAACACGTCCAATCAGAAATAATAAGAACTGTGCCGGGCTGTTTTCTTTGTGCTCCGACACCTTATAACACATGTAATCTGAGGTTTGTACAAGTATACAGCAGATCCACGTCTCAGCATCTTATGTGGACCTTGTTTGTTATCAGGGTCCAAATCCACTCGTTTCACTTACTAAGCGTGAGCTGCGGTGCAGGCCTCTTCATGGAATTTTCCACACCTGCAACAAGGCTGACTCCTCCACTGTGGATCTGCCAATAAGTGCTAGTATTGGCAATGAGTGTGTGAAAGGTCCTTGTCCAGGCACAATAGCTGCTCTGTGGGCTTGTAATCTGAGGCCCTCAATAGGAACACATTGGACAATAGCCGCCATTTGAGGGAGAAAATATAACCACTATGGTAATTTCATGTCAGTCCCTTACTGTCTCAGACACTGAATAAGACGATCAGACACACAACCACTGACAGGGGTGGAGGAAGTACTGAAGTTTAGTACTGAAGCAAAAGTACCAATACCCTGCAAAATATTTATTCAAGTAGAAGTAGAAGTACTACATCAAGAATCTTACTTCAGTAAAAGTACTAAGTATTTCCTTTAAAATGCCCTTTAAAGTGTAAAAGTCCAAGTCCTCCCACAGTGTCAGTCTGTGGACTGTGTCATTATGATACAGAATGTACACATACTTATTTATGCACAACAGTGTCACAACTACATTATGTGGATTGAACAGATTGGTGTCAATATTGTGTGTGTGATTTTTCATGTAAGATTTAG
>JAPSES010000058.1:2844699-2857699 GCA_029822895.1 Maxillicosta whitleyi
ATAAATGAGGGACTAATATTTATGGTGGTGGTGGTGGTGGTGGTGTGTGTGTGTGTGTGTGTGTGTGTGTGGGGGGGGGGGGGGTTGCACTTGGCGGAGGTCTGCGCTCTACTCAGTGCCATTCTAGTATGAGCTGTAGCCATGATATATGTCTGAATATTTTTGTTTATAAAGTCTATAAACACCAATATTTCAGAAAAAATATGTGACAGTGACTTAAAACTGGAAGCAAAACTGAAGATAGTGCAGTTAAATATTGGATGTGTGACTTTTTTTTGGCCAGGCAGAGTATTTATCATAATATAAAACTATATTATAACATTAGTCATTACTGTTTTGTATCACAGACCAGTGTTAGAAAAGAAACACCTGAATTCAATGTGTCCCCGAATTGTATGATTGTTAAATAAAGCTGTGATGTTCCTGTCCACTCCAGAGGATAAAACGCAGGAGGATATAAACATATGATGATCAGAAGGTGAAAGAGTGTAGATGGAACTAACAACAGCAAGTGACAGTGAGTTGAGTCTAAAACATGTGAAGTATTTTTAGACATTTATGTGTGAAATATTTTATTGTTTTCCAAGCGATGTGACTGTGGTTACTTGGCCTTATGTTGGTTTCCATCCCATCATAAACAGGATGTCTGCGCTGGTATAGATGCAGAGAAAAAAATGAAATTATTACGTGGCTTCATGAGATCTCATCTATTGCTGAGATGGAACCAGTTTGTTATAATAAATGTAATACATGAAACTGGTCGACAGCGACTTTCTTCGTTTTCATCTTTTCTACAAAAACCCCGTTTTATTTTGGATGTTGATAGATTTTGTTGTTCTGTCAAAGTCTATTCACTGTCTGGTGTGTGCAGTTTTAAAGTAAAAAAAAAACAAAACAACCTAAAAACGGACCAATTTTAATTGAACTAAAGCAAAAAACACATTTAACAAAACATTTATTTAACAAGCCTTGTGCTCACTGGCTGTTATTTGTGCCTGTATGTTCAGCTTTAAACCAATGAGGCATTATTACTTTGTATTATTTTGGGTTTAAACCATATTCCGTTAAAAACAGTTTGTTAGTCATCTTTTTAAATACCAGTATCCTTCAATGAGGTAAGTAGAAAACACTTTTAAGATAGTAATATATTAGTGTTTACCTTAAAAGATAACATGTTAAAGGGGGGGTGAAGGGTGTAAATTGTCCTTGATGAAAACTAAATGTTTAATATATTAAACCAAGAACAGTGGACTCAAAGTTACCAACAATTACACCAAAAAATAAAAAAAATTACTACTAGCTTAGTGTGAGGATGAGAATCAGGTGAAAGGACTGGATTCTTCCGACTCCCTTTGAAGCACAACAGTTTTTTGTTTTTTTTTCCTTTTTGTTGTTTCATTGTTATTTTTCATCTCTGTTTAGTACTACATGTCTGAAATAACTAAGACTAAAAAAAACAGGTTATATGTAGAATTCTGGACTCACTGAGCCTCCAGGTAGAATGTGTATTGTTATATTTTACTGAAACTACAAAAATTCAATACGACTGATTACATTATCCAAGTCTTTTCCCTGTTTTGTCTTCTTTTGTTTTCCCCTTTTCAACAAACCCTGTTTTCTTTGGAATATTGATTGATTTTGGTTTCTGGCGGTGTTTATTCTGTGTCTGGCGTTAAACCAAAACAAAAAAATTCCAAAAATATTGATTTTTATTAAATCTGAAGCAAATAATAAACACAACTCCTAAAACCCAGCACCTACAAAAGCTTGAGTCAGTTAAAGGTGTTGGACTCATGGACTGTACCACCACTGCCTCATCTGGTATCAGGAACCCCCCCCCCCCCAGTAAGTATTAACACACAAATGGATGTGATTAGATCTAAAGTTGGAACTTCCTGCGAAAATATATAACACCTTTGACACACGGTTACTCCGAGAACAAAAGACACAGGACAGACTCCGTGAAATAAAATGCCATTTTATTGTTCAGCCGTGTCATAACCTCGTCTCCAAAATAAGCACAGCAGGACTACAACTGGTTCATCGACCTAGCTACCTTTGATAGCACATAAAACTGGGTTTTATTAGACCACCAGTGATAGCATTAAAGACTTTTCTATCAGACATCCAATGATAGCATACAAAATAGTTAACCTACAAGTGATACTGTATATAAAACACTTGTCTCTAGATTTATCCCCACCCACCCTCAATTTCACCCGTATCCCTCTTTAGAACATTTGTGACACTGACATATTTTATGCTTAAACAAGCACATATTAAGAATGCATAATTCTCCATTTTTGAGATTATAAAAAAAAAAACTACACAATGTTACACTTTAAGTCAGAGTACAATTCAACTGATTATTAGTGTTCTACACATTCGGCCATAAACCAAAGGAACATTGTATAATATCACTATAACTTAACACTACATGTAATATACGTTTAAAAAAAAAAATTACAAATGATTAGCAATTGAAGATAAAATGAAGATGGCTAGTGCGAAGGCAAGCTGGGTCAGTACCATAACAGAGAATGAGTAATACAAAAAGAAATAAAAAAATAGAATAAGAAAAATAGAAACAAAAACTGATAAGAATACAGGCAAGGCTAAAACATATGTGTTTCCAACTTTTAAGATCCACCTCATGTGCATTCATCCATATAGGTAACCTGCTTCCAGACCTCCATTGTGTGATTCCACATCTTACTGATTCTTAATCCCACTTCTTTTCCCTGTTTCAACTTGCTTAAACATTCCAGTGGCAACCATCTTCTTTGTTTTCGTGTTTCAGGCACTTTCCAAGACCTCTTTTTCCACTCCATACCTTCAACAACTCTACAGGCCAATTATAATGCTGTTTCAGACAATACGGGCCGATCACAATGCAGGTTCTACTTGAATACAACTGTAAAAGAGCATAGGGCATATTTGTAATAAAGTGCTGTCAATAACTTAAAACATTGACTTTACTTATGAGGCAGAGTTAAGCGTCTTACCAATCCTACAGGTCGGTGTCAAACCAGGCCAGCTGGTTGCTGTCCATTAGGTCCTGGGTGTGACCGAGGTCTGGCAATGGATCAGTGTGGTGGCCCAGGTCTGGCAGAGTGTCAGCATGATAGTCAGCGCCTTCCATCATGGGGTCCAATAGGGTGTCCTGGCCGTAGGCTGCTGGGTAAGCGCGGTAGGCTGAGTCTTGAAGTTAAGAAAGTAAAAGTCATAAGAACACTTGAACGAACTTCCTGTTCAAACTATTGCTTTTATCTACATGACACTGGCTTCAAATTCAGTCTGCCAAAACAACAGGACGTCATCAGCCACTGTGACAGCTGTTTTTGGTCCTTTTGGGTTTTCAGAAAGTAATTATCAAATTAAAGTGAAATGTACAAATGTCATTTTAATTTGAAATATACATGTGAATACTTTAAGAGAGCTGTTTCATTAGAGAAGGGGTACTCACCATCCTGCCTGTAAGCCAGAGGGTCCCCTTGAGCTCCCATATCCAGTCCCAAGTCTCCAGTCTGTAGTCAAGGCAAATGTACAGTTAATACAACTAAAACATTTACGGAGTAGATGTCCATATCCTAGTGCTGCACTAAATATTTAAAAAAAATTTCACCCAAATGACACTTGTAATTATGCTACATTTCTAAAAATGAAATAACATTAGGTTAGAGACAAAAAAGGAGTACAGCATCATGGTATACAACAACCTCACAAAACATGACTACAGGGAGCATACATATTTCTTTTTGACCTAAACATAACCGGCTTAGAGAAGACATGTAATATTTAACAGACACATCACTGTGTATTTATTCACCTCATTCCAAGCCATAGGCTCAGTCCTGAACAAAGAGCTGGTCAGCTCCACTGACAGACGTTTCTTATAATCCTGGGGCTTGTCCTCAGACATGCGGAAAAGGACAGCTGCAGCATAGGTTGCTACAGGAGAGATGAACAAATCCCATGTAACTAGAGATGGTAACGACAATTGAAAATACAGTATGTGAATAATCTGTACACATCTACTCACCGACACCCTCATTACGGGAATGAAGCAGCTCAGTGAGAGGGGCAGTGGCTCCTTCAGCCTCGATTGCCTCTGCAGCTTCCTTGTCCTGAGCCAGTTCACACAGGACACCTGCTGCCACACGCTGGATGTTCTCAACTGGAGAATACAGCAGCTACACACCAGAGACAGATAAGAGTCATACCATATCCCATGAAAGCCGAATGCTGATAAATACTGCAAAATGACTCCAAGATCTTAATTGAACTGTGAATTTCATTATGAAGGTGTTATTTTACCTGGACAAAGAGTGGAATGGTGTTAAGACCCCTGATGACAATTCTGTTGTGGACATCCCGGGCCAGGATGTGCAGGGCACCTGTGCAGCCTTCCACAATTTCCTCCATACGCACTCCCTCCTGTACAAGTTGGTATTGAAAAAAAAGAAAAAAATTAAACATATTGAGCAGAAAAAAAACATTAAGATGCTGGCTTGTGCCGAAATAAAGAAAGCTTTCAGTTCACAGACCACAAACTGCTGCTGGTTGCCTCCCATGCTAGTGCGCCTCTGGGTGTCCTGGTGAGCTCGGACCAGGAGCTGGACCAGTCTTGGGATGGCTCCCTGCTCACGCAGAGCACTGTGGTTGGCTGGGCATAGAGCCAGATTGCGAATCAGACCAACAGTGGCCTACAGAGGTGAAAAATGTAAAGACATTTAAAGGGAGTAACTCATAACGCAACTCAATTTTAATACAAATGTTGCACTTTATCCCAGGATTTATTTGTAGGAGCAACAACAACAAAAGGACTGTGACCTTGATGAGTGGCCAATGGGACGGAGGGTGCAGCAGTTTGACCACCACAGGCAGGCCATAATGAAGACGCACAGCATTCTGGGCCATTTCAGCATCCTGGTGGCGGGAAGTCAGGTGACGCAGAGCGCATACAGCTGGCTCTGTTATGTCCTCTCTGTCGCCGGCTCGAAGAACTGTTCGCACCAGGGCCTCAATGCCTCCAACCTAAAAGGACCAGTTAGTGGTATACACTTCATAATAGAAAATAATCACAAACATCAAAGAATTGGGGAAAAAAAGTGTACACAAAGCAATGGTGTTCCATGTTTGGGGATACTCAAATAAATAAATCCCAGTTCCCCAAATGTCAAAAGGATTCAGAAATATTTCACAACATTTTCATAACAATTCAAAGACTGACAATACAATTTTGATACCCATTCACAATCGTTAAGTATATGACAAACTCTGCACCCAGTCTAATCTGAAAGTGACTAATTTTACCAAGAAATGTCAAGTCTGCATCCCTAAAAAGTTTAGCAAAACTCTTCATGATAACATTTTCTGAAAAGTTCTACTTTGAAATTTGATGACTTTTCCAGTTTTTTTCTGACCGTGGGAACCTTGTGCTATGAAACGCATACCTGGCAGACCATGAGTTTGTTACTATAGTTGTTGCAGGTCAGGTTGGAGAGGATGCCAGCAGCACATGTCACTACATTGATGTCATCACTGCCCAGCAGCTGGACCAGGGTCCCCAGGAGACCTTCCATTCCCTCCTGCAGAGAGCAGAGCCATATTTAAAAAGGACAGAAAGCTCAGTGAGAAAGACAGAAGGCAAGTTTCATCTTAGATCATTAGATTAACGCAGGAGAAGGCTCCTGTAGTACACTAGTTGTTCTTACACTGAAAATTTAGGATGATATTATCTGAATTTCTTGTACTGAGTAATAGAGATTTATATTAACAGTTTCTTAATGGTACTTACACCAAGGTTATAACTACAATTCTTTGTGCCAGGAAGTCAACACGGACAGTGTTTAAGAGTCCTTACCTGTTTAGTGGCAGCATCTGACAGATTCCTCAGAGTCCATAGGCAGTTCTGGACCAGGCGTTGGCTGGGGTCTGTCAGGTGGAGCCCCAAGGCCTGCATACCTCCTACAGATAAGCAAACACACAGAAAACATGTGACAATTAAATTTCTCTTAAAGGAAATCACATCTAAATACTGGAGAGAAAGTTGTAAATCTGTATGTGGTAGTGCAAATCATTGAGTAAAGACATTTAAAAAAAAAAAAAAAAACATGGAAGCAGTACAAATGTTACATTGCAATTCTATGCTTTGCTCTCAAGTATATACGTACCAGCTTCTACGATGGCAGGTTTGTTGCTGGAGCAAACAGAGAGCACCTTGAGGACTCTGCTAGTGGTCCACAGCAGCTTCTCATATGTGAAGGTCCTCATGATGTTAACCAAAGCCTGAGGACCCCCACTGGCCAGAATGATCAGCTGAAATAAAGTGAGTTGTACTGTAAGTCATTATTAAATCAACCTTTCCAAGTCTCCAGCACAGATTATCCATTGGTCCTTGTTATAAAATGAATAGTGATTTTACAGTCCTGAAATACGATGTAAAAAGGTTAATCTATATCAGTAAAATGAAGTCTAGTGTTTGTTTCAGTACCTTGCTTTCCTGGTTGCCATAGGCCAGGATCTGCAGGCAATCAGTAGTGATTGCCAGGAATTTGACATTGGTATTAGACAACAGTGCCACCATCTTCTGCAATCCTCCAGCAAGGCGCACTGCCATCTTGGCCCCTTCCTGGTGCAACAGAAGATTGTGGAGGGTTGTGATGGCATAGAACAGCACGCTGTCCACTGGTGAGCTGGAGAAAAAAAAAAAAAAAAAAAAACACCAGAAGAATCAGAAAATAAAAATCGGAAGCTTTGAAGCAAAGTGGGCTGTGCACAAATGGGTCGTACACTAAGTCAACAGCTCCTCCTGTTGACATATCAGAGTGTACTACAGCAAGACACTAAACCCTGAAGTTATACCCAGTGAATCTCAATGGGAGGGACATTGTAAAATGCCTTGAGTGAAATTAAAAAAGCTGTTGGCCAAGAAGTTCTGTAATTAAATCTTGTTGACATTTGTGAAGCCTTTTCTTTCTTCATAACTAGAGACTTGTCACTGTGCACACACTGGGAATTTCTGTGTTTTTGTAGACTTCAACATTTTTCTCAAACAGAAGAATGCAGTGAAGCAGCAAAGCCTCTGTATTCATATTGTTCTCAGTCACTCCAACATTTCACAGGAAGAGAGCACCCCATTTCCCAGAGTTGCTCACCCAAGCATCTTGACAAGGGCAGGGATGCCTCCAGACTTGAAGATTGCAAGAAGCCCCTCACGGTGGTGAGAAAGATTGTGCAAGGTGCCTGCAGAGCAGCGAGCAGTCTCCACATCACCAGTGTTCTGCATGGCACGAACCACTGCTGAAACCATTTGCGGTGAGCGCATCAAAGCATGGCGAGATGCCTCTTTCTTTGACAGCTGATGCACCATTACAGCGGCTTTGTTTACAACAACCTAGAATATACAAATATTGGTAAGGAATACAAAATAATCTCTTAACAGATCATAGTCAATACTATAATAGTGAGTTAATTAAAAGTCGTGTAGACATTTGAACTTGTTCACGTACCTGGTCTTCATCATTAAGTAGTTTGGTAAGTTCGGGGATGGCACGAGTGGCCAGCTCAGCATCATCCTGATAGTTAATGAGATTTACAACAGCATGTTTCAGCATCTGAGAGGGCTCTGCCAAGCGCTGCACTGCTGTGGGGTGGGCAGCATCAAGCTGGGTGGGTGGAATCTGGATGCCCTCCTCCAGGGTCTCAGGGAACATGGCAGCACGCACACGCTGGGCTCGAGTCATGGCATAACCCTCAATGTCTGTAAAAAATATCAATAAAGAATGACTTTCTTTGATCTTTTTTCTATACTAATTATCTTAAAAATGCATAGTATAATTAATTAATATCACATCTACCTGTAGTCTCTGGGGTGAAGGGCTGGTTGAACTCCCAGTCATAGAGTGTTGGATCCTCTTCCTCAGCATCAGGGTTTCCCTTGCCACTCAGTGAGGGAGCTGTGGTGGTGACTCCAGACTGAATGCCTGAATCCAGGTAAGACTGCTGCTGCCACTGGCTAACTGCAGCCTTACTGTCGCCCATTGCCATGTCCAACTCCATCAAATCAGCTACAAAGAAGGCAGAAGGTAAAACACCATGAATCACATAGGGCGAATGTTGTATTTGATCATTTCACAACATTAAAGAAAAAAAATGCTTCAAAGAGCTTCAAAGGATTCTGTAACCAGCATTAAAATATTTGTAATATTGAGTTTTTGCAAATTCTGTACAGAGGAATTAAAGCATAGAAGACCAAAAAAA
This sequence comes from Maxillicosta whitleyi, assembly GCA_029822895.1. Lineage (NCBI taxonomy): Eukaryota > Metazoa > Chordata > Actinopteri > Perciformes > Neosebastidae > Maxillicosta > Maxillicosta whitleyi. The sequence continues at coordinate 2,852,965 of JAPSES010000058.1, forward strand.
AATACAAGAAAAAGCTTGTATTCCCCAATATACGAGATCTGTGCTGACAAAGCCTGAGCACATAAATGTAAAATTCCTTTTGCAACCCCATGTTGGATTTTTTCCCCTTGGGAAGTCTGATGTAGCTTTTATAAAAGACTGAGTACGAGAGATCGTGTAATAAGTCCTCACCTAACTCCCATTTCTCTAACTTCAATTCCCAACTTTAAAGGTACATTGTCAATCTGACTAGAAAAACCTTGTATTTTGGACGTTTAGTTAAATAACGGTCCGTGTGTTAGCAAGTTTTCCATACTTACACTGGGTAGCCATTGTTCTTGTCTGCCCTCAGCCCGTACAGCAGATCTGTCTAGGTGAAAAAAAAGGTATACGGTGTGAAATTATACAACTCACTCTTGACCTTAACCTCTTTATTTTCAAAGCAATGCGAAGTCGCGTCGTTTACACGACTCCGCAATGTGATGTCAATAATAAAACCGCTGTCTTCTAAGCTACCTGGCCAACACTCCGATTCAGACGCGGCTTGTTTGACTTGCTAACGTAGCGGAGGGGAAATGCCGAGCCTCCACCTCCAGTCGAGAGAGCAAAGCGGTGGGTATTTCCAGGCCAGCACGAACACAATTCACCATTCAGCGGCAACGAACATCAAAGGCATATTTCTCCCCCTCCCCCTACCACGGCCAAGTTCCGACCTCGCAGCTTGGGTTTCCAATGAGAGAAACAACCCCCTCCACCCCGCAATCACTTCCACGACTCCTCCTTTCATCGTGAAAAGAACCCAACAATCCACAGTGCCATGACTTACCTAAAAAATATCAACATCATCGTGTTACACCGATAACCAAATATACGTGACAGATAGATGACTGAAATCAGAACTACTACCCGGTGCTAACCCGCTAACAGGTTAGCTAGCTTACCTTGAAAGCTCGCAACGCTAACCTAACGTGCGGAGCTAACCACTCCACTAGTTAGCGGACTAGCTAACATAAACAAACACAGCGTTGGGCTTCACCCACAATTTCACAATTACTGCGCCTTGCGCGGAGATACAGATAGTATAAGGATATAACAGAATACCAAATTAGTCCGTTAGTGAAATTATGAATTTCGGGCAACCCCTTCCGATTTTGATTTTTGGGTTGGTTAGCTTAGCTAGGACGTATGAAAAGTAGATCCAAGCACCACGGTACAAAACCTGCTGTGCTGCCAGCCAAATCAGAAAACCCCACCGGAGCCCACTCCCTTGCCAAAGATGATTGTCTTTGGTGAATAAAATTGACGCGCTACAAATACAGCGTTCAACGGCGGATACAAGCATAATACCTTTACCAGTGTCGAGCGTTACCTCCGTTGTTCTCGTCAGGAAAATTTTCTTCTTTCTCTCGGCTGAAAATAGGAAAGGGCTGCTAGGTGAACCACCCGTGTTAAATCCGAACCACACCCGCTGTTGCTCCGCCGAAGATGTTGCTTCCGCCTGTATGATCGAACGACAAGATGGCGAAGGGAGAAAATACAGTATTCTGCCGCACTCGATAAACTAGGGCGCCATTTTAAACAAAGTTATCGCATCGAAACTACAGTTGTAGACTTATTATCAGACAGAATTGTTGTTTTATACTTGAAGGACATTCGTCTCTTTAATTCCTGAGTTAGAGCTAAGCTAAGTAGAACGAAGCCGTGTGATGCAGTAGTGGTGAGGAGGGTGAGCTACATGCATTCATTAGACAGGAATGTGATTCATGAGCTGCCGTGATGGAAATGGAGCTTTAATTAATTGCAGTCGTGTCGGAAACAGCAAAGTTTCCCCCAATAGATTCAAATTGTGGAAACATTCGATAAATTTGCCTTTTTTGGGGGGCATATACGTTTTTGTTTGGAGTAATCATTAATAATTGAGACAGATATTGACATGCCAGCTGTAAAGGAATAGCATGCCCTGGCACTATTTTTTTTAACATCCACTAATGCATACCTCTGCACTGACACAAGTAAATACTGCAAAAATCGACTGATAAAATATCAAGTGAAACTGCCATGCACGGTGCAGCCTGTGTTCACATGTGGCTGATCCAGATATTTACCATAGACTAGAAAAGGTCAAAGTACAGAGTGTCATTGGGTGCATATTTATGTAGCTGCAAGATATATATGATCGGTTAAATACTGTCAGTAGGTATTCAAGAATAATATCATGACGTCAGGGATATAAAAGAATAAAGGGCATGTCTGAAAGAATCATGTGATTGTGCTAAATTATTAATTCCTTTATCATTAGAAACTTTAGGTTAAAACATTAGGTTAAACCGGGGTGAACATCAATTTTGTATGTACTGCAGAATAACAGTATTTCTTTGTTATATATACTGTCTTGTCTGCTATTGCACCAATGAAGCGCTTCATTGTTTTTTGTTTTTACTGATTTTTTGCACCAAGAGCACCAATGAATGTATAATCCCTTGAGTAAATTCTGTTTTCACTGTGTGTAAAGGGTTTATGGTCATCTCCATGTTGAGTCAGTGTCTTCAACTATAGGTGAATTTTCTTAAACTTCCTGAAATGTAAGGCATCTGTATGAATGGTAGTTAATGTCAAATGCTCTTGTGACATTTATGTATTACAGTGTATTAGAGACAAGGTGATTTCTGCACACTGACATTTCACAAATCAGTATTTTCACAAAAACAACCATGATATATATATATAAAAAAAAGGAAGCACAGCCAGGTAGATGAATCCGAATAAATACACCTTTTATTTGACTGATTAACGGATCTGATTATACAAACGCCAACACAGAGCTCTGAAATAACAGGACCAATCAGCGAGACAATGACTGTACATTCTTGATGTGACGCTCCCATATTCTGACCCCCTCCAGCTCGTCATCCTGCCCGCTGCAGTAACTATGGAACTGAATCACTAGTGTGTCTTTCTGTACAAGTAAAGCTCAGCTACCCACCCTTCTTCATTTTTCAGTGCACTGTCTGCAGTCTAGGGGTCTGAGTGCTATGCAACATGATGGGGAGTTAGGCCAATTGTAACAGGGTGCCACGACAGATCTCAGGTGCTTTCTCCACAGGACTAGTGCTGTGACTTGAATTTGTTGGGTTTTTTTTTGTAGTATTGTGTTTGTTATGTAGTAGCAGACAGGTTGCTGTAATAATAGTGTTTGCACTGTTTTAAGAGCTTGTAGTGTAAGAGCATAGTAATGTTTTTGTCATTTGGTTGAAAATGCAACCAGCCAAAAGTCTCTCAACGTACAGTTCTAGGCTGAAGTAATTTCCTTAATTTTTATCAACATGTGCCTCACACTCCCTTTTGTTCATACACACTCACACATAATCACACAGACACACACACACAAATACTGGTTTTGTTTGTCCCTTCATCTTAAAAAACAAACTGTTTGCAATTTTGTTTCTTTTTTTTCCTCCGTCAGAAATCACTGGCCAAGCATAATAAACAAACACTCACACAATCATCCCTACAGTACCTAAGTGCAGTTTCTTCAACATGCGCCCTTCAGCATTTCCTACAATATAAAACAGTAATCATCATACCATCACAATAAATGGATGGAGCCTCACTTTCACTCTTGTAATTATCTTTCTTTCTCAATCCACCTCTCACTTTCCTTCCTTGGGTTCTTTTCATCCCAACCTCCACATCCCCAATGGTCCCTTTATCCATTTGCGCTCATGTAACAGACAGTCTTGTATGTAACAGTGACACATAATCATCCTCAGCATAACAGCCAGGAAGAGAAAAGAGGGAGGTTTCTGAGGGGGTTTGGGGGGAAAACAGTGCGAGTTCTTTTCTTTTAGGAAAGTAAAAGATGATAGGAGGGGGTGGGGAACGGTGTCCACTCTGCCCTTTTCTCCTACTTCTATCTCTCTCCTCACATCTTTATAATAATGAAGAAGTAGAAGATGGCAACGGAGGGAGAAAAAGGTGAGGGAGGTGAAGGGTGACTGAGGGGGAAGGGGTGAGAGAGAAGGAGAGCAGGATGAAGTGTGTGTTTGTCTTCATGTGTCCTGGCCGTCAGTGGCAGGGGTCTCGTTGGCATTGGGCAAATCTGAGTCAGTCTCACGACTGGAAATGCGGTCCAGCTCCGCCTGTACATCACTCAGGCCCAGTTTAGAACCTGTATTAAGCATAAAGACATTCACACAATTACAGAAATAACACAAAGGAAATTATGTCATTCACTAACATGCATGCAACAAAAGAAAGAATTCAATGCACTTTTCCAGCATGGGCAGATATAACAGACTGCATTTAGCACAAAGGCTGTTACACATGGTTACAATTAAGACTGGGTCCAATATTTAACATTCTGTAGATAATATTCTGACTCATAGGCTCCAGAGTCTCGCAATTCAATCAAATGCAATATCTCACAATGTTAGAAAAGTGAAAGGAAAAATATCTGCAGTTTACTCTGAATACGGTTCAGAAATTGAATGGATTCATCTTTTGGCCCGTTCCCTATAGTTGTTACATAATCCTGCTGATAAATAAACCAGCAGACATGGACACTTTAATTACATCCTAGTGGTGGTATACATCTATGACTGCATTATGTCAAGATGGTTTTTAAATTGTTTTTTTTAGGTCTGATATTCCACGTAGATAATAAAGCATAATCTGAATGAAACATTTTGACAGTTTTAATAATTCATTCTAAAACATTCCTCATTGACAAACTATGCTATTACACATACTCTTTAAA
>JAPSES010000058.1:2857799-2869114 GCA_029822895.1 Maxillicosta whitleyi
CAGTATATAATTAGGTTGTTAATGTCTAAGACCAAGTCTAGACCAAGGCAGAGCAAACCTTTAGATACACCCCTCAACATATGCCAACTTAATATTTTATATACCACACATAGCTGGCATACAACTCAAACTACAGCCCTGGAACTTTCAGCACAGATTCAGTAGGTGGATAATATACATAAAAGGTCTTTTTATGAGAAATGAATAGATGTTTTTACAGATTAGGTATGATTACAGTAGGTAGCATCACTTACACTACCATTCTTTATGCATACTGTTATAGTTTCCTTGGACACCGTTGTTCCAGATGAATATGGTTGCTGAATTCTATTACATACCATGTGACTGACCTCTCCTCCACCTATAGCTACAGCTTCTGCAAAAATGACTGAAGAATAGATATTGATTGGATTTGCAGCATGAAGTGTTATGTCTAATCTCAGTAATGCTATTAATAAATCCGATAATGCACAGGTAGCTTAGTGATGCTGGTGGAGATGTGGTTTAGACTGGTTTTGAGATTACATCCAGACTCCTCTTTGTCCGGGACTGAGACGAGTCTGAGTAAAACTACAGTTAATTCCAAGATAATATAGACACATTTACACAGCGGCGTTTTGGTGAGGTCAAGGTGAAGCAGTAAAACACTACAATGGCAGAGTTTATTAAAGGTTACAGTCTGAAGAAAATGCAACTGCACTTAAGAATATATGTACTGTAAATGGAATGATCTACCACACCACCATGACAGAAAATGCTACAATATTAGGAAACACAGCAGAACCAACATGATTCGGTTCTGCGGATTCCGGGTAGGAGAATGTTCTGAGCAGTTTTCCACATTATCACCCAGCTTTAGTTGGAATCATGTGCAAGGTGTGTGGCACGTGTTAGTAGCGAGAAATGTGATGCAACATGCCAAATAATAGTGGGATAATAGTAGGAGTGGGTACAGGGAATTATTGAAACATTGCATTAAAGGAATCGTCCTGGCTGTGACTGGTATTTCTTCCTTGCCTTCTTTGTGAGAAATGCCAAAGAAGGTAAAAAAAAAATTAAAAAATGATATTTTTTTTTGGAAAAAAAAAAAAAAGCGGTGGTTGTTGTAACACAAGCTTGGTTTCCTGCTGATGCTTTCCATTCATGTGGCTCTGACCAATAATTCAGTCAATACAACTATCCTGATTCATAGATGTAGTGAAACTAAATACTACATGTTAGCAAACTTGAAGGCATCAGGCTTCTCAGCTTTCATTCTAAGACATTGAAATAGTCTTTAAATTGCACAGGCCGCCACAGCCTCAGCAACATCAAGGCGTGTAATGGAAAACCGATACATCCGTGGGAGCATCTCCTGGACCACTATTTCAGTTTTCACCTTCTCTGTGGATACATAATTAATACAGCAAAATAAAATTATTCATAGCCTCAGTCCAGCCCATGCTTTATTTTGTTTAGAAGTAGTTAATGGGTGATACAGGAGGCCAGCTCCAGCAGTGGTGCCCGAAAAAGTCACAGGTTCAGGGAAACGGGTAAGGAAGAGGGATGAAAAGATGAATAAATGGATGCTTGTGATGATAAACAATGACATTCTCAAGCAATAATAAATGTGAATATCTTGCTCACACACACCTTAACGTGGCCAGCATCCTCTGACTAGTGCATACACACACAAACACACACACACACATCGTGAAGGATGTTAACAGTGACATTGCACAGCGAAAGACTATGAGTGTAATTATGAATGAAAGACAGTGTCACACAAAGGTTCAAAATGAGAATTCAGTGGAGCTGTGCGCTACGGTAGGAAGACAGTCAGACCATGTCATGATTCTTTTTACCATGTGTAACGTTCGAGATGTCTGGAGGACAGGTCAGGCCGAGAGTGAAGAGGCAGAGGTGAAAAATGGCAGACGAAGAAAAAAAAAAAAAGAGAAAGAAAGAAAGCTATGTAATGAGAAATGAATGAGAGTGAGGATAATGTTAAGTGGGAGTCGACCAATGATCAGCTCAGACAAAACAGCATTTTCACTATTATCGGTCTAATTTTTTTTTTCAATTATCCAATATTCAGTTAAAAAAAAAAAAAAGGGAGTTAAAATGCGCTTCTTTGACTTTAACGTCTTTGTTATACCTCTGCTCCTAATGTGTGTGCTAATGCTAAGTCCTGAGTGTGTGCATGTGTATTAAAATCTTTGTTTTGTGTTGTTGCTGTTGTTACTAAGCAGAAGGCTTCGGGTAAAGAGCAGACACTGAATTTCCCTACGGGGATTATAATACGAGTTAACCTTGAATTAACCTTCATATTGACCAAGTGGTAAGAGACTGGAAAGGGGAGTGGGAATCATAGGAACATGTGTGTAGATGCTAAACTGGTTGCTCTGGTCCATCGCTGCAATATGTCAGAGCAGGTAATAATGTATTTGTCCAGAAAAAAAAGCACCCCCCCCCCCCCCTTTTTCACCTGTATGTGTTCATTGAACAGATTTAGCAGAGTCTGGGTGGTGAATGCAGGGTTCCTACACTGCAAAAAATCAACATCTTACCAAATGTATTTTTCTCATTTCTAGTCAAAATGTCTCATCACACTTAAAATAAGACATAATCAGACAAAAAGAGTAACTTGCAAGTGAGATTTGAGAACTGGAATCTGGAAAATCATTTTCACTTGTTCCATTGGCAGATTTTTTGCTAATTCAAGGTTGGGTTTTTTTGCTTGAAAAGTTGCTCTTCAGGTGATTATGTCTTATTTTAAGTGTGATGAGATATTTTGACTAGAAATGAGAAAAATACACTTGGTAAGATGTTGATTTTTGCAGAGCACAGGTTTTTGTAGGTTACATTTAAGACTTTTTTAGACCGTTTTCAGACTACTTAGATCAGAATTTTAGGACTATTTCACCGCCATACTGACAAAAAATGTGTGTATTTATTTACTCCAACGCCTTGATTCTCACCGTTCTGAGTCATTTCTCTCCAGGGGCTGCAAAGTTAGCAATAATTGGTTCCTAATTTCAATATAAATGATCAGGTTCTGACGGGTGGGACTAATAAGTCGACTAATGTTACTTTCTTTGCAGCTTAGACATTCAATACACACGCTTAAACACAACACAGAGAACAAGTTCATCGCAACATCACTGAAGACCTACTATATCAAATTTAATACCTTTAAAATTTTTAAGGTATTAAATGCAGATTTGTAAATTTAACACCTTTAGGACTGTTGAAGACCCCATCTACATCATCTACATATGTCTATGATGCAAATAACATATAGAAAATGGCATCAGGATGGGATCAAACCTGGGTTATGGTCTGTCTGTAACTCACTGAATATTTCTGCTTTCTGCACCACAATATGGTGCTGCTGATTTAGCATTATTATTCCAGACGAACATTACTGTATTAGTGATTAATTGTCTGGCGTTTTTTTTTTTTTTTTTTGTGAATGTCAAATTGATAGTACATGTTTTTCCCCAAAAATCTTCAAATTCCATGACACTATATACGCACGTATAATGTCAAGATCTGTTGCTACTGAATTTTGACCTAAAAATGCTGTAGGTTTGAGAAAGCAAGATTTATGACTTTTAAAGGGTAAGTCAAAGTTAAAGCAAATTTCAGACATTACCTTCACAAAAATAACAGTACAAGAGGCTTTATAGTTATAGTACAGTCTTAATCGTGTTTGAATCCAGCTAATGTTACATTTGTGTTTCTTTATGACTAGTGTTTCTGCTACTAATGTTGAAGCTGTTTGTGTGTGTGTGGGTGTGTGTGTGAGTGGGGGTTGGTATGTTTGTTTGCTGTTTGGGATGTATTCTGGTACTGTACTGTAATTGTTCTGTCCTACAAACAAAATCCAATAAATATATGGAGAAAAAAAAAAAGCTGTTTAAAATCACACCTGAACCCCTCCCACTCCACCCATGAATGACTGCTGGAGGCTCCACCCATTCCCATCTGTTATGATAAAATGCTAAACACCAATTTACAAATTTGACACATTCTTTATGAAGATTTCCAAAGAAAATATATCAATGTCATTTAATGTGTGTGTGTGTGTGTGTGTGTGTAATTTCAAGACCTTTGAGTGTCAGATATAAGGGATAATTAGCCATGTCAAGGATACATAATTAAGACCTTATTCTAGGACAATCACATGCAAGACCTTTTAAGGATCTATGGACACCCTGTAAAGAACAAAATCACAGGATTTCCAGGATATAAAATAAAAAGTTGCATGGATTTTCCCAAATTTGCGCATTTATACATCACGATCTCCAGAGGAATAATCGATTTCAGTAATTGTTTTTTGTTATTTATTCATCAAATGCTTTAAGGTCCAGTTAAACAGAAGGTTCTGAATGAGGGAAGGTTAACGTCTAGATCCAAAAATACATTTAAAATCACCTTTGGAAGACTTATATTTTAAAAGTACATTACTTCTAATGGCCAGCACAAGTTTTATTTAAAAAAAAAAAAAGATTTGAAAATACTTTATATTCAGCATAAATGTCTGTTTACATTCTTTGTCCGTCAGTGAAACTCAAAGCACAACTTTGATCGTCTTCTATTGGACTTACAGCACGTTATACGGTCCATTTAAAAACCTTTTGTTACTTTTTTTTTTTACAGTGGTTATAAATATGTAATAAACTGATAACTATAAGTTGAAATGTAACTATAAGTTGAAATGTATTAAATTAGTTTATTAAGGCATTTGACTTATTATTATTATTATATTTGAATTATTCTCCCTTTTCCATCCGTTACTATAATGGCTGTGTGCATCTGTTCCTGACGCACTTGGCAAAACTCTTGCTATTTCATGCCTTATTTATTGAAAAAATACAAACTGTTTATTGTTTTGAAAAATAGACACCATAGAGGATTTGACACTGATGAAAAGTGGAATTTTAAGGCAAGTTTTATAAAGTGGTTAATTTTCTGTCCATCTGTTAGAGATTTTTTTTTTTTTTTTTTTAACTATTTTTAAGCCAGGAAATTTGGTTAAAACATTTTTTTCCATCAGACATCTAAAAGTGCTCATTATTCCCTGCAAAATGACGTATCATTTATCTTTCTACCATAAACAGCTGTGAAAGGGGCAAAAAAAGATGTAGTAAGGCTGTCCATCCGTTAGAGCTTGGCCAGCTGCAGAGGCGTATTCATATATCTTTCAACAATCATGTATTTTTCGATGCATTTTCAATATGAAGTACAAAGAACAGAGGCTTCGATTTTGGATTCTTTCATTTCTGAGATAAATCGAGATTAATACATTTTGCCCAGTGTTGATGTATAATAGCAAATGGCCGTTGTTTCTGTATAGTGTTCTTGGGAATGGGAATTTGTAGTTAATGTTTCTCAGTATGTTGTGGGGGTGTGCTTTTAGCTGCCGTGGGTGAGGTTTGTACTCTCCGAGTGCTGTCTAGTAAAACATGTACTAGATGCTCAGAGGAATTTCAGTAAGACTTTGGGTTTGACTTTGTTATTCAAAATTTCAACATCAACATTTTCATTTTATTTCCCAAGTACATCAGTTTCTTGCCTTACATCACTATTAATAATCAGTATTAGACCTAAAAATACAGGAAATACATATTGGTCGACTCCTACTGTAAAATTTGAACAAATGATTGTGTCGGTGTACTATATATCTACATACCTCAAAGTACTACAGCCACCTCTAATCCAAAGAGTGTGATCTCACCTGATTTGCGTACGGTTCCTGGAGTGTTGTTCCCGCCGCCTGGCGTCCCGGGTCCCCCTGTTCCCGCCTTCTTTGTGAGTAAACTGTTAAAGAAGTTGGCCAACACGCCCTCACTGGTCTGACCTGCAGCACACACAGTCCTGTGTTAAACTCCCCCCACCGCTTCACTATGGAGGCATGTTCACCCATTAAACAGGTGATATACCTGACTGTGGCATGGCGTTCGCTACGTTGGCCGCTGCTGAGCGATTACTCGTCCTGGGGGAGCCTGTGGGTGCTCTGCTGGTGGTGTCCTATCAACGACAATGGGTTCATTTACACATGTGGACATTAAGGGGCGGTGATTTCACCTTAGACGATTGTGAGACAATCTTGGCATAAGAGGCACTTACCACTGGTCGCCCTGCTGTCACAGCAGGTTGTTTGGCTAGCAGCGACTGCAAATTAGAGCACAGTATGCAGACTCCTTCCAATTAGTACCTAACTAACATATCATAACTCTGACATCAGACTGAATTGATTAGAAGTAACAAACAAAGTGGCATTAAGACAACAGAAAGGTTTTCTGACCTGCAGTTTAACCAGAAACACTTGGTCATCTTCAGCCTGAATCTCCTTTTCATGAACAATCTGGTGTGAAAGAAGAGACATTTTAAATGTATTTTCTAAAATATAGATTTTTTATTACATATGTATTGATCTGACATTTTCATGTCAATACTGATGGATTTTTTTTTTTTTTTACCAGAGTGGGTACCTACCAATAAATAAAGAGTACATATGTCTAACATATGTTTAATTAACAAGCTGTACAACTCATTGTAATGAAGAAATTCTACATAAATACATGTGAGCTCCTTTTAAACACTAATTTCTACCTTTGTAACCGATATGTTATACATGAAAACATAAGCAACAGGATTTATTTCATAGAATAAGTCATTTACTTTCATGCACCAAACAGACAAACATACAGGGACATATCACACTTCTCATTCCTGCTGATCACTATCAGTGCTGCTATACTATCAGTGATAAAAATGTCCAAATGTTCATGATATTATGAATGTTTATCACAGTGAATTGTAAATCAACTTTCAAGTTTAAAGACTTAATTTTCTTCCTGAGTGAGAGTTGAAGAAACCAGACATGTCCTTGTGATTTAAAATGACTTTTTAGAGTCAGAACATGTCAAATATTTCAGAAATTTAGGGGTAGAACATTTAAAATATTATAAAGACAAAACATTTCAATGTTGAGTTAAAATAAGTCAAAACAAAAGCGTTTTGTTAGAACGGATGCTGATGTAAAGAAAATGAACCCTAATGTTTAATGTAATGATAGTTATTCCAATATAAACTTATAAACTGTCAATATAATTTTATAGCCCCGCCCCCTGTTAGCAATGAAACACCTCCATTCAATCTGTGCCAATACTTTTGCACTTATTTCAGGATAAAATATTGTTTTATGTAGAAACCTTGGTGATTATTGAGACTGGCAGAGTAATTGTAGGCCGTTCCAACAGGAAATGCTGTGTACTTATTTAAACAGACATTAAAATGTTCACTTATGGCCGAAAAACTCTGTTGGTTATCCCTGAACTAAATGAGGTAGATCAGTGACGTAGATAGAATCCCAACATAAACCGATATTACACTGATGACTGTGCGTTTGTCGGCTATGGGTTTCTGTTTTTTTATATCATTTGACTTTTTTCCTCCCCTCACTGTGGCTGCATCTGCGAAACCTAACATTCAGATAGTGTCTCAGTGGGTACGGCAGTGGAATAAAAACAGGTTTTTCAAACTAAAAGTCTCTGTGATGATGACAGAGGATAACATTTGTAAATAACAGGGATTGAAAAGTACTTTTTCTCCACACTCTCCCATTTTCACATTGGTTCCTGCTACATTTGTATAATAGAAGAAAAAAAAAAAATGACATAGTACACACACGTAGACCTGAACCTAAAACTGAGTCGACCCCTGGATCAGACTCAATGTCACTGCTGCCTGCTCTAAGTGTGTGGGTCAGTATCAGACCAATATTCATTATTAGATAATTATAATTTTAATGACTTTGTATCAGCTCATTATTAAGATCAGATACAACTTGAGTGAAGCTTTGTACAATGGTTACGAGTTCAACCGCAAACAAGATGTTGAAGGTAATAAGTAATATTACAGCTCTAAATAATGCGATCAGTTGTAAGATTGTCGTGTTATCTTTACAGGGGCGCGTACCTTTCTGACTGGTGGTTTGACTATTACTTCTTCAAAGCTGTCGTCTGATTTTACAGTCTGGAAGTTCTCATGGAGTATTGCAATCTTCTTTTCATTGTCCCAACCTGACGGACTGGTAGAGATTAAAAAAAAAAAAAGGAAGAAGACGTGGTTACAACCAAATAGAAGTGGTCAGTCTCTTTAACCCATAAAAACCCAAACATTTGCAATCCACCAAAAATGATCAACTGATTTAAAATGTTTAGTACCCAAACATACACTAATCCTATAAATCCATGTACTGGAGTAAAATGCAGATATGATCCGTTTGGACATTCAGAGGCTCCATAGTTACCGTGGAAACATTGCCACCTTCTACAACATAGGCGTCAAACATGCAACAATTACACTGAAGTAATTAACGATCAATGGCGTCAAAGTCATTTTAATTCAAGTTCCACATACAGACCAATATGATCTCGAGTGGGTCAGACCAGTAAAATACTATTATAATAATCTATAAAAATTCTACTTCCAGTTTTCTCTTTGCTTTTACAAAAAATGAGAATAACCTGAACAAATATGAACCTTAAATGTCTTAAGAGGTGTACATGCAATATCTGTTATATATGCATATGTATATACATGTTATTAAATGTTTGGTGTATTTGTAATAGTTGTAATGCATGTGAAAAATGATAAACTGATAATATTGTTAAAATTGCACTTGTTCTTAATACATTTCAAGTTCGGATTATTCAGATTTTTGAATAAACTTTATCAATGTAAACATTATCATAATATAATTTAACCTTTTTCACTGATATTATTTTACTGGTCCGGCCCACTTGAGGTCATGTTAGGAGGAATATAAACTATAATGACTTTGACACCCCTGTTGTACAACACTGATTCAGCAGTAAAACCCATAGTTTAATAAACGACAGTAGATGGAGACACTTGGTTTATGTTCAGTTATTGAAATCTTTTCTGAATAACATTTTCTTCAGTTTTCAAGGAATTAGGAGGTTTGTTGTGTGGAAGAAAGGGGGGGGGGGGTGAATGAATGAAGAAAACTGGTTTGGACAGAGAGAAAGATGCTGAGGATGATGTGCGGAGTTACGTTGAAGGACAGGGTTATTAACGCGGAGGTTGCACAGGGGGGGGGGGGGTGTAGAGTGGATGGAGGTGTGGCTAAGGAGGCAGCGGTTGAGGTGGTATGGACATGTGTGGAGAAGAGGGGAGGATACGGAAGTGGGTAGAGTGTTAACGATGGAGGGGAGGGGACGACCGCTGAGGCGATGGAAGGATGTGGTTGAGGACGATATGAGGGTGATGGGGTTGGAGAAGGAGGTGGGAGGAGACAGAGAAATGTGGAGGAGAGGGATTCATGGACTGGTCAACCCCCGCTAGCGGGGAAAACGGACGGTTTAGAAATGTTGTTTCTGTTTGTGTCACATTTTCTTCAGTTTTCTGTTTCTGACATAATAACCCTCAACTTAATCTGAACATCTACATAATCAGTCAATTAAATTGAAATAAACTGACAAAAAAAGGAAATACAGAAGATATTATCATAATAAATGGGGATAGATCACTTAAAAAAGGGTAAATAGAGGAAAATTCATCGTTCATTTAGTTTTCTATTTGTCAGACATGTAAGTAGTTTCTTTCCTATCTGACATGTTTCGGCGGAAACACTTCTGTCTTCCTCAGAGGTGTCACATGATGGTGTGTGATGCATTTTTAAAGATGACTGATGTTTCTCAGGGTGGCGCCGATCCGTCAAATTTGACAGGTCGGCTTCGGAAAGAAACTACTTACGTGTCTGACAAAAAAGAAAACTAAATGAACTTTAAAAATATAGACACTATGAACCTTTTTGGACTTCTACGAGAGGAAAATTCATTAGAAAACTGTCCCAAAAGTAGAGCTGGGTCTTAGTGTTTTGTACGTTAACCCTTAAACACAACACAGAGCCTTACATGAAGACAGCATCTCTTTCCACCACTTGTGCAGGGCAGTGGAAGGGAAAGCCGTAGAGTCTGTGAACCAAGTATTTATAAAGCACGTCCAAGTTCTTCATCTCCTTCACCGACGTGTAAACCAGAGACGCCCCATCTGCCGAAGCTGTCAAGGATCATTTAGTCACAAGTACGAAACCTTAGGTAGAATCAGTGTGACTGACAAAAGGCTACATCTCTGTTTACTGGCAGTGTGCAACCTCGCCGGTAAACACAATAACATGTGTTGCTACTGATCCAAGACTGAAGAAAGTGATTCTGAAAAACAAATAATTTCATCAGCACTGGGTAATCTATGGTTTTTATCCAAGCCTCTGTGCAGCAAAGCAATTTAACCGGTACAAAGAAGCTTCCAGAGACACATGGTGAAAAACGTGATCACGGTATTTTAGTTTTCATAAATCTTTTTTTGTGCTCGATTTACGTGTTTATGTATATAGATAAACACAGTCAGTGTATCCTTTAGTAATTGGGTTTTCTTTTCAGAAACAAAAGAAAAACAACTGATTATTTCATTTTTGTTTTAAAATAGAAGAATTAAAATTGAATTTCAAGGCAATTTTTTTTTCAGTGACAAAACAGATTAAATTGAAAAAAAAAACAGATTGATGTTTGTTTTCTCTTTCTAATAACAAAAAAGTAAATTACTACGCGACAGAAAAGGAAAAAAAAATACCAAAAAAAAAAAAAAAAAAACAGCTGTTTTTTTTCCCATTTTCTGAGACTGGATGTTGTTATTTTCAAGTAAACAGCGTGACATGCGTAGGTTACAAAGATTCTGACGAACAAATCTTCCAGTTCGTACAAAATCTGGAGTTCATAGACATTCATGGAGGGAGCGTGTCTACAATGTCCAACAGCTGTTTTTGGTCCATTTCTTTATTTCTGTCAGGTGGTAACTTTCTGTTTTTGTGACTGGAAAGAGAAAATGAAAAGCCATCTGTTTTTTGTTTTTTTTTAATTTGCTTTATCTGTTTTAATACTGAAAAAGAAAAACACCTTGAAATTAAATTGTAATTCCTCTATTTCAAACCAAAAATGAAGTAACGGCTAGTTTGAATTTTATTTATGAAAATAAAATCCAAATACCAAAAGATGCACTGACCATACAGCCAGGCTAAGCCAACAGTTCAGATCCTTCTATTGGATAATTACTGCAATGATTAATATGTTTCAGCTGCAACAAATTCCTTAACTGATGCGCTGAGGAGCTTCTCATTTATTAAACAACCAGTTTGATAGAGAGAAATATAGAAACAAACTCACTGGTAGCTCCCACGTGGGTATTAATAGTTCATTCTAAAAGTTTGTTTAGTCTGATATTTAATTATAAAATCCACAAGT
>JAPSES010000058.1:2869214-2881908 GCA_029822895.1 Maxillicosta whitleyi
AAGTACAATCATGCAAAGTTTGAAGAAAATCGGAGTAATAGCCTTAGAGAAATCTTCCGGACAATGTTCAAGGCGGACGCGGCTTCGGAAACGACAAACACATATAGATCTGCACTTACATGGGAGATAATAATATCATTGTCTTTCACATGGTCTGAGGAATCCAGATTGACTCTGTTCTAGAGTGATGGATGTGTCCAGGTGAGAAGAGAGGGATCCATCATGCCTAGTGTCTACAGTACAAGCCTGTGGGGGCAGTGTTTTGACCTAGGATGGATTCAGTTGGTCAGGTCTGGATTTAGAAATGTTACATGTCCATAAAATTATGTAAATAAATGTTGTGACACTGCTTAAAGTGTACCTGTGCTGGTCATGCTTATGACATTAACTGTGCTTTGTGTATGACTTATAAGCAAGAAAGGTGCAAAATTAGTTTACAAAAAAAAAAAAAATCATCATAAAAGCCCACGCTGGTGCTTTTTATTACATGAATTACGTGCGGGGGCAGATCTTATAGGAGCAGCTGGCTAGAAGTGATGTACCCACATTGTTTCCAGGTGATTGAGTGGAAAGCACAAGTTCACGCTTGTTGTTTGTGCAGCTGTAAGCTTTACACTCCACCCTTGTCCTAGAGACAGGACCCAGCACTGGCCACTAATGTGTCATCTTAGACTGGTGTCTGCTGCACGGGGTCAGTGACCAGTCCATCACAGCTCAGTAATCGAACAATACAATGTTCCTGCATCACTACTCATGTGGAAACAGCCAGTGAAGGAGGCAGCATGTCTCTGACCATGCCTGACTGACGAAGTAGTGACTTAGTACCTGTGTGTATTTGACAAAAGGCTATGTTGTAAGTTACTGGATGGAACCGCTAGCATTATCTGTGACTTTTTGATAGCTAGCCATGAAAATTCACTACAGGTACCCTTTAAGCAACTACCAGTTTGATAGAGAGCATAGAGATCAGACCGTGTTTCAATGGAAAAACGTCATGTGGTCTGATGAGTCCAGACTGCCCTGTTCCAGAGTTATGGGTGCATCATGGTGAGAAAAACGATGGATGAAGTGATTACCCATCATGCCTTGTGCCTCTAGTATGAGCCTGTGGAGGCAGTGTTATGATCTAGGGTTGATTCAGGTGGTCAGGTCTGGATTTAGAAATGTTACATGTCCATAAAATTATGTAATCAAAGCTAAAGATGAAATATTAGTGTGGGCCTATTTTTTGGGGCAGGCTATGTATGTTTGGATGAAGCTGCCATGAGAGAGAGTACATTAGTTCAACTTTACAATATTAAAACAGGGAAACCTTTACATACTCACACTGTAATGATTACAATGCATTTAAACACTGGACCTGAAAAAAAGATATTCCCAGATTCCCATTTTAAACAACACTTTTGGTTATTGATTCATGAATTTACTGTTTAATGAGTCTATGAGGTGCAGTGAATGTAGC
Source organism: Maxillicosta whitleyi (assembly GCA_029822895.1). Taxonomy (NCBI): domain Eukaryota; kingdom Metazoa; phylum Chordata; class Actinopteri; order Perciformes; family Neosebastidae; genus Maxillicosta; species Maxillicosta whitleyi. The sequence continues at coordinate 2,870,677 of JAPSES010000058.1, forward strand.
CCCATGACTGAGTCTTTACTCCAGCATCAGAAACAGAAGTTTATCTGTAAATAGCACCAAATGTCAGTACAGATGTTTTTTTTTTTTTAACTACAATACTCTTTAGATATAAACATTTACCTGCCTTTGTGCTGTATAGCATTGAGAGATTTACTCACCAAATGCAAAATCTTCCTACGGTGTGACAGACTATGAGATCTACCCATAAAGTAAAAATATTCTAACATCATTACACAATACTAAAAGTGTTTCATTGTTATAAATGTTATTGTGAGCCTGTTTTGAGATTGTTTGATGCTGTCAGGAACATTGCTTTGGCCTGGGATCATAACACTTCCCAATTTCCATTTTTATCCTCCATCTTCAAATATACAGACAAGGGAACACAAGCAAAGTATGGGAAAAAGTGTTAACTCTGACTGCCAGAAATTCCAAGGTAACTGCATAGTCCTTGGGCAGGGATAGTATGGTTTTATTAAAGGATACACTGCAGACAGAAGCGTCTGATGTGAGATTGGATGAAATCCAGGTGTTCATCTCTGTAGTCATGTTCCTTCTCCAATGTGCTGATGGCATCACACTGAGGACAGATAACAGGGTGTCAGACAGAGGTGAATGTGTGTCAACAGATGAGACTCAGCGTTCTACTGCTGTAAGATGCTGCTGTTTATGCAAAAATTCGATCATTCTTCATATTTTCCCTCCACAGGATGCTCCCAAATTACACTCTATTTTTACGGTTGTAAAATATTGAAACTAAATAGGGCATAGGAGTATACAGCGTAGTTCAATGTGTTTGTTTATAACCCAACAGTATGTGTGTGTGTGTGTGTGTGTGTCTGTGTACCTTAGTGCAGACAACCACAACTGGTATGCCTAGGTTGTGTGTGAGCGTGTTGTCTCCTAATGGTAGAAGGACACTCTCCTCGTCTTCACTCCTCCTCTGTGGGGTGCCATCCTCCCCGCTGCCTGGCTCTGTGTACTCCTGGAACTGCTTTACAACTACACACACACACACACACATACACAACTTATGTCAGCACACAACAAATACACATTATTACACACATTATTCATTTATGTGGTAGTTTATGAGGTGCGCTTATAGGTTTGTGTGAGAGGTACTGGGATATGGGTTGTGGGCTTTATGCTGCAACTTTGAGAATATGTGTTCCTACCATAATGGTCTGGAGACGTACAGGATCTGGGATGTCCCCTGCATCCACCTCCCAAATCCCTGAATTTCTATAATACTCTGCATAGCAATTAGGCTTTGTTTATACCTCACTGGAATATCTGACCTTGCAAAACAATGTATTCACAAGGCTGTTCTTCTTACCTTCATTAAGCAGTTGATTTTAGTCTCAAATACTACATTTACATGCATAAAATGTTATATTTTCTGCTTTTACTCCAAAAAAAGAAAACCTGTCCACATCCTATTGTCTACACTAGTATTCTCATTTACATACAGCTATACATACTCTGATTAAAACTATTCTGGATGGACATTCTGAATAATTGCATATGCATATAAACATACAGATATTAGTAGCAGTAGTAGTACTCTATGCTTCAAATGAGTATCTGTGTTTTTCTGTGCATTAACAGTTTTTTTAATATGTTGTAGCTGTGTCTATGTTGTGTTTTCTGTTGTGTTTTATTCATGTCTTTTTCTCTATTCTAACTCTGTGACTCAGGGAAACACACAAGAATTTCAATGGATCTATACTGCAATGTATCTGCGCAAATGGCAAATAAAGTCTATTCTATCTATCTATCTATCTATCTATCTATCTATCTATCTATCTAATATTTTTTAGTACGTATGTAATATATGCAAGAATGTTTCTTTGAATGAAAACTTACCAAAGAACATATATGCAAAGAATCTAACATCTACAGAGCTACTTTTCTGTCCCTCTGAACTAAAAGCAGTTCTTGCAAAGCCCCACAGAATCATTTTTCATCATCTGTCTCCTTATGCTCTACAGACATCAAATAACTTATGATGATGGGATGTGAAATAAAATTATTTTTTCTAAGGCAACATCAGCACATAGCAACAGAGCCACTCTTCCGCAACATTGGACAAAAAGCTGTTTTGAAGAAAGTAACAGGGTTTCGCTTCTTTGCTTCTGTAATCTTTAATATGTATGGATATCATATTTTGTGAATGCTGTCAGTATGACTCACTTCTGTGTTCTAGCTCGCGCAGCGTTTCCGGGGCGACCCGGAGTTTGTCGATGTGTTCCCTAGCGACAGCAGCCCACTTCTGCAGAGAGTCCAAGGCATTCCATGGCCGTGACATGTCAACCGTTATCAGCAGCAACGTGTCTCCAATTGTATCCACTGGTACAGCTACTCCCTGCAGGCCTTTGTGGTAGAGGTCTCCGTCTAACACCCAGGCATTACACCTGGTGTGGTCTAAACAACAAAAAGACCCAGAGAAATCATGTACAACAAACCACAGGATTGCTCTCAATGGTGCCATTTACTCTGCTGTGGTATTTCTGATGTTAAATGATGAATGAGTAGTTGTTGGTTACCATCAATGTCGTCATCATGGACACTGAAGTATAGGTATTCCAGGCCACGCCCTTTCATGTACTCTTCAACACCCTGTAGCTTAGCAACCAAGGTGGTCTTCCCCGAGCCCACCTCACCTAAACAACAGGTTCAGGAGATGGCATAGTTATAGTTAGCGTACCTAAACATACTTCTGCTATGTTGGCATCCACTGCATTAAGAACAAGAATAACAGTAAATTAATGTTTCTAGTTTAATTAAATGTTGAGGTTAATCAGCCACTATACAACACAACTGTGCCGTCTGTTTATGTATCCAAAGGTTCATAATAGTGACACAACACAGGTTTAACAACAAAATAATGCAGGTTTCTCAAACATACATTTAGAGTTGGTGCAAATGTCATATACAGATGTACAATCAATCCAACAGTTCTGTAAGAGAATTAAAAATGACCACACAAAAATGACCAGTAATAGAAGTAGAATGTAGGTCCTACATTAAAGTATTAATACAACACTATGGAAATCCTCAACTATGAGCAAAAGTTATGGATAGAAAACCTTACTTAAGTATGTGTGACAGTATTATCGGTTAAGTGCCATATAAAAAGTCAAACTAGTCATTATGCAGTAAAATGGTCCTTGTCAGTGTTTTACTGCTATACATGACATTTTTGGATTCATATTATTAATGCATTATGTAATGTACTATTGTATTGTATTTTTCTACAGTGGATGATTAAGTCTGAGTTCATATGAATTATATCACTCACTGTTGTGTGATGTACTCTACAATGACATACCATATTCTTTAAAATTATAATGTTTGCAGTGGTGCTGTCCTGTGACGATCATGCATATCCTATTCCATCTGTACCATTCAAGTCAATTTTTCAAGCGCTCGAAATAACAGGTCTCTTTTTTTAAGCTTTGAGACAATGCATTTCATTTGTGGATTCAGCAAAGGGTAAACATTCAAAATAGACTCATTTGTCTCTGAAGTGTAGAGTAGTAGACATATAAAGCAGAATTCAAAAGGAAATACTCAAATACTAGTACTTCAAATATGTACTTATGTAAAGAACCTGGATGAAATTACTTACTATTACTATTAGATTCTACTTGTGGCACAAATGCACTGTCACTACTAGGTAAATACCACCCAGTACTGACAGTGGGTCTAACTGTAAGCCCTTTAGGCTGAGTTACTTTCTTGTGATATTCAATTGCAGATTTCAACTTAGATGCTGTTGTAGGTTCTAGCATTCCTTACAGACTTGGGTGCATAGTTGTTGAGTTACTATCAGTAAAATATACATAAGTATCATTTTAGACCAATTTCATCATCATATTTTTGTATGCAAATCTAAAAAAACCAAAACATTCAAAATACCTAAAAAAGTTTAAAAGCAAAATTTGCTTAAATTCTTTGCAACTGTGATCATTATATCTGGGAAGCACAATCTTACATACTTCAGATGATCTTTATATTTATTTTACATTATTTTGTCTTATACAAGACCTTAAACAGACTAGATGCTCCATCCACACCTCTAACGAAATGTATAAGTATTCACCATATCATACATAATGTTCAAATGCAGTACATTTACAGAAAAAATCCTATACTATTACCTTGGTGCTTAGTGAGCTGCAAGGTGAATGTAATAAGAGTAAAAAGTACATTCCCTCTGAAAAGTATTTCTATTTGCTGTAGTAGAGCACACCTCAAGAGCTACATAACATAAAAACACTCAAGTAAAGTACAAGTACTTCACCCTTTTAGCTCACTTTGACAATATTAGTACATGTCTAACACTGACAGCGCATGTCCATTTGTTCAGGCACTTTGGGTAAATTTAGGCAGACAGCATTATTACTGTCATTGCTTTTGTGTATGTCATATTATCTTGTGCCGACAGGGGGACACCATGCATCATGAACTGCTGATGTTGTGATGGGAAGCATCACAAATGGCTTTGCAGCTCCACTAAACACCAGGAACCACCTCATTGTTAAACTGGGCTGAGTTAGTGTGTGTGTGTGGATAAACCCAAGTGGTTGTGTAAACAGTGTGTGGGGGGGACAGGAGGCACCCTCTCTGGTCCCCTACAGCCCCGTGGCCCCGTCCACACACACTGATGACTCCCCTCGTCCTCAGCATCCTCGCAGTGGCTGCTGTTAGCATCACTAAATGCTAGAATGACTTGCAGTGCATTTACGCTAGTCCAGTCTCCACTATAAGACAATGAGGCTGTGTGTTGTGTGTCTGCGCGTGCGTGCGCTCGTGGGTCAGTGTGGACGCTCAGAAAATAAATACACCTGTTCATCTCTGTTAGCAATCGCAACCAGACTTGGGCACAAAGCATCACTTAGCTAGGTGTGCTCTATCGAGACGAGATAACCAGCAGCTTCAGAGCTAATCAAGCTAACGATGACTACTGGCTAGCATGGCAACTGTCTGCACACAAACACAAGATACCCACCCATGACCAGGACATTTTTCCCAGACGGTAGCTTTGATCTTGAATGGGTGGACACTTCACTCAGGATGGTCGACCTGCGAACATAACAGTCCACGTTAAAACCCACGCAAACGCCCGTGGTTCATTCATTAACGGCTGACAGCGAGAAGCTAAGGCGAGCTAGTGCGGCTGTGTCACCAGTGAACAGGCTGTCTGGTGCTGATGCTAGCTAGCCTCGTTAGCATCAGGCTAGCTGTCAAACCATCTTCATCCCTACACAATGAACCCTCTGCGCCCACCCTAAACCCACCGCCCAGTGTATCTAAGCATTATGAAACTCTTGTCGCTCACCATAAGTTCTGGCCGTCATCCTCCTCTGGGTTGGAGTTCTCCAGTGTGTTCTTAGGTCCAGCTGAGGTGGAGGATAATAATGCACTCCTCCCTGAAGTCGCCATCTTCGCAGGGCTGGTAAAACCGAGCAGATCGCCCGGATGTAGTAGCTCTGCGCTAACATAGCCTGATGCACAGCACAGAACAGCACAGCACGCCGGGACCGGGGCGTGGTCCGCCCGCACAAAGCTGAGGTCCATATACCCCAGACATGAGATGATCTCATCAGCAAAGGGTCACATCTGGACTGTCTATCAAGTCCAAGTCCTGTAGTCTGCAGGAACAAACAGACTGCAGCTGAGGGTCAACTGATAGAAAAATGAGAGAAAATGGATTTATTAGCCAAATCTATAGGTTTATATTGGGATATATGAGTTATGGATGATGAAAGTCGTATGCATGATCTGATCTCATTTTATATTTTATTAACCTATATAATATTTTGTTATTATCCTGGTGTTTCACAAATCCAGACAAAATATCCTCTTCAGATTAGTCGCTTCTTGAACCAGTGCCTTGATTTGTGCATTTGGCATCATGCCCGAGTATAGGATCAAACACTGTCGGAATTCTGAAGCATCAATAAATGTTGTATTGTAGAGATTATGGCCCAGTCATTAGAGCTGTACAACACACTGTGAACATATGTGTCTGGTATTATACACTCTGTTAGAGCCTATTTATAATCATGCAGCCTCATTGAATTAAAAGTGTGGAGCGCAGTAAAATAAAGGCTCATCACACACACACACACACACACACACACACACACACACACACACACACACACCAACAAATGTGAAGTCAGCGCATTTAGATTCAGAATGCCCCATATATAGCCTATAAATATATATGTGTGTGTTTTAATATATATACCTAGATATACATTAAATATACATATTAATACACTATGTTAAAACACAATCATAACTTAGAAGAATATGTACAATATGTACCAGACAAATAGTCTCACTAAGTAAAAGAAATATAGGCTACACAAATAAAAAATGAACATCAGTCTGATTTTGCAAATAATAGCTGGCTGAAACAAGTGTAATCACTGTATATATGGGCTTTCTGTTCTCTTTCAGAAATCTGATTTATGTCCAACGCTTATGTGTTATTTAATTTTAATCATACATGACACACTAAAAATAGGGTACATGTATTATTACAAGGTTTGTTTGTTTTTTCAGAATCCGTCCTGCTTCACTGATATTGTTAAAAAAAATCTCAAATTAATCGGAGAATCAGATGGTCTCCGTGTGAACTTTAAATTAACTGCCAAGTGGTCTCAGGTGTGTGTCACCGCTTATAATAAAACAACTCAAGCGTATCTCGTCCAATCAACACTGAGATCCCCATGAAGAGCCTTATGTGTGCAGTTCACCGGAATAACCACAAGATGGCGATAACACACTGCGAGCAGATGCCGCTGGTCCCTGGGTACGGTGCGCTCTCTGCGGCCCCCGATGGAGTCAGAGGATTACAAACTCCAGTTAAGTGGCGCACCGTCCTCCTCCTCCCCATCTTTCATCCAGAGTAAAGCCAGGCGCACGGAGCGCATCCTGACCGAGCTCACCCACTGGGAATTAGAATTCAGCTTTGTGCTGTCAGCGCCAAAAGCAGCCGATCTCTGCAGTGTAGGGGGGACTGAGAAAACATATAGACAAAGAGAGTGAGGGAAGGGAGATGGGTCCGGTGGCGGTGAGGTATCCGTGATTGTCAAGTAAACGGCGGTGAAGTTGTTCGGCCCCGCTCGGATCTTTTCTTCAGGTCGTTGAGGTGAGTTTCTCTGTGCAGGAGATGGGAGCAGACCGGACAGTGCATGCCTTACCACGAGGACTATTTCTGTCATTTTCTCAGGACATTGTTTTCTGTTGTCATGTAAGTGCATATAAATATAATACAGCCTACGATTGACTTAGATTTTGCAGCCTAGTGCAGCTGTATGAAAAAAAAAGCTTCAAATGCACACCAGGACTTGACTTAATTCTATGGACAACTGTCATTTTTTATTTTATTTTATTTTATTTTATTTTATTTTATTTTATTTTATTACCAGTCATGACATAATTTTAATCTGCAGAAGTCTACAGGGACTTGAGTGTTTGTTGGAGAAGAATATTGCAAACACCTTCTAGGATACTCTTAGAGAGACCTTGTTTTAAGTGGATTCTGTTTAGGTGGTACAAGACAAGATAAGCCCTCTGAGAAGATGTGCTTCATCCTCCAGCCCCCTCTCCCCTCTGCTTCACTCACTCTCATTTGCCAGCCTTCCTCCAGCTTTTCCTCTCACCCCATCTCTCTAATCCCCCCTCACACAACCTCTGTCCTCCTCACTCTCACTGGTTCACTCTCTCTGGCAGCTCTAATAGCAGTGTGAGTTCACAACACCAGACTGCTTCACTTCTGACACTACTCTGTTTCTTCTCTCAGATCCAGACCTGCTCTTATGCGTCCACCCATTTGACAGTGCATGTCGCTGTCACCTGTCAGGAATAATATCCCACACAGAGTTGCATAACATGCCCCATTGCTCCTTAACTGCCTTCACTGGAGCTGGATGGTGATGTTGCTTCTCTTTGTCTAATAATCAATATGTGAGGAGCAATTACAGTGTGAGTGAGTGTCATGGACCTTCCCGTGGCTACATCATTAATGTCACATCTGTCACAGTCACTATGCACGTGCATATCTCAAGGTGAATGGATACACGCACAACTACATCTGTGGACAAACATACGCCGCAAAGAATCGAGATTGATTCCTTCTTTGTGGAGAAGATGACAACAAGTAGCCTTGGAGTGATTTCAAGATGTTCTATGTCACTTGACAATCAATCACTGCAATTGTCTTTTTTTTTTTTTTGTTAGAGCATTATTTTGATTTACGCACCAATTTCGGGGAACACATGCCACTTAGTTCCAAGGCAATCAGCTTCTCAATCTGCTGTTTCCACCCACAGCTTCAAATGTCAGTAGCACTTTGTAATGTACACATTTATTGTTTTCTGCAGACATATTTATTATCAAATGTCTGTCATGTCTTTATTTGATCACAAGTCTATATATTTGTACACTCGAGGCGAATAAAATATGTCAGAATAGGGGCTCTGACAATTTATTGTGAGCTATTCGCAGTCCTCCACAATATCTAAACCAGAAGGGCACTCGGAGAACGTAAACTTCCTCTGAAGGCCAACACTCCCTGATACGCTTCTTCTGCTTTTATATGTTTATTGACCATCAAACAAATCACAGACGACTACTGTATGTTCAGGTGTCCTTCTTTTTGTCACAGGAAACACAGGTTTGTTTTATTGACTGTTACCGTGGTAACAAAGGTCTTAGTTCTAACTTGGCTTGTAGAAGCACAATAGTACTGATGGTGTTTTCTTAACAGCTTTCAGTCCAGTTCAACACGGTGGAGCTAGAGCTCTATGCACTTATGTTGAGAAAAAAAAAATCTGTTTCACTTTTGAGCAAAATAAGTGCACAAACAGTAGAAATGTGTATTGATAAAAAGATTAGAGGAAAAAAAGATGAAACTGTGGTGTTTTCTTAGAAGCATTTTCAGTCTAAAATGACAGAAAAGTAGGTCTGTAGCAGTATGATTCTGTTACAGTATAGAGAGATAGATTAACTCTGAGCTCTTGCCGATGTAGTTTAGTTGGTTCTGAGTTGGCCTAGAGTAAACCCAACTCCTATTTTAAAGAGAGAAAACAACAAGATACAACTTTTGATACTTCTGCTAATCAATCAAAAGTTAAAAAGGTTATTAAGATTTAGGAAAATCAGTATGTTTAGTGTTCATGGTGGTAAAAATAAACCTGTTTAACTAGATTTAACACTAACTAAACAGCTATTAGAATTTCCCCTTGATAAACATATTACAACACCCTGTGACAAAGTGTAATATCCAGATTCTGTCACCTCTGGCAGCGTGCAACACATGTGACAGCTGATCCAAAGCCACGCTGTAAAGATGGGTTCTGCACATGGCTGTTTCACAGTAGCTCAAGCTGTAGAAATCTTCCACATCCCCCGTCACTATCAGTGTCATCTGCTGTCAACCGGAACAGACAGGCATCTGCTGCTTCGTGCGCAGACACATACACACACACACGCACACACACATGCAATAAGGTACCATACCATCGCATTGGAGGAGGAGGGGGGGGCACCTCCCACACACAAGACTGTTGTATGTTACACACCTGCTCTCCAGTTTGCCAGTATACAGCCCATTCAGCGTACTTAGCTAAAAATAATCACCACCATCCAACACACACATAGAGCATGAATTATGGAAGACAGAGGAGAGAGAGAGACATTCAGGTCAGAGTCAGACCCAGTTCTAAGAGCTTAGCTCCCTAAGGATGATACTACTAGACCGCTGCATTAATATTCAGTTTGTACCATCCACCAGACCCGCGGTTATCCTTTAGTTTGGACTAACTGGACATGAGGATTCCCAAGGATTCAGACTCAATGCCCCATGTACATTACGGGCTGGGAAAATTGATTTTAAGATTAATTATACATTCATGGTGGTGCTTCGTGTGTAATAGTAATATGTTCGGCTTTCAGGGGGTGTCAATTAGATCAAGAGCCAGAAAATGCAAGGGAATAGCACATGTGAGTGGGAAGTGTTACTGATGAAGGTACAAGGCAGTTAAAGTTAGTTATTCTGTTTATTTCCTTTAAAAGCCCTGCACAACCCACACTTGTGTTATCAGCAAATTTTGGATTAGTGGAGTTCAAACTGTTCTGGGAAAATGACAAGAGTATTCATAAAAGAAACACATCCACACATAACAATAACAATAACATTGTAGTTCGTGCTGCTAAAATAAGTGTGACAAGAACAGAAATGGAGTGAGGAAGATGTCAGTCAAGATGAGTGTGTACAGACACACATGTACACACACATACACAAACACACACACACATCGACACATCACCTCACCAGGCAAAATAATTAAAAACACCTGTGTGGGTGGATGATGGATCGAGGGTGTCATCCCCAGTAACTCATTAATTGTCATGTACACACTATGTGAAATTCACCACCGCTGCAGAACAGAAATGCATCCCACCTGTGTGTTACTGGTAATAAAAGTGTGCTATGGTGTGCCAGAGCTTTAAGTATGGTCGTATTGTGCAAATGCAAAGCATGTAAAAACGTCTTTAACTTTTATTTTTTTCTCGTTTTGTCAAACTGGCAGCTTTACTGTCAAATGTGCGGGTGAATAACAGTCCTTCAGAGTCCCATTTTCATGTGGAAAAACCTCTGTAGCACCGTGTTAAACTGGCTGACAGTATTCTATTTGTGGGCTATGAAAGCTATACACTCTGTGGAAACGTGAGGAGAAGCCCAGTGATCTCTTTTGGTTAGTCAGCAAAGTTCAGTGTGTGTGTGTGTGTGTGTGTGTGTGTGTGTACAATATGTGTCATGTCATGCAAATCTGCATATGTACACATTCTAACTGCATGTATTAACATGTACAGTAACAGCAAAAATCCATATATGTGTGTGTATTTGTGTACTTGTGTCCTGTACAGTTTTATGTGTATTATTGTGTATTCGTGTGTATTTGGGGACCTTATCTGATATTCAGTGGCTTCAGAGACCTGACCTTGAACAGTTTGAGTGCTGTCTGCTTAGTCAGGGCCACTGCATCTGCTCATGTCTATGCAAACAACAGTGCAAATGAACCGCACTGCATGTTTTTATTTTATTTCACAGGAAATATCTATCTATCTTTCTATCTTTCTATCTTTCTATCTATCTATCTATCTATCTATCTATCTATCTATCTATCTATCTATCTATCTATCTAT
>JAPSES010000058.1:2894375-2904474 GCA_029822895.1 Maxillicosta whitleyi
ATTGTTATCTCCACCATTAGATAAACCAAATAAACAATCAAGTTTGGTAGAGAGTTATAGATGCATATTAGTAAAAAAAAAAAAAAAGGAAAGAAAATTAAAATAAAATAAAAATAAAGGAATAAATGAATGTAAATAAAAGAAATGAGTAAGTAATTAGATAAATAGGTAAATGAACATACATATTCCACCTTTGGCTTTGTTGCTTCTATAACCCTGTAAGCACCCTCCCCCCTCATCCTCATCCCCATCCCCATCCCATTCTCCCATCCCTTCACATATTTCCCCCCAACCCATCTCTTTTGGCTAGCAGGTAAAGTTCCCATCTGTTTTCAAACACCTTTTTCTTTTTAATGATACTATATGTCACCTTCTCCATCTCATACATTTCATCAACAGAATCGAGCCATTTTTCAATCTTTGGTGGATCAGGCATATTCCAGTTTCTTGTTATTTGTTTAAGTGCAGTAATCCTCAGAACCCAAAAAAATGTGTATATGTTCACAACTTATCTTATCTGGGGGTAAACCCAGTATTATGTTTTGCTGCTGGAGTGGAACATCTACTCTCAGAATTTGCTTTATTGACCCAATTACCTTTTCCCAGTAGGATTTTAATATGTCGCAAGTGTAAAAAATATGTGTGTGATCTGCGTTACTATTCCCACAGATGAATTCTATTCTAATTCAGAAACAGTATGTTTGCTCCATTATGCCTACGTAGATAAAAATGGATCATTTCAAAGTGGTCCACAAAAGAGTCATTTCTGGTTCTGTATCATGTGGATTTTTGGATGGGCAGTGTATATGTTTGTCCACAACATAGTGACATTACTCACATGGTGAATATGATCAGGTTGTGGAAATCTCTGATTTATGGAAGAATGTGAAATTCTCATTCAAACAGAGCTTTCATTTTAAGAGTCTTTTCTGCACAATTTAATCGACATCATGCTGTGTAAAGTGTAGCGCTCCTTTGTACAAACGTATAGATTCCAGCCTTGGGCTATTCAATATAAAACTTACTAATCAGACAATCGCATCCGCATTACTGTTGCCCATCACTGCTGCTGTAACTGCTCTGCTTTGCCTTAAATTTCACTATCTCTACCCACAGATCATCAAAATGTACTCCTTTCTGGATTACATCATGGGAGGCTGTCAAATTCAATTCACAGTAGGTTTTTGTCAAACACAGTCCTTTTTTTGCGGCATGCTATTGTGTGTCCGTGCTCCGTCATGCTGTGTGAGCACATACGTGTATATGTGTTTCTATCCCAGGTGGCGATAGACTTCACAGCATCCAATGGGGATCCCAGAAACAGCTGCTCCCTCCACTACATCCACCCGTACCAGCCCAATGAATACCTCAAAGCATTAGTGGCTGTAGGGGAGATTTGCCAAGACTATGACAGGTAGAAAGCACCAAGCATCCATCATCACTCGCACTGGGAAAAGGCACACTGGGATGGAAAAACACTTAGTAAACTTTAAAATGAGCAAGTTACATTGTTATTATTGATTACATTTTAGACTATTTCAGTTTAAAAAAAAATCTAATGATATAATATTGAATAGGGGTGGGTATTGCCAACAACCTCGCAATACATACCCCAATACAGGGGTCATGATACGATATGTATCGCGATATATGTGCATTCCAGTACATGATATGTATCCCGATATTTTAGGCCTATATTTTTATTTATTTATTTTCTTTTTTACAGTTTTTACTTTTTTTTTTTTAACATTTTAAAGAAAACAGACACATGTATACCCAAATGTTTTTTTTTTTAATTTAGTGTAGAGCAACAATTCCACTGTAGTGCATGTAAAACATTGCATTAAGAACTGCACTGTTAAGCTTAAAACATGCAAAGTCAGATGCCGTTTCATAAACTTGACAAACTAATTGTTTGTTGCATGTGAAATATCGATACTGACGCCTCTGTATCGATATGAAGAGGCCCATGCCGATATATCCCCGTATTGATATTTTAACACACCCCTAATATTGAATAGACTCTAATGGTGGAAAACTGGAACTTAGATATTTTATTCATTTTAAAGTTAACTGGATTTCCAGTAAAATTGGAATGAATATTTGATTACATTTTAATTTGATTCTAATTTTTTTTTTTTTTTTTGATGTGACAAAAAAAGGCTAACACTTGTTTTCCATGCACTGCCTTTATTTAGAATCACTTCATGGTACCCTTTATATCCTGTAAATCTTGTGAAGAGTGAATAAATACATGGGCAACAAAGTGATGTAATATTGTTGAAAATATTGAAAGTTCTTGAAAAATGATGGAAATGTACTAAGATTATTAAGTAAATGTAATTAAATTTTTACATAGAGCTTGAGTACATTTAAAATCTAATCATTCAACAACCTGATTAGGAATAAATTTTTGACAAACATTTCTAAGGATCTATTTTTTTGTGAAATTAAAGCTACACCGGGCAAAAATATCCATGAATACCTGTATTTCAGTTTGCCTTGGAGGACAGGAAACTTCTGCATCTATTACTTTCTTGTATTTTTGTGTGTAAAAACTATACCCCAAGTTACAGGTTTATGTCTAATAGAGGGTATGCATGTCATTTCACACCAGGCCACGCCCCTTTAAGTCAGACTGAGTGGCAAAAATAAAGCGGCTCCACATCACAGAGTATAGCAGTAACTACAGCGAGGCCGGAAAAAATGTGGAATATAACATGAAATTAAGGATAATTGGACTCAACATGGATCCATACAAGTTACCAAACAAACTGTGGTCTACAAGCATTGATATGTGGCCGGAATCCCATATACTGACATTTATATTATGTTTACCTGATTTCAACACCGTGAAAATCCACAATGCAAAGCCTGAACGCAAACAAAAGCCTGGATGCTTGGTTGGACTTCAAGGTCAGATTTGTTGTTAAATTAAAGTGACGAGAACACAGATGGATCTTCTGTTTGTACATGGACAGTTTGTATCTATATATTAATTGTGAGTTAGCTATTGTCAGACATGTTATGTTTGTAGCTAACGCTGCCATTCACTAACTCTACAGGTGAGACATAGACAGAGAATGAATGAGGCTCCTTTGGATGACAGGGACAGTTTGGACTGTTTATTGGACATGTATGTCAGGACTAGGACAGACATGTTCATATGCAGCAGCGTTGATGTGTGCTGTTATGTCAGAGGTGACGACACGCCGTGTACTTCACTAACCATGTCAGTGGCTCAAAAAATTTATATAAGTATAGACCGTGTTTGTTAACAAACTCATGGGTAGCTCCCACGTGAGTATTAATAGTTCATTGTAAAAGTTTGTTTAGTATGATATTTAATTATAAAGTTCACAAGTGTGTGGATTTAGTACAGAACAAGTTTTATGTGAACATAGGCGCGATCCAATTTGGAAAAAAATGTAATATTACTGTATTTGACCTTGAAAAAATAGGTCAAGGTCAAATACAAGGTCACCAATGCAAAGCGCACATATTAATGACTATATGTGTTCTATAGTAACAAATCTATCTGCAATATTTAAGGCAAAAATTAGCCAAAAACTGTAATATTACTGTATTTGACGTTGACCTATTTTTTTCAAGGTCAAATACAGTAATGTAACCAAGGTCACCAATGCATTCCAGTTATTTCTACAAATGGCTGTGATCCATCTGCTTCTTCTGTCGTTGGCTTTAGGTAGCCAGTAAAAAGATAGCTCCGAATGCTTTTTAAACCTATTTGTGCAATAAATGGCACAGCAGATCTTTCCCATTTTTTTTTTTAGGTTGTACTAAAGTTTTTTTTAGGATTGTATTCAAGTCAAAAACAACTACTCCTCTCCATCTTTTTGCCACTCAGTAGGCATAACGGCAATGACCTCCACTACCTGTGACATCACGTGCATACCCTCTATAACAGGCTATTTGAGACAGGTAGGAGGGTTACGTATTTGATTGACAGCTGTAATCACCAACTACTGATCTGATCTGATTCCATAAGACCTGTCCTGAATGTGATTCTTCTGCTTTATTCAGTGTTTTGGTACGGTAGTTCACAAAAATAGCTCCAAACAGCATATAGTAGTGTCAGATTATCTGTATTTATATTTAGTCTAATGAGTTGGACTGAGAGGAGAGAGCTGCAGTGGGGAGGTGTGTATATTAAAGCTGGCATTTTTTCCTGTGATTTTTGGCTCCAACAGCTTTAAATTTGCTTATATTCAGTATTTTGTTTGTATTAAGTAAATTTTATAACTTTTCTTCTCAATAATATTAAACTTTATTGCATTAAATTAACTTGTAAAAGTATACGCAACACTCATCAAATACACAAACTAGATCTCCTGAGACTGTACTCTTTAATGAGGCTGGATGAAGGGATTTCTTTGTATTTCTTTTCATGAAGTCTCATAATTACTACTGCTTTTATTTAGTCCGCCTCCTCCTTCCCTTTGAGCCTCTCTCTATTCTTTCAGCGATAAAATGTTCCCAGCGTTTGGTTTTGGAGCACTGATACCACCTGATTTCAAGGTAAGACATTTGGTTTGTGTGTCCGTGTGTGAGTGTGTGTAACGCTGGGCAGAAGGAGCTGGTGTAGATCAAGATTTTCACATTGCTTTTCAGAGGCACAGCTTGCTTTTGATCAGGATGAAAGGCAAATGCATCTGTCAACGTGTAAATTGCGCTGAGCATGTTAGCGCTGAATGTTTGGTCTTGTGGTTTTTTTGTTTTTGGGTTTTTTTTGTTTTTTTTGTTTTGTTCTACTTGTAGGTTTCGCACGATTTCGCTGTGAACTTTGATGAGGACAATCCCGAATGTGCCGGTAAGCCCCTGCACACAAACACATCTACACAAGACACTTACCTCACAGAGAAACTATAGAGGCTTTCTCATGCACCGTCAAACATCATAGCACCAAAACAGTCCTATAGTACCTCTGCTGGACTCGTCTCATCTCTGCTGTGCTGTCACTCTCTTATTTCTCCGTCTCTGCATTCTGATTTTTTAGCTCACACATACAAATTCAGCCACTGTTAACCACACATACACACACACATGTATCTTAGTGATTTGTCACTATGCTGCAGGAGGTATTTCAGGAACTAAGACATGGAGAAAAACAACACTAATCTGTATGTGTGAAATGGGCTTCTGAGCTCCTATCCTCACATAGCTGCATTCCTGCCGTGAAAACGTGTGTGTGTGTGTTTTTTATATGTTTGTGAGTATGTGGACAATGAGGGAAAATGCATTCAATACTTGTGACCTTGAAGTTTTTTCCTCAAGTGTGAGAACTTTGACACTGCATGGTCAGCACAGTGCAATATGCCATAGAGGGAGACAAATAAACAACAGCAGGAACACTTGTATTTGTGTGTTGCAGGAATACAAGGGGTAGTGGAGGCCTATCAGAATTGCCTTCCTAAGATTCAGCTCTACGGGCCCACCAACATTGCCCCAATCATTCAGAAAGTGGCCTCGTCTGCCTCTGAGGAGATGCACACCAAAGAGGCCATGGTGAGAGAGAATGAGAAAGAAACAAAAGCAAATAAAATAAACTCTGGGCTGTTTTTGCTGCTGTTTGCACTGCCACAAAAGGACAGAATGGGAAAACTATAGACCAATAGAGCTGCAAGCTATTGATTATTTTTGTAATTGATTATTTTCTTCAATATGATTTAGTTAAATGATTAATTGAGTTGGTGAAAAAAATGGTAAAAATGTGAAAAAGACATGTCTGAAAATGTAAAACTACTTTTAACAACCACAATAAGAACAAGTGGTGCCCCCGCCCCTCAGATGTGTTGTAGTTTAGCTCCAGCTGATGTCATCATGTCTATCCTTGTGCTGATGTCAGCATATCAACTGCCTCTATATATGTGCCAAGTTTGAAGTAAATTGAAACTAAATTGATGTTTTTATGGACATTTGAAAGTTCACTCATTATAAATAAATGGGGAAAAAGAGACTTTAAAAAATTCATAAAAAATTGGAACTTTGTCGTTATTTTCCCTAAATGCAATGACTTCTATTATGGGTCACTGGCACTGAATGAACCTAGTTTGGAATGAATTCAACCAATAGTTTTGCTGCTAAACTGTTAACAAACAATCCAAGCCAAAAAAAAAAAAAAATACAACAACAAACAAGTCAAATGATGTCAATAAACAATATGTACATTGCAGTCTTCAAGAAATTTGTATCCAAATTACTAACTTATCAACAACTCAAGATGTAACTAACACAACTTAAAAAAAAAAAAAAAAAAGTAAAATAAAGCCAAATATTTTTAATGTTTGTGTGAACACTTAAAGGTTTAAATGAAGAAGTGATGGTTCCGATGAAGAAAAATAAGTGTATTGACATTTTATGCCTTTTTTTGTCCTTATCTCTTGTGTGTGTTGATTCCGACGTCATGTGCGTCACAATAAACGCCTGTGTGAAACACAACAGTGGAACCAATGTTTAGTGGCAGTGAAATCAAGGAAACAAGGTTCAGGAAACTTGTAATAAAATATAATTTTTAAACGATTCAAGTCACTTAACCAATGAAACTTTTGAGCTCTAAACAGCAGTAAAAACATCAAAAAGTGAGGAGTAAGAGGAAGAAAAAGATTGGACAAAGAAGAGCGATAGATGTGAAAAGCAACAGAAGGGAATGGTATTCATTTAATTTCAGTCATAAATTTTACAGCACAAATTCCTCCCGGTCTTAATGCCTTGTGCTTCTCTCTGGTGGATTAGACTGAGTTTTATTCAAATTAGCCCCTGACAAGAAACCACTTTTAAAACATAAAATCCACCCCCTCCTCCACCTCCATGTTTCTGTTCTCCCCCTCGCCTTAACAGGAGTACTTCATCCTGCTGATCCTGACGGACGGCGTCATTACTGACATGGCGGACACTCGGGAGGCCATCGTCCACGCCTCCCACCTGCCCATGTCCGTCATCATCGTAGGCGTAGGCAACGCAGACTTCACGGACATGCAGATTCTGGACGGGGATGACGGGATCCTGCGTTCACCCAAGGGCGAGCCGGTCCTCCGTGACATAGTCCAGTTCGTCCCCTTCAAGGACTTCAAACATGTGGGTTTTGGAAACACGGGAGGTTGAGGAAGATGTGAATGTCAGGATTTCTGCTAGTTTTGATAAATGTATTTCAGGCAGAAAGTGAGACTTACACTCAAGGGGAGCCTCAACATCAATCAAATTATACAGTTTAATGGGTTTAGTAGAGTATAGAGGGTTTGCACTGACATCTCTTTCTGAAATATTCCCCCTCAGTCAGGAGAGAGTAGTAAAACATGCTGAAGCACGGCTGCCTGTAGAAGACAAAACTTAAGAAAAGATGTGACAAAATGTATTAAATTAAAATCAGGCCATACTTTCATCTACAATATGCACAAAATAAATTACCTATGCTAATGTACTTTCTCTTAATTAAAAGACTTAGGTCCAATCCCAATTCTCCCCTTACCCCGACCCCTTGACCCTTGCACTTGGTAGAACCCCATGAAACGGAGGTGCAGAGGGTAGGTGTTGAAACATTCCCCTATGAAATGGGACAACCATTCATGACCTGTTACGTCATCAGTGATCATCAATGTCGCTATTAACAGATGCGACAACTTTGTTTCCGAAAGTGTTCAACATACGGTCAGTCACTGTCTGTTTCTGTTCCATGGGCCTGGGGCAACTTTATCCATCAACTATATCAACTATAAACCGCAGAAATGTGATCTATAACACATTGAAACGGCCGATCAAACGATTCAGGTGTTTACAAAAAATCCGTACATTTGTGTGTTTCTTTCATCACACTGCTGCACTTTTTGGCTGTGTTTACCTCCAACTTGCCAAAAATTCAAACAGAATTATGGGAATATTATCCTACCCCTCCCTTCATAGTGTGGTTCTGAAAAATCTCAGTTCAATCAACGCTCTGCCTTTGCCTACCTTTTCATGTGTACGCACAAAACAGAGGGGTAGGAGTAAGGAGGGCAAAGGGCTGACATAATAGCACTGTTTTCCCAACTGTTGTAAAAATAAAAAAAATAAAAAAACTTTACTTTTTTTGGAGCTACTTAATAAATTAGAATCACTATGCAACCAATTTTTCAGCAATCAGTAACATGGAATTTAAAAAAAGTGTTAGCTAAAAAACAATGGCGTCCATGATATCTTATATTACTGTGTTAGCTGTTGGCTTACTACTGGTCAGCTTTGAACTTATGCTATGCTAATGGCTAAACTCACGGAGTATGTGTTAACATTATAATGAATATGGGAATGAATGTTGATTTTTTTTTTTTTTAAATGACTATATTTACTTCTCTTTCTAAACTGAAGCTCATTCAAACTAATTAAAAGGAAAGGCAAGCTGAGGCCATTAAGGGCTAGCTATTATGAAACATCAAAAGACACAAGCTGTGTAATTTTAGCAAATACTATAGTTTATAAAGGGTTTAAGAAACTGGAGTAGCTGACCCTGACCACAGTACTGATTAAGATCTGGAGTTGGTCCCTGAGCTCCTTCAGCGGCAGCTCACTGCTGCTAATGTGTGTGTTATGTGCTGATGCTAATTGCTAATGTTAATACAAAGGTACTGTGTGTAGGTAGTAGGATTGGTAAAATGAAGAGACTGAAGTTCCCCTTAGATATAATAAAGCAAGTTAACCTTTAATCTTTAAAAAGTCAAGAAACAGATGGTCCTAATTTTTATAGGCATTCTATACTTTTCATCATTTAAATATGCCTTCATATTATCCATTTTATTATAATTTCAGGTTGAAGTAATTCATCCAGTCTCTGTTTTTAAAGTTATCCTAAAATACAGAACACCTAGCCTGAGCAGTAACGCAGTAGCATTAGCGATTAGCGTTACCTAATTAAGAGGAGTCATTCATTAGCATTAAACACTGGAACACAAAAATATAAATTGCGTTTGTTTTCTTCCTCTCAGGCTTTGAAAACAACATTTTTCAAAGGGCACATTCCAACTGCATAACTTAAGCACGTAAATCCTGTTACTGAAATGTAAAAATAAATTGCTGAATATGACACATACTAATAGAAGTGACATGCCTCAAGATAAAGAAGGCAATAAGGTGACATTAAAAGACAATTAACTGTCATAAACGGTTGAAAATGTTGTGCAAGTGGTAATAAAATAGGACATTTGTGTTCCGGTTGTGTTTTTACAGCTGGGATAAGAGATGATTATCACAATTATACAAAAGTAATGGTGAAAATTTAATTATAAAACAATTGTCACAGGCCTGAATGTTACATGGAAATGATATGTGGAATTACTTGATCAACAAACAAGGCTGAACAAGTGGCCAAACGTTGAATACCAAATTTAAATATTTATGAAAATGTGAATCATTCAAAATTTAAAACATTTTTTTGAGTTTTAAGTAACAGCCAGTGACAATTCAGTAACATTTAACAAGTTCCACTTCCACAGTGGCTGTATGTGTGTGGGTGGGTAGGTGGCTGCATCGATATTTTGTAGTCGGAGGGTGAGGAGTGTGAGCGCGTGGGCGTAATACGCTTGGTGTTGCTCGTCAGAACACATCAGCTACGTGGTCACTGGGTTTGACTGTGTGTGTGTCTGGTGGCATTAATTTTGCCCGGCTTTGACAGGGTGTGTTTGGCTGGGTCTGTTATGGTGAGTTTGGTGTGTGACAGGATGAGAAATCAAGCAATTACTAGTGAGCTAAACAGAACCGAGAAGGTGTAGGCCTCAGCGAGCTGACAAAGGAAACAAACAAACTTACAAACTTATGTAATGGAAAGTACAGAGAGGAAGGGCAAGAGAGGAGAAGTGAGGAGTAGAGTACGAAAAGAGGAAAGTAAGACAGGAAGCCAAGGTGGCGGGAGACGGAGTGGCCGGTGTTCGCGGCGATGGTCGGGGTGGTCAACAAGAGACCAGAGCTAAAGACAAAAGGGAGCGAGGGAGTGTGTGACAGAGGTGGAGAGGTGATTTTCTGCTCTGTCGTTTCTTTTCAGAAGGGATTAGCAGGACGGAGCTGCTGTGTGACAGGCAGAGAGAGGGGGGGGGGGGGGGGAGAAAAGGTAGAAAGG
>JAPSES010000058.1:2904574-2917069 GCA_029822895.1 Maxillicosta whitleyi
TGTCTGTCTGTCTGTCTGTCTGTCTGTCTGTCTGTCTGTCTGTCTGTCTGTCTGTGTGTGTGTCTGTCTGTCTGTCTATCTATCTATCTATCTGTCTGTCTGTCTGTGTGTGTGTCTGTCTGTCTATCTATCTATCTATCTATCTATCTATCTGCTCTCTTTTTTATGCTGTATTACTATTTCAATTTGATGTAATGTGATATTGAGAGCCTTGACAGGAGTAATGTTAACAATAATGTATTGTTATGTATATTATAGAAAATTCAAAGCATTTATTACTCAACATTAGACTGTGCAGGTGTAATAGAAAAATAATACAAAAAGCAATAATAAATGTAATCAGTGACAAGTCCTAAGGTACTTTCATTATTGATTATTAATTAATAATCATTATTATTCATTTTTGAAACATTTGTTTGTTGACTTTTTGCATCACTCTTTCCATGTTTCTTTGTTCTCAGACATTCCAGGCCTGTCTGTGACAACCATCTGATTGTTTTTAGACATTTTTTCACCTTTACTTATTGCACATATGTTTGTTTTTGGACACAGTGTCACTACCTACTGTTTTATCTTTAACATACAGGTATAAAAATAAGCAAAATAACAAACCTAAACAAACTTTATCATTTTTTTAATAATAAAAAATAGACCTAAAAGTCAAAAAATGTAAAGTATGTCACTACAACTATACATTCAAGGAAGATTACCGTAATATGCCAGAAAAACTACATTGTAACATATTATAAAGTTATATCCTGATAATTAGTATTGTTGTTTAATTGCCCTAGTGTAATTTTTCCTAAATGTAATGGTTGTTTTGTTTGTTTTTTCTCAACATGCATCCCATGTGTACGTTAGAGATAATGAACCATCCTGTTCAAAACAAAAAAAAAAAGTGCTGCAACTCTTTCCCTGGTTTCATCAAATTGATTACATTTCATTAGTTTTAGATCACTTATTCTAGCAAATGTTTAAACTGGGGAGTTGTTTTCTCTGGCATGCAAGAGGCTGTGAAAATCCAAGAAGAATCCGTCACAAACAACACTTCAAATCTGAGTGCATGCTGCCAAATGAATGAGGTCTGTCTAGACGATGAGACAGCTCCTTGTCAGCCGTCCTGCTCTGGATGGTGTTGCACTCAGATTTGTTCCAACTAAAAACAAAGCTGCCCAAAGAAGGCATTCACGCACAGCATAAAGATTCACAAACACACAGAATATATTTAAAAAGGAATATATTCAGACATAACTGCTTAGTAATGACCAGGTCTAATAGATCACATATGAACATGTACTGCTGTGTAACTGTAATATGTAACTTGTGTCATATTTTACACTATATGCTCTCCCTCCAGAATCATTGATCATATTGTTGAATACTGTAATGATTACAAGACTTGGCACAGTCCCAAATTTGTACCAATTAATCTGAGGGAGTTGGGGCTAAATCAAATAGACCAAGTGTTTCACATTTTTGAGATATGTACATCTTATGCTCTCAGCTCTACTTAAGTCCGTCAATGTAATGTAGACGTCAATCAATAGTGGATTTTAAAGGTAACGGTTACAATGATAGTTTAGAGCAGAAAACATGATTCACTGGCTGATATTAACCAATGAAAAAATCAGACTGTTGAATAGTAAAAAAAAGTTTAAAAAAACAAAACAAAAGGTGACTACGTTTAATGAAGTAATTAATAAATAAAAACTGAAATCTGTGTCACTGGAAACATTAAATCCAAGTTAAATAATCAGTAAAATAACTGAGTGTTAAACTAACCATAAAAATTCTAGATGCGGCAAAATTTCATCGTTTGACCGATTATTTACCCTTAAAGTCACTGCAGTCTTTTCAAGTTCTGTTTTAAAAGTTTTAAATCTCATAGTTTAAAAAAAAAGGTCAATTTAACTCCTACAGAATTGAATTCCGATAACATTTGGTCCTACTCAAAATTAGAGTAAAATTTACTCCATCATGTCAAATTTACAGAGTTAATTCTACTCAATTTAGTGTTAAATTTAAGACTGTGGTGTTTTCACACTATTAAGAGTAGGACTAATATGATATTATAAAGTTATTTTTACACCAAAATTAGTTCATTTTAATTATTTCTCTGCAGTGTTATTTTCTTCATCAGTTTGCACCCTGACCACAACCACAATAAAATTGCAGGGGTTCCCAAGCTGGGAGTCATGAAGGCATGAGTTTGTTCTATGAGTTCTAATTATCTTAGAACACACTTTTCCTTTGATATAATCCTTCCCACTTGCGAATCTATCATGGCTTTACAGTGACAATCAGTATTGTTCTGGCTACTGGTTTGACTAATGGTGTCACATTAATAAAAAAAATAAATAAATAAACATAAAAAGGCCAATAAATATTGTACAACAGACATATTAACCCTAAATACACATTAACACCACCAAATCCCTGCACATAAAATAGAACACAATAAAATGTAAAATTTGTATGTAAAATGTAAATGTAATGTAAAATGTCAATTACCCATCATGCAATGCAGCAGACTGGCACTAATTATCACTGTGTAGCATCTGTGCGAAACTTTACATTAACTTTTAACTTTACTATTCGGGCTGGTTTACTGTCCATAGAGCAAAAAATACTCCATTTATGTTCAAACAACTTTAAAATATCTGTTAAAATAGCATTTTTTACTGTGTAATATTAGCCATTGGCCATTATTAAGCTTAAGCTTTTGATAGTCTGTGAAATATTGCATTGGCACAAATTAATCTCTTGACTTTAATGTTATGGAAAAACTGATTCTCGGCTCAATTTTGTGTGTTTGGAGACAGCATTTTCCCTCATTATCAATAATTCAAGCAGAAAAATAATTGGAGCCAAGTTCTGTTGACACTTTCCTCTTTTTTTTCCCCACCATGTGTCAGTTTGTCATGATCCCGCCCAAACCTCAGATAACTCAGATGACAGCCAACCCACTGAAACCGCACTTATCACATATTTAGTCAAATAAAATGTGAAATTAGGAGTAGCTAATAGACTTTTTTTTTTTTTTTTTTTTTTTTAAGCCCATATGGGGCAGCTGTGGCTCAGAAAGTAGTATGGGTTGTCCAATAACTGAGAGGTTGGTGGTTCCAATCCCTCACTGTCCCAATCCTGTGCTGTTGTGTCCTTGGGCAAGACACTTCACCCACCTTACCTCACACTGGTGCGAGAATATCTGGTGGTGGTGGTGTTATAATGTGTTTTATTATTTTTATTATTTATTTTGTTTGACAGGGACAATGCAGTCAAGCACAGGTGCAGCTGATGTGATGCATATAGAGTTTATAGTTGGTGCTAAAACTCAGCTCTATTGGGCTCTTCCACAACATTGCAGTACAATTTAAAATATACATCATTTAAAACAATGCATAATATGTATAATATGTCTCTGTATTTTGTATGTTATCCCTATAAATCAGATATTTTCCTTTATTTAATTAACTGATCATAAGGATAACCATAGAAACTCTGATTAAAGTTGCTATTATATCAAAAACTGAGAAAACTGCAGAAAAAAAAAACTTTTTCAGTTAAATGGCTTTTACTGGTGAATCAATGTCATAGAAGATGACTGTGTTTCTTTGTTCACTACGGAGCATCTAAACATCCAAATGGGTCATGAAAAGATGACGAACTCTATTTTACACCAATTATTTACATGTATTGATAGCATTAATGGATCGACAGGTATCAAACCATTTACATTGGGAGACGCTTTTGGTTAGTGATGGATGTTTGGGTTTTTTATGGGTTAAATTGAGTGGTGCATTTTGATGTCTTTTTCTTGACACATATACAAACCCATGATGGTCCTGGGGGATGAAAAGGTGAAAGCAGTGATGTTTTAGAGGTTGTTGAATGAGCTTGTCCAATCCCATCAGTCTCGACCTACAGTAGCATCAGGCTCAACAGATGTGTGACGATAATGTGCGAGTGTATATTTTGACCTGTCGCGTCCTCACTCATTCTGTCTCTCTATTACATCCAGGCCTCCCCTGCTGCTCTGGCCAAGAGTGTTTTGGCAGAAGTCCCAAACCAGGTGGTGGATTACTACAACGCTAAAGGCATCAAACCTAAGTGCATGTCAGATTATGAGTCCACAAGAACCTTCAGCCCCTGACAATGGACTTATTGCACACATTCCAATACACACACCCATATGTCATATATAAACTGTATACTGATGTACTGTATCATACATTAACACATGCAAAAGCACAAACACATATAAACACATACATGTACACATAGCTGTCATACATACAGTAGTCTAGCTGAGACAATTAGCTTGTTCTGGTGAAACTATTCCATTGATGACTATTGCATGTTTGGCCACAATGGCTTCACCTGGGAAATAATTACTCTCTACTGTATATCTGAAAGATGTTTATAGACATAAGAGCGGTTTCTTGAACCAGCATGCAGACTCAGATCATAGCCCGCCCAAAGAAATGACACTCCTACCTTATTTAGATAACTAGCAAGTTCATAGACTTAAACAATTGTGAGTAGGAAAATCAGAATATGTGACTGCATAATCTTAAATGCTTAGAATTAGCATTGCAAATGTTATTTATGGGAATGGTAGTGTCCCTATTAGTGTACTGCATAAATGCATGCATTATTCAGCGCCCGCTAATATCCAATCTCCAGTAGCCGCTTGCTAGTTATGAAATAAAGTATCTCTGTCATTTGAGTGACATTCAGGGTTGTCTTGGGTGTTTTGGGTTCTTTTCTACAGATCTGTTTCAGATTTTGAATGATCTGAACAACTGAATAATTGTAATAATTTCTTAATAACCTTCTTACATTGTAAAGAGTTTTGGAAGGGATAGCTAAGCGTGTGTGGTAGACACTCATCTGTGTGCTGAAAAGTGTTTTTTTCCCCTGTATTCTGCATGTTGATTATAATAAAGACACTTTGGGTTTTCACTCGTGTGTTTGTGTTTATGTTAATTGTAGCAGAAGGGTCAATTTGGTAGAATAATCAACAGAGAATTCATGTAGGTTGAATCAGTGCCCTTGGAAGTTAGAGAAAAAGTATTTATCTCTGTGCATGTGTGTAAAGACTATTATGGAGAAGGGCAGAAAATAGAAAAGTAAATAGAGCAAGCAGGTGGTAACCTCATAGTGGATTTATTTTTTCTCCACCTCAGAGCTTCCCTTTCCCTCAACACCAGTGAATATTCAGCTTATTTGTATATGCAGATCCCCGCCGAGGACAGAACACATATCTTTGTCTCTCATGGATAGTCTTGCTTTATTGTTAAATGAACCAGCACTCTGCAATATTTCAGACCACCGCACACACATAAATACAGTAGCCCTTAGACACCTTCATCCATAACATCTCTTTCTTACGCTGTCTGTTAGACAGGCATTAAAATGCAAGAATAAATTATTTCACTAATCTCCATATAGTTAATTAGGGCAAGCCAAAGTTGGGCTGTCCTGAGAGTATACTCTATACGTGCCTAAGTCTCTGTCAGTCAGATCAGTATTCAACACATGAGCCTCCTGATGTCTATTTCACCCTGAGAGAATACCTGCACCAGGGAGAGAAAGAGTCCTGATGAGGGTGAAAGGTGAAAACCACACAGAATTCTACCAAGCAATAAAGAAGTAACAAAATAAAGTAAAAAAAAAAAAAAAAATCACTGACCCTGACTTGACTATGACCGGATAAAATAAAGGCCAAGAGGTGAAACTGAAAGATGTAGTGCTGCTGTTACACACCAATATCGACATGGTACAAATAATTATGTAATTATTATAAAATAATTATAATTATATCAAAGTCACTTGAAAATAGTAATGACAGCAGACCAAAAGATTAGAGGAAAAAGAGGAAACTTTTAGAGGAGCTAAGTAAATAAATAAATAAATGCCTATAGTAATCATTATAGTGGTGTGAACAGGAAAAAGTCCTACATTTCTCTTCGATAAATACGCTGGTGATTTTTGTTTCAGTATTCATATAAATTATCATTACTAGAATTTATTTAAATAAGTAATTAATGCTTTGTATTCATGCATTAAACACATTTTACATCTTTAAATGTACAAACTTCTGGGAGACAAGCAAAGTACGTTCTACACATATTGAATAGTATTCAATAAATACATTAAACATATTATACGTGAGGAACCATCGTGAGGAGATGCCGACCTGTTTTTAGTGACGTACCGGAAGTACCCAGGGTGACTTTTGCTACAGGACGAAAACGAAGGCATGGGTAGTGGAATTACGTCCAGATAGTCTATATTTGACCGCTTTTATATTTATTTTCCTGTATGAATCTGACAACAATGGCGGCGTGGAGTTGTCGCTTTCTTCTTCAGCGAGGAACTCGACTCATTTCTGTCCGAACGGCAGCTGAAAGGTGGCTAATGCTAACTGTGTGTTAGCTGTCATGTACTTGGAGGTTTAGCTTTAGCCTGCTACTGACACTGGTGATACGTTGGGATGTCTGATGATGCTCTCATAGTTATTTCTGAATGCTTTTTAAGAGTTGAGGTGAAGTGGACTTTTAGTGTTGCAGTTGATCTATAATCACCTGCTTGATTTAGCTGCAGTTTTAAACATGACTGTCTCATGTGGGTTAACTTGTTTATCGCTAAGTAGTATCAAGCTGTGTCTAGATTTTGTTTTAGCATAGTTGATATATATGTTAATATCAATTGAATCACATATTTTAGTGATATATTTAGTTATATTTTAGCAAATATAATACTAGCATGATCAAAATAGGACAGATACCATTTAACCACAGGATTATCTTCATCAATCAGATGTCCTTATGTAGAACATCAATGCTACTTTTCCGTTTAATTTTAATTGTCAGATCACTTATGTATGTACTGCCAAATACCCCACAGTTGCCATTTGAAAACTCTGCAAATATAAGTATTTTTAATGCAAAAGTCTACTACAACTAAGATAGTTCCCAGGCTGACAGCTCCATAATACATGCATCTTGTTCTCTCCAGTCCCTCCCCACTGATAGGATGTATCAGAACAGTTAAAACCACAACTTGGTTTGAAGAGCACCTCACAGAAGACAACCAGGAGTACATGAGGAAGAGCACGGCAGAGGAATACATAAGACAGATGGCTGAAAAGCTCAACCCACTCAAAGATGAGCCTTGGCCACGGCATGACTGGACAGAAGGTATGTGTCATGATAAGCAAAAGCACTGTCTTTCATTTGGTCTCATCCTTATGGCTTTGATTAATGTTGTTTTCATCTCTCCATTTGACAGGAACTCGGAGGGTGGGATTAGTGGCTGTGAAGTTGGGGATGGCTCCCATCTGGACTAAAACAGGGGAAAGACATGTAGTCACCATGTTACAGGTAACACAAAGATACTCACACATCAAAGTCTTTTTGATGCAGTACTAATGTTGCTTTAGTGTTGCATCACAACAATGTCAGGTTTTCCTCAGGAATGACAATGTGTGTGCATATGTGCCATCGGTAAGGAAATGATCAGCAGGTCTAACTTGGAAGTCATATAAATTGGATTGTTCTGTGGTGAATAAGGAAATGAAATGCAAATATTGAGTGCCTTAAACCTCAGCTGCATGCTCTTGTCTTGATGAGAAATCCTTCAGCTTCCGTATACTCATTATAAATACCTTAAAGCAAGGTGCAAGCACCAGATACCTAACTTTTATTCATCTCACGCTTTTATCTCAATGATTAATCTCTCCATGAATAATTTTAAAACAAACTGTGGAAGAGTGTTCATTCTATTTAATTGATAATGTCGCAATGTTGTGTGTAGAATAACAAATTTCAGCCTGAACAAGATGTCATTGTAGAAAAGAATTTTCATACATATATGCTTATTATGTACAGACACTTAAAAAAAGAGTGTCACAACTCTTTAATTGTCATTGATATTTGTACTTGACCAGGTGTACTTTGACATTTCAATTCAAAAATCATATTTGAGCTATTAACATAAATACCTTTTTAAACACATGGCCCTAGTGTATTTATCAAATTCTTTCAAAGAGAAATTGTCATTATTGTGATTGTAGTATACACATTATTTAGTATGACATATAAATACAAACATATCTGATCAGACCCAGTAAATGTCAAATTATTTTAGGTTCTAAATAGACTTTCTAACCTTGGTATATGTTTTATAGTTACACTGCAGTGACATTTTTGACATTTTGTCCCCAGTATCACAATGTATTAAAAGTACAAATTTTAGACTAGATTCTTAAACATGATGTTTATAATTGTGTACTTTCTATGTTCATTTTAAAATTATAACAATTCTAAGTTGAATTAAGTTGTACCCAATGACCATCACATCATTGACCCCTATTATGACATGAAGATTCATTCAATGTCTTTTCATGTGTTTGTCTATTTAATTAGAACATATAAAAAGGATACACATGAAGGATACAGGAATCTGTCCCAGATTATATCAGAACATTCAAGTTTACCTTGTCAATAGGAGATCATGCCCATACATACAATAAATACAATAAAGGTTTGTTGACTGCAATTTTCATGAATAAATGTGGACTTTTTGAAGTCATATTGTCCTCATCATTTTTGCAGTTGTATGTTATTTTTTTGCAAAACACCTTCAACATTTTACAGTCAATAAGAATGAAACAGCATCATCATTGTCTTACTGATTTTCTGTCCTTTGTCTTTTAAACAGGTGCAAGACTGCCATGTAATAAAGTACCTGTCCAAAGAAGCATATGATGGACACACAGCTGCACTGATGGTTGGAGGGAAAAATGTATCACCATTCCATGTAAGAAAAAAACCTTGATATTCATTTAAAAAAACAGAAAGAACACATTGTCAAACCCGCTAAATACCTTTAGCAGCTCTGGGAAACTAAAGTTAGGCTGAAACTGTGAATTTGTAATACACGCACTCTTTTGTGGAGAGAAAAGAGACAAATGGGAGACGGAATTTAAAGAGAAAAAAAAGGCTGTGGGTTTTTAAAATTCTCACGTCTTCGAGGACAAAACCCCCAATATCTCAGCTTCTGCTGTCTACAGTTTGCAGTTTGCTTTGTCGTATTTATTTAATGAATGAGAGCTACACTAAATCACCTGTATACTAATGAGAGAATAATAGCTTACCCATAGGCATAATCTCAAATAAACAATAAAAAGCAGCAATGGAAAAACATTTATTTTGAGTGGCTGTGTGACCATATTTGCAATCAGCCGTCGTCCACACAGAAAAATGTGTGTAATAAATTAATTGTCTTCTGATGGCTTTTAAAATTACTTGACCCCAAAAATCAATTTGCTCTGTACTTTAAACCTCATCTATGCATATTCATTCATGTCAAATAGAAAAGAGTTTGTTTGTATTCAAGGAATACACAAGGATTCACAAGGAATGAGCAATTACACATTCTGATTTTAACACCGTAAACATTTGCTTGTGGTTTGAGGAAGAAATAGAGCAATAGACAATACAACACGATTGGTGCATAGTCTTTGTTGGATCCATCAGAGCAATATACGGTTGACTTTTTTTATTTTACTGGAATTAGGAAGCTGCTCGACTGTACTGTACTCATTTATTATTCCACTGCTCATCACTGTCTTGGTTACATTTCATAATCATGCAAAAAAAAAAATCTAATCAGGGTGACAGTTTCATGGAATCATAACTGTATTTTGTCATTTCCCTTCAACGTGATTGCCTTTGGCATTCATATTAGTCCTCCCAGTCCATAGTGAGGATATTATACCCACCCACAAACCATCAGCGACTTGATTTCTCTCCGCTCTGTCCCTGCTGTCTAAATAAATGGGTCCAAGTGGTTTTTATTGCTGCTGTGTTCCACGAGCAGTGACAATCCCACTTCATCTCAAAATATCTCTGATGCTTGTAATAAAGTCCTCATCCCATTATTGCCTCGGCTGCTTCTCAAACCTCTGGCAGTGAAAACTCAGCAGGAAAGACAGAAAATACAATGGTTGAAGCATTGTAAATGTTTTTAAGTAAATCACTATGAACGAGAAGCACTTCCTCCTTTTTTAAAAATGCATCCGTGTTTTAAACATACAAACGAAAGAAGTGAAGAGATCAAGGTCGGTTTTATTCAGAGTCTTCAAATCCTTGATGAGCCACTGTCAGGGTTTCACTTGTCAAAGTTGTTTTCAATCTTATCTCACGCAGCCGCATCTCCGTCGCATCACCATCAGAGAAAGAGTTTGTCAGAGTGAGAAGCTTTGGCAGGCTGATTTTTCAGTCAACAGAAGGGGGAGTAGAGCGTTTAGAGTGACTGGAGGGGCTCGAAGATGTGAGTGAGCCGAGCACAAGCAAATGTCAAAGCTGCCCGCTGCCAAGTGAGCGTGTGTACGTCTGCCCGCTCGCGTGTGCTGTTGGCTCGCATACAATAATAACAGACCCACGGCTAATTATATCCCCGAATTTGAGTTTCAGGGATATAATGATTTTACTCTGACCGCTGCTGCTGGATATCCTTCGTGTGAATGCGATAACTAGGACAGATTGGTTGGATTTCTGCTCCCTTGAAAACCAACACCAGGGACCCCTAGTGGAAGAACCCTATCGATTTCAGCTTCTCTGTGACTTTTATTAGTCATCCAAATGGGAGCGCTTTAGTTAAAAATCTGTTTTTTGGACATAAATTAAGCAATAAACAGCCAATTGAGTTAAAATTTGGTTCATATTGATCGTCTTATAAATGTCCATTTTCTGGCTACCATCCAGAGTTCATATGGTGTCATTTTCATTCACTAGGTGGAGTTTTGTGGGAAAAATGGCTTCTCTGACCATTATTCTGTCACTATCAGGTCGATGTAGCTCAAACTGAGTTCATATTGATTGTTTAAGATCTATCGTTTTATAGCTTTATATATATATATATATATATGAGAAGTTTGTGGGGATTTTGGGGATATACTCTTGCTATCAGCTGCCGGCAGCCTAAGCCTCATTTTAAAAAGTAACACTTTTGCTAAATGCTCGTTCGACTCTCACCACTTTATTTCTTTCCTTCCATGTTTAAACATCTGTTTGTTTCCATCAATCCCGACTGACAGAGGTCTGAAGAGGAAATGGACATGTTCAGGGCTGCAGGAGTTCCGCCAAAACAGAAAGTCACCACCTTTAAAGTCTCAGACAACGCCATCGTCAAGCCAGGTACCATCTGTGTTACACAATGCGGTCTTATAATTTTACCACGCCAAAAAGTTGTGAAAGTAATCTCTGTTATTGTTTGTTCAGGCACTCCTCTGTATGCAGCACATTTCCGTCCAGGCCAATATGTGGATGTCACTGCCAAATCGTAAGTCATGTTCTGCCAGCTTTCCTTCTTGGCTGATGGAGTTTCTTCTTGGCTTCTTTTCGCCCTCTAATCTTCAGAATTACATTTTAACGTCTTTGACTTGGCTAAAGAGAGAGAGAGAGAGCAAATACCGTAGTGTGTATCCCCACGTGCAACAAGTTAAAATAATACTGCAACCTGAAAATGTATAAATGGTCATGAATTTACTTTTTTGTGTGTGTGTGTGTGTGTGTGTATAGCATTGGCAAGGGTTTTCAAGGTGTAATGAAGCGATGGGGGTTCAAAGGTCAGCCAGCCACCCACGGCCAAACTAAAACTCATCGCAGACCAGGAGCTTCAGGACCTGGAGGGGTGAGACAAACACACATTCACACACGTATTGACAAACATGAATCCGTGCCAGACATGAACAGTTGGCGTCCTATAATCCACTAATGTGAGTACTTGTTGTCCGTTCATCATCTGTGCTGTAGGATCCAGCCAAAGTTTTCAAAGGAAAAAAGATGCCCGGCAGGATGGGAAATGTCTACGTGACATCCTATGGACTGAAGGTACGCGCAGTCGCACACCAGGAGTGTCCCCCTCACAGACGACCCCACGTTATTTGGCGAGGGTCTTATTTGACTAAGTTCTGGGGTTGTATCCATCAACACTCCTTGCACAAATGACTTGATCAGAATTTTTAGACTTGTAGCCAGTTTGTAAGATCCAAGTGGTAAGAAAGACAAAAGTTATTCACAAAGCATCTCAGTCCTTAAAAAGGATTAGACAGTGAAAATCTGTTGAGACTAGAGAGGGTTTAAAGAGGCTTAGGAGTTTCTGAAGCAGCGAACAAGATTTTAAGATGACAATGAGGCTCAGTTATTGTTAATGCAAAGCAAGGTTCAAATTAAACCTAGCAGCGCAAACAAAACTTCTTTTTTGACAGTTTTATTCAAGTTTGTTACATTTAAACAGAGATACATAGTTGAACTAGAAAAGCACTCAGAGAGCGCAAACCTCCGCCAAGCAGCACGGTTCCCCCACATATTGTGACTGACACCCTGCAATATTACTCCTACATTTGTTTTTTTTTTATCTATTTTATTAGATTCTTGACACTGGAAACATACCCACAGAAATGTGAATTACATGCTGCTAACA
>JAPSES010000058.1:2941053-2956349 GCA_029822895.1 Maxillicosta whitleyi
ACATACTATATGTATATATATATATATATATATATATATATATATAAATAACAGCAGTGTTTAGTGAGAAGGGTATGTTTTTCAGGCTATTGTCTGGAAGAGAGCGTCTGCGTGCATCTGCATTTGTTAGTTCAGGCCATCGATACATTGGCATGTCAAATAACTGAAGGTCACAGGCACAGCAGGCGTATGTAGGCCAGTATTGACCGGTGACCTTTTGCTACTGCTGGATATAACTCACTCTTTCAGAGACAATGAGCTTTTAAAGCATTCTGTCAAGGGAGTGTATCGGCTTTGTTTTCATCTCCATTTTTATCAACACTTTTAAAAAGATTCTCTGCCGATAATTGAGTTCACACAATGATTATCTAAAAAGCTGGGCAGCGCATGAGGGAAAGTATGACTGATGAATACCCAAACAGAGAGCCTCGTAAATCTTCCTTTATCACAGATTCACGCACAGAGAGTCATGGATAGAAATTAATGCACAGATGCAGTGGTGCACACACATTCATATTCACTGCCGCACTCATACATGCTCCTACAGATGCACTTTATCTTACAGCAGCACTACATGCACAAACTTTGGAAGGATATTAGGTAGCAAAAGGAAAACTCTGCTTATCAGGGACCTAAAATGGCTGCCTTAGTTGAAGCAAAGCAAGCGATTTAAACAAAATGGAGCCTTGGTTTCCTCATTTACCCTCTCAAGATGCTGCAAAAGCACAGGTAAGAGTCAGCAAATGTGAGAACCTGCTATTTATTAACAGTGGTAACAAGAGAACACCTCAGAACAATTGGTTGTGGGGAGCTTTGCGGGAGGTGATTAATCATTTTACCTACAGTGGTGCAGCAGCAGCAGCAGCAGCAGGAAGGGCTTTTGGATTTAAGGTTTGCAGCCAATGGAGAGCCAAAAATTTGCTCAGTAGGTACGTTTAAAGCAAAGCCAGGGAGGGAGAACAGCTGCAGGCAATGTGAACATTCCCACTTTGCTTACCTGGAAGTGGTTATAAGGGTTTCTGGGTTTATATTCCCAGGTATAGCTTGTTGTCGATGGCCTCTGAAGGGATCAGTGAGTGTGAAA
Organism: Maxillicosta whitleyi; assembly: GCA_029822895.1. Classification (NCBI taxonomy): domain Eukaryota; kingdom Metazoa; phylum Chordata; class Actinopteri; order Perciformes; family Neosebastidae; genus Maxillicosta; species Maxillicosta whitleyi. Next base: position 2,942,138 of record JAPSES010000058.1, read on the forward strand.
AGAGTTAACATACCAATATATACATAATGCTAGGGGAGAAATGTTGGGTGGTATTTCAGATTTAACAGGGCAACAAGGTGAATTCAGTGCTTCAGCTTCAGTTAGTGATTTTCTTTTAGTATTTTTGGAGCAGCTTTCAGCAAATTAGTGCAAATCAATCGACTGCCATGCACTCAAACAGCGAAACAGACCCACCAAAGATTAAACCACAACTCAAGCTGGCAGATAGAGAACATGGGCCAAAACATAATGGAAAAAAGAAAGGCAAATAGATGGAGATTTAACCAAAAACAGACAGTCAAAGACAGGGAAAACGCTGAGATGCAGATGGTGGTGAAGACAGACTTAGGATGATGATGAATGAAAGGAGAGAGGGAGGAAAGTAAACATGAGGAGAGACAGGGCATACCTGACAGATAATGTTGTCATAGTACGCCAGGTTGTGAGTGTGAGCTTGGGGGGCGGGCGGAGGGGTGTCACACAGTTTCCTTACGTTTGGCTGTGAGCCGTCGGCTGTTGTAGAAACCGAGAGGCCGTCCGTCTGCGGCTCGGTGCTCTGTGGGCGGTACTTACTGCAGGAGGAACCAGGAGGTATTTTAGTCAGATGAATATTTTATTCTTAGAAACCAGACCTTTTCTATATTTTTTTTGCATCCTATTTATTATTACTTTGTTCTGTTCAGTCAGTGTTAAAGCAACAGTCTGCTAACAAATTAAGAGCACAGAACATTATCACAAATCAGGATCCAATGAAACAAATGCAATAATAGGAATAAATGCATCAACATTTAGGACTGTATTGTTATGGGTTTTTTTTTTTTTTAACAAAGCATGAGAGTTCATTTTAATTTGGCATTCTTCATTTATGTGAATTATTAAGCATATTTAATTATCCCCCCCAAAAAAAAAAATAGTTTTGTTGGTTAGAATGGCCCACTAGGCAGCCCTCTGAAGCTCACAGTTAGATTAACAGGCATACAGCCCATGATACAAGCAACATCCTAAAATACACATCATAAAATTTGTATCGTAAAAGCATAAAAGCCTTTACAAAACCACTACAGCAACTTATTAATTCAGAAATCCTCAGTAATACCGCTTGGGAAAACCCAGACATGTATAAATAGAAAGAGATAGTTGTTTTTCTGTTTTTATTCACCTTTTTTGGATTTTTTTCTGTTTCATATTGACAACATTTATTAACTTTTCTGTTGGCCCTGATTGCTCTATCATTATTAAAGTCATTCCATCTCTCCACGCTAGAAGTTAAAGCCCAGTTACTGTATCTTCACAGGCAGATCTATTGATGATAGATCAGAGCAGGAAACATTGTTGGAAGGGAAAAATAATCTCTTAAATTTGAGCAATAAACACAGATGGAACTAAACATCCAACTAACTGCAAAGAAGTGCAATTTTCAATTTGTTTTATTTCCTATCTAATTTAGTAATTCAAGTAATTCAAGACAAGGATGACATTTGCCACAATCAAAGCCACATTTAGATGAGACTGTAATTTGGAAAATGTCCTGGAATTTAGAAATGGGTCTTAATTAATCTGTCTGTCGTCACTATGTGCAACAAAAAGTGTTCATTTTGACCAGCTGTATCGGTTTTGAGACGACAAGATGTGTTTTTATCTAATATGACAGATTTTTCTTATCTTTCCTAGTTTCTCTAGGCTTTCACACCTGCATTTACATGCATTTGTGTGTTTTCTCTAATATTTGATTCCCATGTTCCCATGTTATCCCTTATTCAGCATTAGGTTGTTAAATTTTGTATAAATTACACTCAGAGCTTATGCACAAAATCCGACAGTGCTGCAGTTGCCTCTCTCAGAAACACAGCAAATCACAACTCATATTTTTACATCCTCACACCCTTGTCTCACAGTGACACTAGTGCACACACACACACACACACACACACACACACACACCTGCGTTTGCGAAGGCGCCTGTTCTCATTCTTGAGGCGATGCAGTCTCTTGGCAAAAAATACGATGATCATGAAAAGGAGGAGGAGCACCACCGAGGCCACGCCCACCACCACACACATCACCTGGAACTCTGTGACCGCCCAGTCGCACCGTGTGCCTTTGTTCCAGATGTAGTCCTGCACATTGCACCTGAAAATGAAGACGACATAAAACAAATATTACATAATTTTGCCTTCACATGATCTTTTTTTTTTAATACTAAAAACGTTTATTTTTTTTGTTCCTATTTATTGATCCACTAAGTAGAAAAATCCCAAGCCTTACCAGTTTATTACCACTGTATTTCATACTTATAGCTACAGAGTGTAAGCTAGAGTAGAGTGCAAAATGTCACTCAGAAAGATGACATGATGTCCTGAGGTCTGTCCAGCAAAGCAGGATTCGGCCCGCAGCCTAGCTCTTAATTAGATCAAAGGATCAGGACACGTGCGTGCATATGTGACTGTTTCTGTCTTTTCTCTATTCCTGTCTCTCTGTGAGATTTGGTTTCAACACGCATCCAAGTGCATGTTCGTGTATCTTCATGTATGTGGGTCTGTGCATGTGCATGTGCTGTTACTCAGTGGGTAGTTTGACACGAGCAACAGTTTCCCTACAAGCTTACAGTGAGTCTGCAGGACAGGACAGATGGTACAAACAAGGCGACAGGGTGTGTGTGTGTATAAGGACTATGAGTGTGTCTGATTATTTACATGTTTAATTTTACTGTATGCTTTTCTTCTATGTGTGCATACTGTGGTTGTGTCTGGATCAGCTGCCACCAGTCGATGAGCATACACTCTTCACCCCCTGCCTCCAAAACTGAGCTAATCCTTTGGCGACCCTGCTGTGATCTTGACGAACCCTCATGACACATTAAGCCAGCCTTCTGTCTAGTGTGTGTGTGTGTCTGTATGTTTGCTTGGCTGTACACTTGTATCAAGTGTCCTAAATCTTTTCTTTTGTGCTGGAGTGTAAACATATTGGAAATCATTCCAACAATACAAATTAAAAGGGCACTGTTTAATGCCTAACAGCCCCCTCCTAAAATCCCTGCTTCCAGCCTCACCAACACCAGACTTATTAGTCCTGCGCAGCTCCATTACTAACACTGTTACCATATGTCAACCCTTTGCAGCTATCTAATATGGTATGAAGCAACTACTGATGAGACACAACATGACTCAGCCCTATTCCGATGTGGTTTGTCTGGATGTGATCTAGTTCTACACAACATGATCCAATGCACTGTTACAGGATATACTATGCAATATGACACAGACATTCTGGTTTAATTTATTTGGTTTCTCTTAAACAGACGGCAAATCATTTTGATACACACATTTTTTTCAGCTGACAATTTCCTTCATGCTTTTTTTTTTTGTTTTTACTGACATCTAAAATATGCTTGGCCCTCTCACAATCTGGTCTTGCTAAGGCGTCCTTAGCAGCTAAAATATTTCTTGATAGTCACATGAGATTCGGCCACTGGTTCCAGTGGAGATGAAAGACAGACTTGAAAAGAGGAGGAACCAATCACTCTATACAATTACAAATGAAATTTTTGATCCAGAATGATTGATCAGTGGTAAATGTATTGGATCTCTACTAATAATAGTAACTATCATCATTCTGGAATAGAGAAACAACAGTGGGCTGTTTGTTTAGGTTATATTTCTTTGCAGAGATCACACTTGTCTTGAGTGTTGCTATGTATGGATGCTGCAACAGTGTCTTTGTGTAGTACTTGCACAGGATTGTAACAAAGGGAAACTGGCAGAATGTTTGCAGAAATGAGACATGGCAAAATGGAACATTACATATGTCTCATTTCTGAATGTAGATACAGCTCAGATGTTGCAAAAATGGCCTGTGTACATTTTTTATTTGTTTTCTCTTTTGCTTTGATGCTAATGCACAATGCAAATGGATGAAACTCACCCTTTCTAATATGTACATCCACATACAAAGCTGTAAGTACCACTAAAAGTGTTCATTGCTGAGCATAATCATTGTGTTGCTCACCTGCAGAAGGCTCCGATGCCCGCCACCACAGTGCACACTCCACCATTAAGACAAAAGTTGGGTTCAAGGTCGCACTGAGATACACAGACCCCAGGTCCAGAGCGCACGTAACCCAGCCTGCAGCCATCAGCCCCCATGGCGCCTCCGAGGCTATCATCCTTGTCCAGCCCTGACATGGGAGGGGCAGGTAGGGAAGGGCCGCTATCCACCTTGGGTCTCACTTTGTCAGGAACAGCAGGGGCGCTGGCCAGAAGTGGGTTTTCATCTTCCATGTCAGCTGGGGGTGAAGGAGTGGGCTCAGGTTCAGGGGTTGTGTCTAATGCCGAGAGGTCGTCGTCAGGGGATAGGTAGTCGTAAAAGTCAGAGAGTGTCCATGAAGTAGGTTTTACTCCTTTTTGCTTCTGGGGTTTTGGGACTTTAGCCCACTCCATAGAGACATCAGAGGGAACAATATCTGGTGCGGGGCTATGAAACTCTACGGTGATGACGTCATCAGACATGGGGTTCCCGGGCTGGTCTGGACCTGCCCCTCCAGCAGTGAGCTCCTCTCCCATGGGGGGGTCTTCTTCTATTACATCTAGGTGGGCGTGTTTATGAGAGTGGTGACGTTTGGTGGAGCTCAGTGGGAGCGAAGACCCTAAGCCGATCCCTGCTCCGATCAGGTGGTCTCTCTCTGCTGAGTCATCACTGAGCACCATCCTGGTGTTCAAGGCCTCTTTGTTGACCGATGATTGGTTACGGTGATGATGATGCCTGGCCAATGAATGCCTCCCTGAGACCGGATAGAAATGAGAATCACACAGATGTTTAGTTGATGTACACCAGGAAAGAGGGATCATAGAGCAATTAAAAGTCAAATGTGCCCTGAAAATATATACTATTTATGTAGTTTTCCTAATGTTTCACAAATATTAATGCAAATTCTTCCTTTATTAAATGTCTAGACGAAAAGTAGTTCAATATATTTATAATTATTTTTTGAGAAGTGAGTAATAAAAGTACCCATCGAGTGTAGCACAAGGAAAAAGGCATGCAAAATAGGCACAATTTTGTGGTTATTAAAGTTGCTTAAGTCAATTTTATTTTCCATGTTCAAATCTACAATTGAAATGAACTTTAAGGTATTTTATTGTGTGATTATTTTATTTACTAAGTGTTAATTTATATCAGTCTCGATGTATTTATCAGCTTTCATCAAGACAAAGAAGAAATATAATGATCAAAATCAGTGCTGGAGAGGTTGAAATATCAAGGTAACACCGACTGGATCCTACGCTTCCCATTATTCAACTGACTCTTTGTTTTACCATCCCAGCCTGTCAGCACTGGCAATGGTTAAAACTGACATCCCCAGCTATTAACGCTGCCTTTTTGTCACATACTTGTCTCCACTTGTCTCTCTTTTTTATGTTTTTTTTTTTTTCTTTTGGTTCCCTTTGGAGCTGTACCTAATATTATTAATAATCTTCATCTGAGCCATGGTAAACAGAATGACACCCAGACTCTTTCCAGGTCCATGTTGTGAAGAATTTAATGCTCATTTTAGACGCAGACACTGTAACATTCCTGACTCTGCTATAACTGAAAAAGACCTATCACTCTGTTACTATAAATAATCTGCAAGGTGCACATCCAATGCTGTTCTCCAATATACACACAGAAAGCAATAATATTTTAATTAATGATTGTACTAGTCATCGAAAAACTCATTATATTATATTACATTACTCTAGTTCTACAAAATACATCTGTACGAAAACCAAATCTCATAACATCTCCCCGATGATATTTTTGACTCCTGTAGAATCTCAGACAGCAGTGTTTTAAAGTCAAAACCTTCAGTTGTTGTATCAAAACGTATGATAAAACAAGGCTTGTATACAAACAGTTCTCTTGTTTGCAGGTCCTGAGGCTGTTTAATTTGATAAAGACAGAGGCCTAAGGATGAGGAATGAATAATTCATCCCTCATCCCTATAGTATTCTACAGAAATGCCTTAAGGCAGTACCATGAAAAATTCTTTAGGCAAAGTCATTATGTGTTTGCACAGAATTTTAGGTCAAATTGACAAACAAAATACATTGTTTAGAATCAAGACAATGCAGGAATTATCTTGGGAAAAGTGTGATCAGCAAAAAACCAACTGTACCATTATAGGCTAAGTAATTATTGTCAAAGAAATCAGAACAGGAGCTGAAGACTGTCGTGTAATCAGACTGGAGTTGATGTAGGATTAGGCACAGTGACTGACTAATGTGCTCTAGTGACCAAGACTGGGTGAGGATTAGATTAGGATTTAGAGCTATAGGTTAGAGACAGGAGACTGGTGAGGCACTTCTCCTGCACTTTGCATTCTGTGGACACAAACATAAGAAAAGAAAGAAGAGAAAGACAGAGGCCAACAGCAACTTGGATCTGTCAGTCAACACAAATTCATACTATGAAGTCAGACTCTCAAAACTTTAGTAAGGATCTAAAAGTTTGCAAAAAAAACCAAAAACAAAACAAAAACATATATATTATTTTGTAGATATATATTATATCTACAAAATGTGAAGACGTAATACATTTATCCTGGTGTAATCAGGAGTTTAATTGTATTTAGGATAGCAGTACAGACTCAGTAATAAATAAAATTATCAAGCCAATTGCCAATAAATAAAAGTTAATAACATTTCCTTTACACCTTGTATCAGCAAGTGCTATATGCTATGTTTATGTCCTCTATTGTAAGTCGCTTTGGATAAAAGCGTCTGCTAAATGTAATGTAATGTAAAAAAAAAAAAAAAAAAAATACACCAAAAGAAACCACAGTTCTGGGGTAAAGTTTCCTAGAGTTGTTTTTATTTTAAAGAAGCCCTTCCTTCAGACTTTTCCATTGGCCTGTTACATCAGTGCAAATGTCCAAAACTCTACTAAATACTTGGCTGTGGCAGCTTCTCTCCCACTGTCACCCTGAAATCACTGTGTCCAATGAGATCACTGCTTCCAGTGTCTGCCACTTCATTCAGAGCTAATACAAAAACCATCTGAACGTGCCTGGAGTCACGAAGACTAGTGGTGGCTGAAGAAACCTAGACATTCACCTCACACACACACACACACACACATAGACACACACAGTGCTGTTGCCATGGTGAGATGTAAAGAGGTACCATGTTGAAAGGAGGAGCAGAGTGAGGGAGTTGCAGAGGAAACAGAGAATCTAGTGTTCACACTCTCTCTCTCTTGTTTTTCAATCAATCAGTCAGACAGTCAGTGTGTGCTACATGCCAACTCCATCTCTGGGAAAACCGCGGTGGAGTGAACTTGAACGCTTTCACGTTTTGTGAAAGAAGTTGACATGCTCTGCTGGTTTAAAAATTCTATTCGAAGTGATTGGCACTATTTCTTTAAAGGTTCAATCTACCAATTTGTTTCCCGTTGAGACTTTGATGCCACGGCCTGTTAGCAGCTGGCATACTTGGCGATTACAAGAGAAAGAGGAACATGCACAGATTACTGGATCAAAGATGAGAGGTTGAATGCATGAGCCCTTTGCTTTGCTATTTTATTTTCTGTCTTAGAAATGCTGGGATTTGTACCTTTAACTGCTGCTCAGCTTCACACCTCTGGCATCAAGCTGAGCATGTCACCATGGTAACAAGTTTTACCTGAGGTCACTGTGATTGGTCAGAGTCCATATTCCCAGCAGCTCTGCTTCACCAGCAGGACATTGAGGAGGATGGCTGGTCTGCATCCTATTGTACATAATTGTACTGCATTCAGCTGAATATACACCATCATTTCCTCAATAACCGATGAGAATTTTTATTTTTAACTGTAAATATTATCCTCATTCTATTTTTGTGTGTACATGAGAACTTAGAGGAGTCACAGAGACACTGATGATCTGATCCATTATGACATTCTGTTGCTTTCTGGGGCTAGAGGGCAGATGGACCTCACAGTATGCATTCGTTTAGACAGTGGGAACATACTTGCAAAGTGCAGAATCTGGACTGTGTTACACATGGCCTTTAAGGGAAATGCTTTATTCCTTTTTGTGCATGTTGGTTTCCTGCTCCATGATATTTAAAATCACATATAGGCTAACTAAAAACAACACAATGTGCCCCTTGGTTAAAAAAAATTACCTGGTCATTCCAGACATATTAATATTAAAGCTTCATTATGTGATACTGAGTATAAAGTTTGGTGAAGTCGCAGTTTCCAGCCAAATGAGTGGCCTCCATCTAACCTCTAATAATGCAATTAACTCACCAACCCGTTGTCAGTCATAGCAAGTGTTGGCAGTACATTTTAAGATTTGGTACCACTACCATATAACAGAAATTAGAAGAGGAGGACATCTGTCTGTTTCAAGCAAGGGGCAAGAATTTCATCTCTCAAGAGAAAGAGACATAGAGGGGTTATCGAGGTTAGATACTGTGATAAGGATTCAGATTATCCATCTTTACATTGATCCTGCTGATGAGATCTCAAGTCAAATAAAAGGCTTTAATATCTCCTGTGTTAATATCTGTTTTGATTGACAGGTCTGTGTGACAGCTCCTTTGTGAGCCCAAACCTTTTCTCCCAACTGTAGCTGTGGTTAACAGGCATCTCCAACAAGACTGTAAAATGACTGTTATGTAAATTATCTATGAAGTTCATCATTTTACTGGGTCAGGTCAGTGAGCTAGCACTTAGCATTAGCCCACCACTGACTCCAAATGTTCTCACTGTTCTGATCCTTTTGTCTACATATGGACACCTCTGGCTTCAAACAACAAATATAGTGACGGACAAGACACACTTCTGTCTTTGAAACACCAATTCAGGAACCAATGGGTGATGTCATCGTTCCGATAAAGTGTTGTCTAGTTTTGAGTTGCTGTGGAAAAAAACATGGCAGACTGGATACATCCCACTCCCTCTGTGTAGCTCATTTGAAGATACAAAAAAAAAAAAAAAAAAAAACTGTTCGTTTGTTTTCTAGTAGTTTTTCACCAATTGATAATGTAATTATGGATATGCACAGCATCTGTTAAATGCTCCTAAATCCATCAAAATTTGAACAAAATGGATCTTTACATCATTGTCTTGTTGTTTCAGTTGATGCCATTTCATTTGTGGTTCCACTTTCAGAAGCAACAGGAAAACATTATGTTCCTTATCTTCACGCATCTTTCCTTAATGTCCAATTAAATGAAGCCCCCCTTTACCTGATGAGGCAGACCCACGGCCACGTGGCGTACGCCTCGGACTGACAGGACGCCAGGCGTCTATTTACCGGTCAATATGTCACTGTGTTAACGGCTCGTTAGACATTGAGGGCGCGAGATGCTGTGAGTAGGGGGAGGCTGATGTTGGCGGCGCGTGCCCATATGAACCTCGGCGACCCTATATGTGCACGCGCCACCCTGTTGCTGGGCAGCGGCTGCGCACACGTTTATTTTACATTTCCTACAAGGTTTTACACATTTCTACTGGGCAACATGAGCGCAACAGACAGACAGACAGAGCGGCAGGTTTGGTCTTTTTGATTTTTGTTCCCACACTGCCTGTCTCCGTGTCTGAAGGAACTGGACGGTGAATGAGTGGACGGGCTCGCGGGGTGGGGGTGCGTGCACCGAGTCTCTTGTCTCTGGCTTCCCCCTAATGCGTGGATGAATCCAGTCCTTTCAAGCGCACTGAATGGACCTCCTGTGCACCTACGGTGCACCTAATCCCGCCTTTGTCTGGGCCACGCACCGCCACGGCGAGCTGCGTCTGCAGTGCCGAGCTGTCAAATGGCTCTGTCTGTGTGTGATCACCCACGGGCCCATCTACATTTTATAATGCATGTGCGATAGTAGAGCATTTAGGATCAGCCAGTTATCATTGGATGAATCTGTTAAAGGGAGGGGTGCTCGACGAGACACTGACCGGACCATGCCCACAATATGGTCCAGGTGTCAGGAGTGATCAATAGCCCACGGCCATTCTCAACATGACACGGAAAATACCAACATATGAAGCAATTAAATATGATTATTAGAGCAAACAGCATCCGGTTGGTTGATTTCAGTCTGCATTTTTCCTCTATATTATTTGCCGTTTATTAAAAATAGATCATTTAGACCTATATCAAATCTAAAGCAAACTGATAGACCCAAAAGTAGTATATATGTGTAATTCACATATCACATAAATAAAAGGCTATACACCTCAGTGCACACCGTCTATCATTGCGCTTAAAGATTCTCTGGTGACGTTTAAACATAATGAGCATTAGGCCAAATAATTTTACACTTTCTCTCAAATTCGTAGCTTATAAATTAATAATTGCATTGGCCAATTAAGTCGTTTACCCGGATCAAGACTAAGCTGCAGGTGTGATTTCACATGCGCGCTTGCACAAATAGGCTCCACGTACACACTCAAACGCGCACGCACAGGGTGGGACACCGGTATATGCTTCTATATAGTGGACTTACCATGAGCAGACAAGGGGAGGATGAACATTGAGATGGTCAGAAGCACCTGCCAGGTCCCCAAACGACCGTGACCGCGCGCCATACCGCAGGCTATCCTTTTGACACACTGATGCAAACTCTGATCTGATCCTGTTCCAGGCTTCACCGGTCAGATAACGGGTCTCTATGACAATCCTCGCAGCGGATCCTCTAAAGTTCAAATGTCGCCTGTTTTCGCCATGTCACCGTTATCCTCCCCAACGTTTCGTGTTTGTACGTGCACCTCAATCATCAACGGCTCGGATTCGGTGCCATTGTCCCAAGCGGGTGCCCTCTCCTCCACACCTTTTGCGCGCGCGTGTCACTTTGCGCTTTGGGGTCCGTCCTCAGCCCCGGTACCGCAGGTAGTTGTAGTAGTAATGCGCGTCACCGGTGAAGGGTTCTGCAGACGAGATTTTAATGAGCCGGGTTTGTCACCGCCTGCCCGCCTCCTTTGCACGCGTGCGATCCGTTAAAGCCGTTTCCCTTTGGCTTCAGAGCGATGAGCGGCAATAAAGCACGGCGCGGCGCAGAACGGCACGGCACGGCGCGCGCACAGTGATTGGGTGTCAAGGTGCCAGCATGCACACACATACACACACACACTCACACACACAAATGCTCTCCAGAGTCCACTGTCCACGCAGCGTCAGTCTCTGTGGCTGGTGTAGACTGGGGCTGAGCTGGGATTTAAGCAGCGTCTGTTGTCACTGGAAGTCAATATGCTCCATTTTACACCACAGCCAATGTGTGTGAACTACAGTGAACATCATGTCCAAGAGTCACTCTCTCTGTTGTCTCCCCCCTCCCCTCTCTCTCTCTCTAAGGGTGATCTTTCTGTGTCAGGGGGTTATTTGGGTGCAGTATGGCCTTCAGACCACAGAAAGGCATATGTGTGTATGGATAATCCTCTTACAGCTATATTGTGATATATGGGCACCAGACAATGACATCTGCTGCTGAACCCCCTCTCCTGTCCACACAACTATACAAAGACATGGACACACACACATTTGCACACACTGTTTCCCTCCCTTGTGGGGACCTTCAATAGGATATGCTAACATTAATTCCCCAGAGGCTTTTCCCTGTAAAATAAACCTTAACCAAAGTCTACGCCTTAAAATGTAATGATGTTGTACATTGCAGCAATTTGGTCCCAAAGAAAATGTCAGATTGTCCTGGGCTTGAGACTTTACAAATGTAGAAAAAAAGCATACACACTTAGAGAAGCACGCTGCCTGACGGCTGTCTCCATCCTCTACCCCCCCCCCAACATTTAATATCATTCTTTCCCAAAGCTTGTCATATTTTCCTTTCAAGTGGAAAATCCTACATAACACACCATTACCTCAAAGGGCCTTTGTACCCTTGCATTTTAGTATCTTTTCCCAGTATCACCATAAATACTCATAATAGAATTGCTTCCAAATACATGTGACACTAATCCATTTTCCTATTTCTTTTTTTCCCTTTGCTGTCACAAATGGCGAACAAAATGCCTGTGGAGGACTGACTACCCACTCTGCTCCTAAATGGGATTATGTCAAATACATTATGAAATAATTAAGACCAAATGTTGTGTTCCTAGTGAACAAATTGCAGTTTCACCCATTACTCATTGAATTGGGACTGAATTGATTCCAGACCCCCGCCATGTGTAGCATCCCACAGCTCCACATCAATTACAATCCAAAAAATAAAAGAATATCACTGGAGCCTAAACATGATGCACTTTCATATTTCTACTTTCAGCAGCAAAAGAGTAGGATTTGGTGACAAGAGAAGAGTTTGGCAGAGGGAGTGAGGGGGAAAGCCAGAGAAAGGGACAGTTATAGCAGAGGAAGAAGGAGAGACAGTGTGTGTGTGTGTGTGTGTGTGTGTGTGTGTGTGTGTGTGTGTGTGTTTGGTGGGATTCAGAGGATGGACAGAAACGGGAGGGAGCGGGAGAGCAGCGGAGATTGAGAAACAGAAAAATGTTCACTGGTGCACTGCCAAACAGAGCAGAACGAAATTGCTTCCGCGCCGCCCCCCCACCCCCCGTGTACACATACACACAATGATAAAACTGCCATTATAAACACACACAAGCACATATCGTGTTTATCCTATACCCTCACTCTTCTCATATTGATTTAATTAATCCCAGTGTTTTAGGCCTGCAGTGTCACCCTCAGACTGCAAAAGAATAAAAGAGTGCACTATTTTGTGCAGGATGAACAGATGGATCTTACTGAGAAGCAGAATGGAAGAATGGCACACCTTAATCAACGCCAAGCTCTATGCATGCGTGTTGTGTTCAGGCCACGTTGGTTTTTCCATCCTGTTCCTGGGTAGAACAGTGAGAGGCAGACAGGATGTCCAAATCCCCTCCAGTGCATTCCACCTGTGCATCAGTAAATATACTGTATATATGCGTGAGTACGTGTGTCAGATGTTACAACATCTACTCCAGGGAAAGGTCGAAGATGCTCATGAAGTACTAACTGAGAGGTTACTATTTCTAATCACTTTTCTTTCATACATTTCCTTTTCATGCACTGTTCATATGTTTATCTTTTTTCATCTATCCATACATATACAACATGGGCACTAGTGTTCCTAACAAAAAAAGAGGGCTTAGTCTTAAAATAGAATTAAAATAGTTTGCTAAAAGAAAAAAAAAAAAAAAGACATAAATGTACTTATCGAATCAAATCTAATTTTATTTATATAGCGCCAAAACATTACAAAAGTTATCTCATGACACTTTACATGTGGAGCTGGTAAAACCAGACTCTGAGGCCAATTTACAGAAACCCAACATAATCTTCCAGGAGCAAACACTTGTAACTGGTGACAGTGGAAGGAAAAACTTCTTTTTAATGGGCAGAAACCTGGAGTAGACCCCGACACCTGCTGGATGGACGTCTGCCTTAACCAGTTGGGGTAAAAGAGAGAGGGTAAAGAAAAAGGAAAGTAGAGAAAGAGATCGACAAAGACTGACACACACACACACACACACACATCATTGCTGCATTACGAGACAGAATCTACGAGACAGAATCCATCTTATCTCAGATGTCTTCCAATCAGACGTCAGCAAAAACAAAAAGATCTGAACATTTTACCTGTCAATATGTGATGGAGACATACTTATTAAAACTGACCAAAAGCTTGTCCTTTAATTCAGCTGAGACCTTAGTCATGGACAGTGTTGGGGAGATGTAAACTATATAGTTGAACTACATTTTGCTGTAAGTTGCTGGTAGTTAAACTACATTAAAATTTTGTGCTGCATCAAGTAATTCAAGTAAATTGCGAACTACAATTTTGGGCAACAACATAAAACTAAAGGGTTTTTTTGTTTGTTTGTTTTTTAGATGAAATGTTTGTAATATAAATTGTATTTCACCACTGAATTCAACACAGTCCCTTTTTCTTTCATCTTGAATTGCTTTGAAAGCATCATCATGTTATGACATGACAGCCAACGCTTCCTCTGGTCGGCTCGCCCTGGCAACACTCAAATGCTTCGCAGATGTGCGATCATTACTAATGTTGTGTGGTCATTTTCACAATGGACAACCCTTACACTAGCACCACTCCTGATAACGACGTGCCCCCAACCATGGCCATATTTTATTTCATATACACCACATCACATTCTCAATTTAAAGGGGCCCTATTGTGCAAAACTCATTTTTTGAGTTAATGTTACTCCTGTTTGGGTCTGGTCTAGTCTGATA